>BTPG01000043.1:26424-94152 GCA_036245525.1 Semisulcospira habei | reverse complement strand
TCAGACTTGGCACAGTCATTGAATCATCCGTCGTCCCCTATTATGTCAGACTTGGCACAGTCATTGAATCATTCGTCGTCCTATTATGTCAGACTTGGCACAGTCATTGAATCATCCGTCGTCCCCCTATTATGTCAGACTTGGCACAGTCATTGAATCATTCGTCGTCCTATTATGTCAGACTTGGCACAGTCATTGAATCATCCGTCGTCCTATCATGTCAGACTTGGCACAGTCATTGAATCATTCGTCGTCCTATTATGTCAGACTTGGCACAGTCATTGAATCATCCGTCATCCCCCTATTATGTCAGACTTGGCACAGTCATTGAATCATCCGTCGTCCCCTATTATGTCAGACTTGGCACAGTCATTGAATCATCCGTCGTCCCCTATTATGTCAGACTTGGCACAGTCATTGAATCATCCGTCGTCCCCTATTATGTCAGACGTGGCACAGTCATTGAATCATCCGTCCCCCTATTATGTCAGACTTGGCACAGTCATTGAATCATCCGTCCCCCTATTATGTCAGACTTGGCACAGTCATTTGATCATCCGTCGTCCTCCTATTGTCAGACTTGCCACAGTCATTGAATCATCCGTCGTCCTATTATGTCAGACTTGGCACAGTCATTGAATCATCCGTCGTCCCCTATTATGTCAGACCTGGCACAGTCATTGAATCATCCGTCCCCCTATTATGTCAGACTTGGCACAGTCATTGAATCATCCGTCGTCCTATTATGTCATACTTGGCACAGTCATTGGATCATCTCTCGTCCTATTATGTCAGACTTGGCACAGTCATTGAATCATCCGTCGTCCTATTATGTCAGACTTGGCACAGTCATTGAATCATCCGTCGTCCCCTATTATGTCAGACTTGGCACAGTCATTGAATCATCCGTCGTCCCCTATTATGTCAGACTTGGCACAGTCATTGAATCATCCGTCGTCCCCTATTATGTCAGACTTGGCACAGTCATTGAATCATCCGTCGTCCCCTATTATGTCAGACTTGGCACAGTCATTGAATCATCCGTCGTCCTATTATGTCAGACTTGGCACAGTCATTGGATCATCCGTCCCCCTATTATGTCAGACTTGGCACAGTCATTGGATCATCCGTCCCCCTATTATGTCAGACTTGGCACTGTCATTGGATCATCCGTCGTCTTCCTATTGTCAGACTTGGCACAGTCATTGAATCATCCGTCGTCCTATTATGTCAGACTTGGCACAGTCATTGGATCATCCGTCCCCCTATTATGTCAGACTTGGCACTGTCATTGGATCATCCGTCGTCTTCCTATTGTCAGACTTGCCACAGTCATTGAATCATCCGTCGTCCCCTTATTATGTCAGACTTGGCACAGTAATTGAATCATCCGTCGTCCCCTTATTATGTCAGACTTGGCACAGTAATTGAATCATCCGTCGTCCCCCTATTATGTCAGACTTGGCTCAGTCATTGAATCATCCGTCGTCCCCCTATTATGTCAGACTTGGCACAGTCATTGAATCATCCGTCGTCCCCCTATTTTGTCAGACTTGGCACGGTCATTAAATCATCCGTCGTCCCCCTATTATGTCAGACTTGGCACAGTCATTGCATATGCTGAGACACTGTTACACTGGTCTGTGTGAGTGACCTCTGCTGGTCCATGTGAGTGACCTCTGCTGAAGATCAAAGACCAGTAGAAGGTAGTTGGAAGATCAGAGGTCAGCCGTCGGGGAAAAAGTTTGAAGTATTGCCATTCGCATGATCCATGAAAGCTTTGCCATTCTTTTCAGGCCTGTATAATTGCAGTTTAACTCCTCTTGTCCCAGACACGCATTTACAAAATTCACCTAATGACTATGTACCACTTGCCGGAGATGACTCGGTCATAATTCAAGGGTAGTGCCAGATTGATGACATCTGATAATTGTTTTCCTGAGGCGCCAAGCTAATCTGGCACGACACTTGAATTATCATGGTCGAGCCATCACCTGCTGTAGGGCCTTGGGGCTAAGTGTGTTAATTTGCAAACACAAAATTTTAGTAGAATCAGTTGGTGTTTTCTTGCTTGTTTCGCCAAAATCCATACCGATGGCATTACTTTGTGAAATATACCCTCCTGCCCAATCCCTCATTCTTGGCCAAGAATAGAAATAGACTTCCCTTCGCCGCGCCGTAGGTAATGAGTCTACGTCCTCTCACGGAGGTTGACCGTTCCCAGACATCCCGACTGCAGGACCCGGTGCGGGCTTTAAAGATTGACCTCAAGAGGGTAAAGCCCTTCAGGAGAGGCCGCTCTTGCCTCTTTTTGCCCTTGGCCCCAGGGCGGGCTGACATCTCCGCCCAGACGATATCCTTCTTTCTGCGATGGCTCATCCGCTCCACATACAAAGAGATCTCCCCGGAGGGGGCGAAGAGATTGCGGATACGGGCACACGAAGTCAGAGCGGTCGCCGACAGCGTCGCGTTCGACCGCAACTGCGCAGTCAGAGACATCATAGCGGCTGTCGGGTGGCGAGTAGAGTCCACCTACACCGCTTCTATCGCCGAGACCTCTCCGCCAACGGGAGAACCTGGCACTCATCGGAGACATCTCGGCAGCGCAACACTCCCTCCGGGCGCCTCACGCGCCACAGGTAGCCCTTAGCTGAAATCCGGAGGTTGCACCTCAAAGCTAAGCTTACTGCAGTGGCGGGGTTCGTGGGCGGCACCCTCCTCCTTTTCGTTATTCTTCCACATAGTAATGCCATCGGTATGGATTTTGAGGAAACAAATGTATTTTTCTCTAAAAGATATTTTTTTTCGAAAAATACTTACCAATGGCATTACTCATAGGGCCCTCCCACCTACCCCGCTTGCCGCCTCTACTCTAAGAGTAAGATTGGTGGGAACTCACTGCTCACGTGACCGGATGGAGAGAGGGGAGACTACCCAGCTACTTGGTTACAACTCCCTAGAGTTGCGGCCCTAGTCGTGTGGGTACACACTTAGGACTCTTAGGCTGAAATCAGTAAGCTAAATGGTATATTCCACATAGTAATGCCATCGGTAAGTATTTTTCTAAAAAATATCTGTTAGAGAAAAATATATTTTTGTTTAGCTGGAGAGTGCTAATACAGAGAGAGAGTTCACACACCAGAGCAAGCCGCCTACGATAGAATGGCATCTGACTCGCAAGATTGAGGAATTTGAGCTCATGACGGTCAGTGGGAAGTTTCAAGTTGCTCCATTGTCAAAGTGTGTGTACTGCATAAAATTTGAGAGACCACCCTTGAGAGAGGTCACGTGACTTTCCCAACTAAACGATGGTCTTTAATGACTGACAGGTGAATTGTTGCCCTTCAAGACCTCTCGAGTGAGCACTATCTTATGAGACTAGAAAGAATGGAAGAAAAGAAGAAAAAGTAGAACTTTGTACCTGTGTATCTATTTTAGTGTCCCACTTGGGTGACATTGCATTGCACATAGGCTGGTACTGCTGAATTGGGGAATACATGTGATACTGAGAAACATTTTATGTGAAAATGCTTGACTTTATTATTTTTGTCAGTTGCACCCAGTGGAGATTGCGCGGCAGGTGACGTTACTGGAGTTTGACTTGTTCCGTGCCATCCAGCCGTCAGAACTGGTGGGGGCGCCATGGATGAAGAAAAACAAGTATCAGACATCACCAAACCTCCTGAAAATGATCAACTTCTCCACAAAGGTATAGTGCCGGGACATTTTATTTGTAAAAGGCAGACTACTCAGCATGTAAAATGCAAAGAAATAACCCAGGAAAGGAAGAGACATGCTTCGGAAACACAAGGACGAAAGAGAGTATTTTAACTCATTCTACCCCAGACACACCACAGCAAGATAAGGATCGACCATGATAGTTCAAGGGTGATGCCAGAATAGCTTGGCGCCTATCGGCGCCAAGCTATTCTGGCATCACCCTTGAACTATCATGGTCGATCTGTGTCCTGCACTAGAGTGCAGTCTTCAGAGGACAACGGCAAAATTGGGGGATTTCGGTGTTGGGGTAGAATGAGTTAAACTTACAAAATGCACTGGTTACCCCCCCCCCCCCTTCTGGATGTGCTACAGCTGTAGCAGATTGAGGGAGATAGCGTGTGTACTTTCAAAGTACACAAATGAACACTTATAAAAAGAATGATCAGGACGTTCACTGATCACCTCCATCTTACAACACATTCATAAAAAAGTGGACATAAAAGACACGAGGAGCTCTACGTCTCTTGCTGCCCTGTTTTCGTGCAGACAAGGTTCTATTGTGTAAATGACGTAATCTGCACAGAAAGTGTGTGACAAGGTTCTATTGTGTAAATGACGTAATCTGCACAGAAAGTGTGTGACAAGGTTCTATTGTGTAAATGACGTAATCTGCACAGAAAATGTGACAAGGTTCTATTGTGTAAATGACGTAATCTGCACAGAAAGTGTGTGACAAGGTTCTATTGTGTAAATGACGTAATCTGCACAGAAAGTGTGTGACAAGGTTCTATTGTGTAAATGACGTAATCTGCACAGAAAATGTGTGACAAGGTTCTATTGTGTAAATGACGTAATCTGCACAGAAAGTGTGTGACAAGGTTCTATTGTGTAAATGACGTAATCTGCACAGAAAGTGTGTGACAAGGTTCTATTGTGTAAATGACGTAATCTGCACAGAAAATGTGACAAGGTTCTATTGTGTAAATGACGTAATCTGCACAGAAAGTGTGTGACAAGGTTCTATTGTGTAAATGACGTAATCTGCACAGAAAGTGTGTGACAAGGTTCTATTGTGTAAATGACGTAATCTGCACAGAAAGTGTGTGACAAGGTTCTATTGTGTAAATGACGTAATCTGCACAGAAAGTGTGTGACAAGGTTCTATTGTGTAAATGACGTAATCTGCACAGAAAGTGTGTGACAAGGTTCTATTGTGTAAATGACGTAATCTGCACAGAAAGTGTGTGACAAGGTTCTATTGTGTAAATGACGTAATCTGCACAGAAAGTGTGTGACAAGGTTCTATTGTGTAAATGACGTAATCTGCACAGAAAGTGTGTGACAAGGTTCTATTGTGTAAATGACGTAATCTGCACAGAAAGTGTGTGACAAGGTTCTATTGTGTAAATGACGTAATCTGCACAGAAAGTGTGTGACAAGGTTCTATTGTGTAAATGACGTAATCTGCACAGAAAGTGTGTGACAAGGTTCTATTGTGTAAATGACGTAATCTGCACAGAAAGTGTGTGACAAGGTTCTATTGTGTAAATGACGTAATCTGCACAGAAAGTGTGTGACAAGGTTCTATTGTGTAAATGACGTAATCTGCACAGAAAGTGTGTGACAAGGTTCTATTGTGTAAATGACGTAATCTGCACAGAAAGTGTGTGACAAGGTTCTATTGTGTAAATGACGTAATCTGCACAGAAAGTGTGTGACAAGGTTCTATTGTGTAAATGACGTAATCTGCACAGAAAATGTGTGACAAGGTTCTATTGTGTAAATGACGTAATCTGCACAGAAAGTGTGACAAGGTTCTATTGTGTAAATGACGTAATCTGCACAGAAAGTGTGACAAGGTTCTATTGTGTAAATGACGTAATCTGCACAGAAAGTGTGTGACAAGGTTCTATTGTGTAAATGATGTAATCTGCACAGAAAATGTGACAAGGTTCTATTGTGTAAATGACGTAATCTGCACAGAAAGTGTGTGACAAGGTTCTATTGTGTAAATGACGTAATCTGCACAGAAAGTGTGTGACAAGGTTCTATTGTGTAAATGACGTAATCTGCACAGAAAATGTGTGACAAGGTTCTATTGTGTAAATGACGTAATCTGCACAGAAAATGTGTGACAAGGTTCTATTGTGTAAATGACGTAATCTGCACAGAAAGTGTGTGACAAGGTTCTATTGTGTAAATGACGTAATCTGCACAGAAAGTGTGACAAGGTTCTATTGTGTAAATGACGTAATCTGCACAGAAAATGTGTGACAAGGTTCTATTGTGTAAATGACGTAATCTGCATAGAAAGTGTGTGACATAGTCCTCTGAAAGAACATTGCTGTATCTTGTCTTGTTGAAAGTGAAGTGGAATCTATTCTTTGACAGTTTACCTTCTGGCTGGAGAAGTGCATTTTGGAGACGGACAATCTGGAGGAACGGGCTGCCATTGTGTCACGCATTGTTGAAGTCATGCTGGTGTTTCAAGAGCTCAACAACTTCAGCGGGGTGCTAGAGATTGTGGGTGCCCTATACTCTGCTCATGTTTACAGACTGGAGCACACGTTCAAGGTGTGTGGCGTGTAGTAAAGGATTGTGTTGTATATATGTTTTCAGGAGCATGGGTTCAAGTTGTGTTATTCAGAATTGCATTGAAATGTGTATTGTGTTGTGTATGTTTTGGTAAGGATTGTGTTGAAAGACGTGCTGTTTGTTATATGTGTGTTGGTTGCTCGCTGGAAGGTGCAGATTGCTGCTGTCCTTAGGCTGGAACACACTTGAAGGTGTTTAGTGTGTGGTGAAGGAGTATTGAAATGTGTAATGTGTTTCTTGGCTCAGAGTTGGATGAGTAATGTGTAGTGAGTGTGTTGTATGTGTTGATATAAATCGATGATGAAAACGAGGATGATGTTTAATACAATGATGATAATGAATTGCATGTTTCCTCCCCACTAGGTGGTGAATCACAAGCTATTGAAAGCTTTGGGCGAAGCTCAGGAGCTGAACAATGACCACAACAGAAAGTACATTGAAAAACTGCGATCTGTTAATCCACCCTGCGTGCCTTTTCTGGGCAAGTGCTGCCTTTGTTAGCTCCTCAGTTGAACACTTTGCCTACTGTGGTCGGGAGAATCCAACGCCAACTTACTTAACTCATTCTAGACACCTCACAGGAAGATAAGGATCGACCATGATAGTTTAAGGGTGATACCAGAATAGCTTGGCGCCTATGGGCGCCAAGCTATTCTGGCATCACCCTTGAACTATCATGGTCGATCTGTGTCCTGCACTGCAATGCAGTCTTCAGAGAACAACTGCAAAATTTAAGGATTTCGGTGTTGGGGTAGAATGAGTTAACTCATTCAGCCCGACGAACGTATTTCCCAATATTTGGGAGTGGTATTACACCTGCAGCATGAGCGTTAATTTTTTATTTATTATTTTGTCTGACAAATAAAAATGGAGGACAGGCAAGCGCAAGTGATTGACCTTACAAACTGCTTCAAGCATATCCAGTACTTTGATCAGATAATAAAGCTGCATGAAGCTCTTCCTAAGGTGTCCGACAGTCTACCTTACCGCTGCACAGCCGCCGTGAGGAGACTGTCCTTGCTCGGTTCCACATCGGGCACACGTATGTTACGCACTCCTATTTACTAAACCAGGAGGAGCTTCCATGGTGTTATGCCTGTGATGAGCAGTATTCTGTTAAACACATTTTACTGTCTTGTGCCGATTTAATTGACACAAGATATAAACACTTCACAGCAGACTCCTTGAAGGTTTTGTTCCGGGATGTACCCCCAGACAAGATCTTCAGTTTTCTTAGAGAGTGCAATATTTTTAATAAGATTTGAGCATTAATAGACTAGGACAATTCCATTATTTTGAACTTTTTGAGAGTCTGTAGCGTTTCCTTTAAAGACCTGTGCAACATTTTAGCATGAAATATTTTAAAGATATATTTACATCTTGTCTTAAGACCTTTCTTTTAATCTGGCTGGCCAGATTTTTACCCATCCCGCTGTGAGATGGCCTTAGTTTCCTGCTCGGCGTTAAACCCAGAGAACTAACTAACTAACTAACTAACTAACTAACTAACTAACTAACTAACTAACTTGATCAGATGATAACACCTTCTAAGCAACCAGAGGTTATATACGTGACATATCATACGACTTTAGAAATATTTGAGGAGCTACCATCTGTAGGGGACATAACTGTTGATCTTAAGACATATTTTAAAGTGATGATAACCGCCGTGGCTTGCACTAGTTCGAGACAGTGTGTAAACAGCGCAAGCGGTATTTAAAAAAAATATTTTGTCGGACAAATAAAAATGGACAATTCGAGATCGCAAAGTTTGCAAAATGTATTTCACACAACAAACTTGCTGTATCAAACACTTCACTACTTGGCTTGACTTAGCGAACGAAGATTCTATAAGGGTTGTCCACGACGTCTGCAGGCATGCTCGTGACTGCGGAGGCCAATCCGGGACAGGCAGGTTCGACCGCAGTGGCTGCAGAGGGAGGTCTGGCCAGGGTTCTGAGTTGCGGCATCTCTGTTTTTTTCTCCTGAGCCGCTTGTCTTTAAGGCCAGCTGTGCGAGAGTCCTCAAAGGAGACAGCTGCCTTCTAAATGGTGGAGCGCCAGGTGTCACGATCCGCAGCAAGTGAAGACCACTGGCGGTGATCGATTTGGCAAGCACTAAGTGACTTCTTGAGACAGTCTTTGTATCTCTTCTTTGGTGCCCCTCTGTCTCTGTGTCCAGTGGCGAGCTCGCCGAACAGGGTGATCTTGGGCAGGCGATGATCCTCCATCCTGGAGACGTGCCCAGCCCAGCGGAGCTGTGTCCGCAGCAGCAGCAAAGCCTCTATGCTCACAGTTTCTGCCTGTTCAAGGACCTCGACGTTTGTGACGTAGTCACTCCAGTGAATGCCAAGGATTGTTCGCAGGCAGCGCTGGTGGAAGCGTTCGAGGAGTCGTAGTTGGCTGCGGTAGAGGGCCCAGGACTCGGAACCATACAACAGGGTGGTGAGGACGACAGCTCTGTACACGCTGACTTGGTGCCTGTTTTCAGCTGTTGATTATGCCACACCCGCTTATATAGACGCCCGAAAGCGCTGTTTGCTTTTGCCAGCCTGCTGTCCAGCTCCTTGTCCAGCTTGGCGTCCGACGTGATGATGCAGCCAAGGTAGGTAAACTGGTGCACTGACTTCAGTTCAGACTCGCCGATGGTGATGTGGGGAGGGCGATGCTCTACCTTGGGTGCCGGCTGATGGAGAACCTCTGTCTTTTTCAGACTGACCTCGAGTCCAAAGAGCTGGGCAGCGTCTGCGAAGCAGGATGTGATGCGCTGCAGGGCTCTCTCTGTGTGTGCAACGAGGGCAGCGTCATCAGCAAAGAGCAGCTCACGAATCAGTTGGTCTAGGGTTTTGGTGCGGGCCTGCAGTCGTCTGAGGTTGAACAGGCTGCCATCGAGACGATACCTGATGTACACTGCATCATTATCGTCGAGGTCAACTGTGGCCTGCTTCAACATCATGCTAAAAAAGGTGGTGAAGAGGGTCGGTGCCAGCACACAGCCCTGCTTCACACCGTTGAGAATGGGGAATGGTTCTGAGAGGTCATTGTTAAGTCAGACCTGGCCTTGCTGGTCCTCGTGTAGCTGGACGATCATGCTGAGGAACTTTGGGGGACAGCCAAGTCGCTCCAGGATCTGCCACATGCCTTGCCTGCTCACAGTGTCGAACGCTTTTGTTAGGTCGACAAACGTTACGTACAGCCCTTTGTTCTGCTCGCGGCACTTCTCCTGAAGCTGTCTCAGCACAAAGACCATGTCGGTGGTGCTCCTGTTGGCTCTGAAGCCACACTGGCCCTCTGGGAAGTGGTCTTATGCAATGGCAGGTACCAGCTGATTCAGGAGCAGCTTTGCGAGTATTTTCCCGGCAATGGACAGCAGGGTAATTCCACGGTAGTTGGAGCAGGCAGACTTCTCTTCTTTGTTCTTGTACAGGGTGATGACGACTGCATCGCGGAGATCCTTTGGTATTGTTCCTTCCTCCCAGCAGCATAGAAAGAGGTCATGGAGCTTGTTGTGAAGTGCTGGGCCTCCATGTTTCCAGATCTCTGCTGGGATTCCATCAATGCCTGCTGCTTTGCCACTCTTGAGCTGGTGGATGGCTGTGAGGGTCTCTTCAGCAGTGGACGGTTCGTCCAATTCAACCTTTACTGGGAGGTGTGTGATTTGGAGGATGACTGCTTCTTGAACAGGGCGCTCAGCGCTGAAGAGGTTCTGAAAGTATTCTGACCAGCGGTTCAAGATGGAGGTATTATCTGTGAGCAGTGCCTGTCCATCATCGCTTCGCAGGGGACTTTGTATCAGGTGCTTGGGGCCATACACTGCTTTCAGTGCTTCGTAGAAGCCCCTGTAGTCACCGTTGTCAGCACAAAGCTGGGTCCTCTGTGCGAGTCTGGTCCACCACTCGTTCTGGAGATCTCTCAGCTTGCGCTGGAGACTGCTGCAGACGAGGCGGAAGGCAGACTTCTTCACAGGGCAGGAAGGCTGGGCTAGGTGGGCCTGATGGGCGGCTCTTTTTTTTTTTTGCTAGGAGTTCCTGGATCTCTACGTCGTTTTCGTTAAACCAGTCTTTGTTCCTCTTTCTAGCGAAACCCAAGACTTCTGCAGATGATTTTGCGATAGCAGTTTTCAGCTGTTCCCAGAGTGTTTCAGGGGAGGAGTCTGCTGGGTCAGCTGTGTCTGTGAGCCTGCGCTGTAAATCTGTCTGAAAGACCGCTTTCACGTCGTCACGCTGAAGGCTGGCAACATCAAGCGTTTTCTTAGGGGGCCCCCTTTCTTGGGTTTTGGCTTGAAGTGGAGCCTGAGTTTGCAGCGGACAAGGCGGAGGTCAGTGTGGCACTCTGCGCTGGGCATCACTCTGGTGAGGAGGATATCACTGCGGTCCCTCTGACGCACTAGGACATAGTCGATAAGGTGCCAGTGTTTGGAGCGAGGATGCATCCAGGTGGTCTTTCGACTGTCCTTTTGCTGGAAAGTAGTGTTGGTGATGACAAGCTGCTGCTCTGCACAGAACTCCAACAGTAGGCGGCCATTGTCATTGCAGTTCCCGACGCCATGCTTGCCGAGGACTCCTTTCCAGGCTTCAGAGTCCTGGCCCACTCTGGCGTTGGAAGTCGCCAAGGATGATGACTTTGTCGTCTGCAGGGGTGCTCTGTAGGAGGCTGCGCAGGTCAGTGTAGAACTTGTCCTTTTCTGCAGGCTCTGCCAGGAGGGTTGGGGAGTACACACTGCGAAGGGTGACGTGTTGCTGGTGTCTCAGTGGGAGGCGCATGGACATGATGCGGTCTGAGTGACCGGTTGGTAGGTTTTCCAGCTTAGTCGCAATGGAGGTCTTGACCATGAAGCCCACGCCTGAGAGCCGTCTTTCTGACGCAGACTTGCCTGAACAGTAGAGGGTGCAGCCAGCGCCAAGTTCTTGGAGACTGCCTTCGTCCGGGAGGCGTACTTCGCTGAGCGCAGCGATGTCGATGTTTAACCTCCGCAATTCATGGGCAATGAGGGCGTAGCAACGTTCAGGGCGTCCGCTGTCTGCTGTGTCAAGCATGGTTCGGATGTTCCAGTATGCTACGTTGAGTCCGGTCGTGGCCGTCATTAGAGTGGATCCGTTGTTTTTACTTGTTTTCTGACCGCAGGAGAAGATGCCAGTTGACCGCGGCTAGCCAACTGGGGTTGTGAGGGGACGAGCTTTGGTTAGGCCACCTTTTCTAGGCCCCTCTCCGTGTGGAGCAAGCAGTGCTGTCCCTAGAAAAGGCTGCTTGGTCGTTCAGGGTGTGCCGTGACGTTGTCATCCCCAGGTCAACATCAGGCGACCAATATCCTGAACCGCCTGCATGCAGGTTTGAGACTGCGGCTTCCAGTGACATCTTTCACCTGCCGTTTCGCCCGTCGCCCGTCGCTACAGGACTTGGAATGGTCTGTGTCATGGTCCGTGGACGTTTCATAAAGCCTGCGCGGTGGAGCATTTTGGTGGAGTGCAGTGTGCGCAGTACTGGCCCCACCCTTTAAACCCTTGGTTCGTCTGCCATGGCCTAGCAAGCTGGGACGATGGCATCGAGGTCCTCAGGTCGTAGGTTTTATATCAGACTGTCCTTGTCCTAGTCTCTGGCTCAAAAACCTTCCCCGGAGACACGGGGGCTTTGAAGTTAGGGTTTTCCTCCCTTAGCCTTTCCGCAGCCAAGCGGCCAGGCCTGCAAGGCAGCAGGACAATGTTGATTAATTTTCGAGGTTCTCTCCTCTAGATCCGCCGTGTTTAGCCTGGGGGCTCGTGCTGCCCAGTTTTTGGGGTCACCTCGGAGAGGATGTGGCCAGGGACCACGCACGGGCGGTCTTGGGATAGAGGGATGCTATGCTAGTCCGGAGGGATTACACACGAGGGTGCCTCACGAAGGCCAAGAGGCCCTAGACTAGGGTGATCCAGGGGGAGGCGCTGTAAGAGTTTCCCACTACCCGCACCACCAACGCAACTCGTCCCCTGGGGCCCCCACCTTTTGAGTCAGGCAGCGACCCCTTGACCTCAAACACTTACAATGTCTATAAATCGATAGAAAAATCTTTTTCTGTAATACAAGATAATCTTTTTGCTGGTAGTTTAAAGATTCAGGTTGTTGCTAAAATAGAATTAGCTGGATGCCAGCCCTGGCTGATTCATTCCCACTGTGGTGCCATTGTTATCAAACAGGAATATACTCAGTGCAAAGCTGTGAACTGGCTGTGAAAATGTTGCGTTTTGCTAAAGAAAAACGGCACCAGAATTTTACATATTTATTGTGATTGATTGTTGAATGTTTGGGTTGAATACTGTGCTTGGCTACAAAGACCAAGTCACAATAAGCCACAATACTGTAAAACCTGTTTTTCAAGAAATATGCTGGTCATAAAAAAAACCCATGTGCTCTCTCAAGAGAAGTCCTAAAAGTCAGAAAGTGTCATCTGTCATTAAGACCAATAGCGCTTAATGGTCCTTAATGACAGATGATCTCTCATAAAGGTTGTCACTCAAACAGGTTCTGTTGTATTTACACTGTTTTGTTTCTATGTCTAGGCATGTATCTGACCAACATCCTGTTCACGGAGGAGGGCAACCGTGATTTCATCGTGAATCGGCCTGAGGATAGTACGCAGCGGGCCGAGGGGTTCATCAACTTCAGCAAGAGACGCAAGGTGGCGGAGATCACAGGCGAAATTGAGCAGTTTCAGAACCAGCCCTACAATCTCAATGTTGAGCACAACATCAGGGTAAAGTGCTTCTTTATCATTTGTGTGCTGGTCTGTGCTTTTGGACCCTTAACTCATTAAACCTGGACACACCACAGCAAAATAAGGATCGACCATGATAGTTCAAGGGTGATGCCAGAATAGCTTGGCGCCTATGGGCGCCAAGCTATTTTGGCATCACCCTTGAACTATCATGGTCGATCTGTGTCCTGCACTAGAGTGCAGTCTTCAGAGGACAACGGCATCGCAAGATACTTGATTGACCATGACCGTGATAATTCAGGTGTGGTGCCAGAATTGTTTGGTATCAAATTTTCAAATTGTCTTCTGAAGACCGCGCTTTATGCCAGGAGACAGACTGACCGTAATATACTAATGGTCAAAATGTAAGGGCCACTTTTTTTTTAATCGCAGACTCACCGACAACACCACACAAACAATGTAACAAAACTTGGAGTCAGTACTTTGATAATTTATTCAGTAACAATTTCATTTAAGTTTTGAGTAAATCAAGCAACTGTAACAAAAGCAGTACGTTAGAATGTTCACCCACCCCTCATTTGAAAAGTCGCACAAGACTGGTCCAGTCAGTAGCGAGTGTACCCACCGTTTGCAGCCAAGCATTCAGTGCAGCGTTGACGCATGGAGTTCACCAGGGTTCGGAGAAGATGTTGTGGGATCGCTTCCCACTCTTGATGCAGGAACTGAGTCAGCTGGGGGACGCTTTGAGGGTGGGGTGGTTGCTGACTACACGTTGCCCCAGCACATCCCAGAGATGCTCTGCATGAAGCCAGGCCAATTTCGCGCAGACGTCGGCAGACTGTGCTTCTGCTGACGTTAACGTTTGCAGCTTGCACCAGTTGACGTCGCAGAGTGGTTGACGTGACAGTTCAGTCGCGCAGAGCCGCCACACAGAGGTATCTGTCCTCCCTTCCGCTGGTGCAGCGCATGCGTCCTGAGCAGGGTCGTCGTTCTGCCCATCCAGTTTCTTGGAATCATGCCAGCAGCATCTGGATCACTGAATGGGACACCCCAAGATGTCTCCCAACTTCTTGTCCGGAAGATTCATCCTGCAGCTATGCTAACGCCCAGCCTTGATCTACTGGCGTTAGACTTCGTCGTGGTGGCATGGTTAGGAAAGTGACAATTATGCCCCTACTATACGCGGCGGTATTTTTAGCGAAACAGAAGTGCTCATTGTTCACGACTGACCCCTTTAGCACGTGCATCACGACTTTACCGAGCTTTTCCACCTGCCTGCCTTTGGTACGCTTGCCAATACCCCACAGCTTTTCACAAAAACTGACGATGTTTCACGTGCATTTGACACGTTCGTGGAAATTGATGAATTGTTGTCTATTGTTCCCTGTACAGTGGACTGTCCAAGGTCAACATTTAACCCATTTGGATCGAAAGAACATTGTATTTTATTAGCGTACTTGCGACAATAAACAATGACACAAAAAATGGGGTGGCCCTTACGTTTTGACCATTAGTATAGTTCAAAGATGGTGCCAAAATTGCTTGGCGTGAAAATTTGATGATTTTAACTTTGGGGTTAAATATGGTGATTTTGACCTAGTGTTAATGTCGTGCAGGTTTTAGGCACTTGACGGCTACTTTTCTTCCCAATGGTATCGTCAGGCACACAAGGGGAAAATGGTATCGTCAGGCACTCAAGGGGAAAATCGTATCGTCAGGCAGTCAAGGGGAAAATGGTATCGTCAGGCACTCAAGGGGAAAATGGTATCGTCAGGCAGTCAAGGGGAAAAGTTATTCCAACAAAGATAAAAAGACACTAACACAGGACAGTTACAAAACAATTTATGAAAGTTGTTTTGTTATTGTCCTGTCAGGGGACTTTTTAACCCTCTCTCAAAACGGACAAAAAACCCACCCAATTCACTTCTTAAATGAAAAGAAAAGGGGAGACTGCCAGTGCTAATATTTTAGGAAGGTTACAAAGTAAAGTAGATAATAGCAGTCAGGGGAGAGAAGTGTGCATGATCGACCAGTGATCATAATATCTACTGTGGCCAATGCAGGGGGTACCGGGTGGGGGCGCTAAGAAATGACTGGAAGCAATGCATATGGAAGCCCTCCCGAAGGGGGGCGTATCACATATCCCACCGTTCCAGCCACTCAGTGCATGGAAATTTAAATCTAGGTCCCCCTCAAGGGGGGGTCCAGATATTTAGCCGGTGTGGACAGCTGTTTCGGTCTTGGCGACCTCCTCAGCACACCATCGGCAATACTGAGGAGGCAGGAATTTCTGCCTACCTGCTATGACAGCCACATTTTACTGTGGTGTCTGCAGGGGCATACATTTGATGCCACCACCTAGAGTTAAATTTCCATGCACCCTAAAAGAGAACCTAAAAAAAGGGGGGAAGGGGTTGCAGTCGATATTGTAGTAATAAATGAAAAGAAAAGGGGAGACTGCCAGTGCTAATATTTTAGGAAGGTTACAAAGTAAAGTAGGTAAAAGCACTGTCAGGGGAGAGAAGTGTGCATGATCGACCAGTGATCATAGATCTACTATGACCAAAGCACAACAAAAGATAGGAAAAAGAGGAGGGGGGGGGGGGCGCTAAGAAAGTGACTGGAAGCAATGCATATGGAAGCCCCCCCCCCTCCCCGAAGGGGGGTGTATCACATATCCCACCGTTCCAGCCACTCAGAGCATGGAAATTTAAATCTAGGTCCCCCCCCCCCCAAGGGGGGGGGGGGGGAGGGGGTCCAGATATTTAGCCGGTGTATACAGCTGTTTTGGTCTTCACTTCTTATCGTGTTCTTTTGCCGGGTGCTTAACGAGGGTTTTACATGATCAGAGTTGGATGGCATGGGCGTTGGCCATCTCCTGCAGTTTACGTACTGAAAAATCGAAATGTTTCCCGTTACATTGTAATCGATATATTGTATATATTGTAATTTATTTTGCAGGAGTTCCTTATAAACTTGGACCCTCTGGGTGACCGGTCAGAGAAGGTTTTCAACGACTATCTGTATGCCAAGTCTTTGGATCTTGAACCGAGAGGCGCTCGGCAGCTGCCCAAATTTGTGAGTTTTTTTTTATCAACTACCGCAGTAGCAAAATGCATTCGGGCCCACGACGGCCGCAGTGGGCCCACTCACAGGCGTCTCTGGGTCCGAGGACCTTTGCTTACGGGGTGCATGACCTTCTGCGTCAATCAGTTTAACCCCTTGGAAATGCAGCCACATGTGCCGTACAGTCTGACTGTATGGCGCCCAGGTAGCACGATATACTGACCTGTGTCCTGTAGTCTGACTGTATGGCCGCCAGGTAGCGCGATATACTGACCTGTGTCCTGTAGTCTGACTGTATGGCCGCCAGGTAGCACGATATACTGACCTGTGTCCTGTAGTCTGACTGTATGGCCGCCAGGTAGCGCGATATACTGACCTGTGTCCTGTATATCTGACTTTTGTTGTATCCCATCCTGATATAACCAAAGTTGATTGCACTTTTTTTCTCTTCTGGCAGCCGAAGAAATACGTGGACTTTTCGTTAAATTCACCTGGAATCAAGCCATCGAGCCACCGCCGCACATCATTCCGCAAGATGCATGGCCTTTCCCTCAACGTCTCCCTGCCCAAAACATCTGAGGACGATGACTCTTCGTCTTCCATCTGCGTAACTCCCCCGACACCGTCCACCCCACAGACACCTCCTCCCCACGGCGCCAACGTCTTCCCAGGTGAGTTTTCCAATGCTGCGTTTTAATTATTGATTTTGTTTGTGTTGCTGGGCTACTTACTCTCAGCAGGGCAATAGTGTGTAGCTGTTAACTCTTTCGAGACGAACGGCATCTGGATACGCGGCTTAAGCCGCGTATCCGGATGCCGTTCGTCTCGAATGAGTCACTTTATTGACTAGGTGGTGAGGCTGCTGTATTAGAGGATCTTGGTTTGTAGGGCGTACAATGACTGGGCTGGGCATGACTAAAGATAATCCCATCTGATGTGTTTTGGCTGAAGTCAGGTGATGACAGCAGCCTTTGCTGGAAGCTGGATTTGTTTTAGTGTATGTCCTTTCTTCCTAGGGCCAGCGGTATTATTGTGTGTGGGTTACATATGCATAAGGGGCCATTGCTTGTCAGTAGTTTTTTTTTTTTGTTTTTTTTTTGTTGGATGAGTTCTTTGGGAAATCATGGCAACACAAATCCGGCACTACGAGTTAACTCATTTAGCCCCGACATTCTACAGCAGGCGATGGATCCACCATGATAATTCAAGAGTAGTGCCAGATACTTAGCTTGGCACCTGATGGCACCAACCTAATCTGGCGGCACTACCCTTGAATTATCATGGTTGATCCATCTCCTGCAGCTTGTACAAAGTCATTAGATGACACCTTCAAAATTTTGATTAATGCTGCCGCGGTGTTAAATGGGTTAAGTTATTCAGCTTTGACACGCTAGATATGTATTAACTACAATAGGTCAAAGGTAGCTCCAGAATGGCTTGGCAGCTTGGCCTGAAAAAAAAGTCATTAGGGCTCCCTTGACGGAGCTAATTCTTATTATAAATAGCAGCTGTCTTTTTCTATCCAGATGTGGGCTTGTGTTCAAGCCACCAGCAGCCGCACGATGTCATTCCTGAGGAACTTGAGGAGAGGGAGATACCCCCACCCCTCCCTCCCCGCCGCCGCCAGCGTGACCACAACCACCTGGGTGATGTGGCCGTGCGTAACAGTGAACCCCCTCCGCTTCGCCTTGACAGCTCCATCCCCACACATGTACCTCCTCGTAGAGGCTGTATGCCTCCTATGCGTGCTGGAGGAGTGGGCTTCAGCACACCCCCACGGTCAGTGAGCGTGTCCATACCACGCATGACGCAGCCCCCTGGTGCAGTTCATGGAAACACGTTGTCCCCTGGTGCAGTTCGTGGAAACACGTGGCCCCCTGGTGCAGTTCATGAAAACACGTTGCCCCCTGGTGCAGTTCATGGAAACACGTGGCCCCCTGGTGCAGTTCATGGAAACACGTGGCCCCCTGGTGCAGTTCATGGAAACACGTGGCCCCCTGGTGCAGTTCATGGAAACACGTGGCCCCCTGGTGCAGTTCATGGAAACACGTTGCCCCTTGGTGCAGTTCATGGAAACACGTTGTCCCCTGGTGCCGTTCATGGAAACACGTGCCCCCCTGGTGCAGTTCATGGAAACACGTTGCCAAGACACAATTCCACGAATTCAGCGTCGGACGCTGGCATTTACTCTTGCACGTCTTCGATGTCGTCAGTGTTTGACGTAAATGGAGATGATGAAGGGATTGAAAGACCGGTGCTGCCCCCCAAAACGTACCGCCCACACATGCGCAAACGGAGCAGCTAGAACTGGCTTATATGTGCTCACGCTTGCAGAGATGAATGACTCACAGATTATCCCAGTCAGCCCTTTAATTAAGAAGATCAACCATGACAGTTCAGGGGTACTGCCAGAATAGCTTTGCACGTGTAGGTGCCAAGGTATTTTGGCATCACCCTTAACTCATTCTGCCCCAGACACACCACAGCAAGATAAGGATCGACCATGATAGTTCAAGAGTGATGCCAGAATAGCTTATTCTGGCATCACCCTTCAACTATCATGGTCGATCTGTGTCCTGCACTGCATTGCAGTCTTCAGAGAACAACGACAACATTTGGGGATTTCGGTGTTGGGGTACAATGAGTTTAACTAACATGTCGCCAGACCCATGAGCTGCAATGTAATGTTGACAGAACTGTGCGTTAGCCCCGTGGAGCGTTTGGCTGCCAGGACTGTTTACACAATAGGTGGCTGCATGCACAGTGGATATGCGTCTGCTTAACTCATTCTACCCCACACCACCACAGCAAGATCAGGATCGACCATGATAGTTCAAGGGTGATGCCAGAATAGCTTGGCGCCTATGGGCAATGCAATGCAGTCTTCAGAGGACAACGGCAAAATTTGGGGATTTCGGTGAATGAGTTTAAGCACGGGGTGTACAAGCTATGGGAAGGATGCTTGACAGTGTGAGCTCAAGGCAGTGTCTGATGCGGAAGTTATAATGGGCAGTGATGATATTTATGTTTAGAATCTGGTTGGCTTGACAGGCTTGTAGTTGATGGCAAGTGCTTGATTATCTTCATGCCTGAAGGTGCCAAGCTAATCAGGCACAACCCTTAAGCTGTGAGCTTGCCCAGGTACTACTCAAAAGGTTTAAGCACCACTGTAATTGGTACAAACAAGTTACAAGCCTGTCCTGGCACTACCTGAAAATGTTTCACACTGTCTGGTATCACCCTATCCAGGCACTACTCTCAAAGTTTTAACCCTGTTTGTCTGTCTGGTACCACCCTGATCAGGCACTACCCTAAAGCTACCTAGCCTGTCCAGTTTCAAGCGAATCAGACTCTGTCCCTAACACCTTGACAACTACTGATGATCCCTCCTGGCAAAAAGACACTGAAGGGGGTCATCAATAGCAGTCAAGCGGTTAAACCACAAGTCTGTCCTGGCACCAAGAATCAGGCACTACATAGAAGCTACAAACCTGTCCAGCTAAGCAGATTTCAAACATGACGCCAAACATCACTGCCCTTGAGCTCTCGTGGTTAATCCATCTTTTGTCGTGAGTGATTAAAGAGAAAAAAAGAAAAACTCTAATGAATCTGTTGAAAGTTTGAACAAACGTGCTTAGTGGAGAAACTGCAATCTGAATGTGTCACTGCATTTGTCAAAACTGACTTCAAACCTTCAGCCTTCGAGATTCTGTTACAGTGTTTTGGATGGAAACAGTCTGTTATTTACAGTGGTTAGAATGTCAAGCATCATACTCATTCAGCCCGGCGGCCGTAGTTCCTAGATTTTGGAGGCGTCATCTAATGACTATGCACCACTTGCAGGAGATGGATCAACCATGATAATGCAAGGGCAGTGCCAGATTAGCTTGGCGCCGACAGGCGCCAAGCTAATCTGGCACTACCCTTGAATTATCATGGTCGACCAATCTCCTGCTGCAGTGCGTCAGGGCTGGATGGGTTTTCTGATGGAAAGAAAGTCCGTTCATCATGGTGTTTTGGTTGGAAATTGTGGTATGTGTTTGTTTTTCTCTCAGCTCCTTGCATTGACGTGAAGAAGGCCGATTGGATGCCTCTGTTACTATCACCACTCTGGTGGAAGACGAACGACCACCCGGAATTGTGTTGGATGGAAACCAGTGTGGGTTCATCTATATCTTCTTGCAGCATGCAGGGCTCTGCACACATGCTACAAGAAGATATAGATGAACCCACACTGGTTGTCGCCCTTGATCTGCCACTGGTAGTGAATCAAGGGAGACAACCGATGTAGGACCGACCATGATAGTTAAAGGATGGTGCGGGAATAGCTTGGCATCTTTGATCAAAACTCACACAGGAGAAACTGCAAAGAGACCAATTGGCCAAGAACATGAAACGTGTGCTGGTCTGTGCTATGGACCTTACGGACTAGAGCTGCAAGGTGAGAATTCACAGGCCACTACACAGCTGTGCTGAGAATGAAGAAGGAATGGGGCATAGGTCCCTGCAGACTACAGACTCTCAGGATGTGAAATTGGATCAACATGTGAATATACTGCATGTGTTTTGCTTTTAAATGATTGTTTTCTCTGTGAATCAGACTTACAGTCAGACATGCTTGCGTAAATTGAGTGGGCAAATCGACATTACCCAATTCATTTGTTCATAGACATGCTTGCGTAAATTGAGTGCGCAAATCAACATTACCCTCCCCACTTGTTCATGCAGCCACTGATACTGTGAACAATATCAGTGTTTGTACAAGAGCTTTAACTCATTCGCGGCATAAGCCACGCATCCCGGATGTGGCTGGCCGTGAATGAGTTTACCCTTTGGGTTCGGCATGGGTTTTAAATGCGAAGATGATAGGAAGAAACGAATCAGTGTGACTAAAACTGATAACAACACCCAAAGGGTTAAAGGCGCACTGCTCAGAGACGAGCGTATAGACCCACGTGACATTGTGCTCAGAGACAAGCATATAGACCCACGTGACATTGTGCTCAGAGACGAGCATATAGACCCACGTGAAATTGTGCTCAGAGACGAGCATATAGACCCACGTGAAATTGTGCTCCGAGACGAGCATATAGACCCACGTGAAATTGTGCTCAGAGACGAGCATATAGACCCACGTGACATTGTGTTTAGAGACGAGCATATAGACCCACGTGACATTGTGCTCAGAGACGAGCATATAGACCCACGTGACATTGTGTTTAGAGACGAGCATATAGACCCACGTGACATTGTGCTCAGAGACGAGCATATAGACCCACGTGACATTGTGCTCAGATACGCGCATATAGACCCACGTGACATTGTGCTCAGAGATGAGCATATAGACCCACGTGACATTGTGCTCAGAGACGAGCATATAGACCCACGTGACATTGTTCAGAGACGAGCATATAGACCCACGTGACATTGTTCAGAGACGAGCATATAGACCCACGTGACATTGTGCTCAGAGATGAGCATATAGACCCACGTGACATTGTGCTGAAGATAATTGTCTGCCAGTGCAAATACAAACAGAGTGTACATTTGTATAAACCCAATGTGTAAAAGCCTCACAGGCCCCCGTTGGCCTGCGAGCAGTTGTGCATGGGTCAACGGTGGTCCGAGGAACTTGTGCACATTGGGAAGTAACTTGAGTCAATTCAGTCACCACTAAAGGATTAAATCATGTCTTTCTTATAAACGGGAATACACCTCTCTGATGTGCAATTATTGTGGCACAAGATCTGCGTCATTTGACTGAGTCATCAAACTTTAAAATACTTGATTGATTTCATGTATTTTGGATCCCAATTGTTTCTTCTTCTAGTTCCAGGTATTTTGTGCTGGTCAGTGATTTTGGCCTATGCGGCTCAGAGCCAACGTAGCACAGATTTAGCTACAGTGCTATGTTCAAAGTCCAAACTTTCAATATCAGTTGATTTTCATGCTCGCAAAATTCTGTTCCGTTTCTCAGCGATGTTTCAAATGTCGTGTGTATTATTTTTGGTTGTGACGTTTACAGTAGATGATGACGTGGTTAGAAGTTTTTCTTGGCATCCAGTGTTTCATAGATTGGGCTGATGGGAAGGGAGGGAGAGGGTGGGGTAGTTGACCCATTAATTGTTGGTAGCGGTTGTTTGTTTTTTTTGTCACGATGATGCCTGTAGGAATGATTGCGTCACAAAACGTTACCAAGAGTGAAAGGGTTAACAATGTTTGCCTTTTGTTTTTGTGTGTGTTGAAAGACCCCAACACCCTGCTGACCACTGGTTTGTTTTTGTGTGTGTTGAAAGACCCCAACACCCTGCTGAACACTGGTTTGAGTTTTTGTGTGTGTTGAAAGACCCCAACACCCTGCTGAATACTGGTTTGTTTTTGTGTGTGTTGAAAGACCCCAACACCCTGCTGACCACTGGTTTGTTTTTGTGTGTGTTGAAAGACCCCAACACCCTGCTGACCACTGGTTTGTTTTTGTGTGTGTTGAAAGACCCAACACCCTGCTGACCACTGGTTTGTTTTTGTCTGTGTTGAAAGACCCCAACACCCTGCTGACCACTTGTTTTTTTTCTGTGTGTGTTGAAAGACCCCAACACCCTGCTGACCACTGGTTTGTTTTTGTGTGTGTTGAAAGACCCCAACACCTGCTGACCACTGGTTTGTTTTTGTGTGTGTTGAAAGACCCCAACACCTTGCTGAACACTGGTTTGTTTTTGTGTGTGTTGAAAGACCCCAACACCCTGCTGACCACTGGTTTGTTTTTGTGTGTGTTGAAAGACCCCAACACCTTTCTGAACACTGGTTTGTTTTTGTGTGTGTTGAAAGACCCCAACACCCTGCTGAACACTGGTTTGTTTTTGTGTGTGTTGAAAGACCCCAACACCCTGCTGAACACTGGTTTGTTTTTGTGTGTGTTGAAAGACCCCAACACCCTGCTGACCACTGGTTTGTTTTTGTGTGTTGGAAGACCCCAACACCCTGCTGACCACTGGTTTGTTTTTGTGTGTGTTGAAAGACCCCAACACCCTGCTGACCACTAGTTTGTTTTTGTGTGTGTTGAAAGACCCCAACACCCTGCTGAACACTGGTTTGCTTTTGTGTGTGTTGAAAGACCCCAACACCCTGCTGAACACTGGTTTGTTTTTGTGTGTGTTGAAAGACCCCAACACCCTGCTGAACACTGGTTTGCTTTTGTGTGTGTTGAAAGACCCCAACACCCTGCTGAACACTGGTTTGCTTTTGTGTGTGTTGAAAGACCCCAACACCCTGCTGAACACTGGTTTGTTTTTGTGTGTGTTGAAAGACCCCAACACCCTGCTGAACACTGGTTTGTTTTTGTGTGTGTTGAAAGACCCCAACACCCTGCTGAACACTGGTTTGCTTTTTGTGTGTGTTGAAAGACCCCAACACCCTGCTGAACACTGGTTTGCTTTTGTGTGTGTTGAAAGACCCCAACACCCTGCTGAACACTGGTTTGTTTTGTGTGTGTTGAAAGACCCCAACACCCTGCTGAACACTGGTTTGTTTTTGTGTGTGTTGAAAGACCCCAACACCCTGCTGAACACTGGTTTGTTTTTGTGTGTGTTGAAAGACCCCAACACCCTGCTGAATACTGGTTTGTTTTTGTGTGTGTTGAAAGACCCCAACACCCTGCTGAACACTGGTTTGAAAGACCCCAATACCCTGCTCAACACTGGTTTGTTTTTGTGTGTTGGAAGACCCCAACACCCTGCTGAACACTGGTTCAAGGAAAGTTACATGTGCGTGTGACATCACAAGTGTGTGCTGGTTTGTGATTTTTGACTTGAGACCTAGAACCATAAGGTCCAAAAGTACAGGCCAGCACAGGCCTTTCTGGGGAGGGGTGGAAGGAGCGAACTTAGATAGTTCCTTGTGTTATTTTCACTTCATTCTACTTCTGTGTCAGAAGGAACATATACAATCATATGTTTTAGTTTGACTGTTCGTGCGCTTCCTGTTTAGTGTTTTATTTTTAATAGCAGACATGGACTTGGCATGGTGCGGACCTTTTTTTTGTTTGTTGAATGATGTGTATTTAGTGTTAATCCCTTGAAGAGTGTAAACCTACTTGTGGCCGGGATGCTGCCGAGCTCGGGTGGTAGACTTGAAGAGTGTAAACCCCATTGTGGGATGCTGAAGAGTTCGGGTGGTACAGCACTCGGCTCGGGGTAAAAAAAAACAACAAACATTTTAGACCCTTTTTGGTGCCCCTTCATTGAAATCACCTTCGTGGTGGACAAAAGACGTTATATAGCCCCGAGACCGTACATTAAGCGATTGATCGACCATGATAATTGAAGGGTAGTGCAAGATTAACTTTAAGCCTGAAGGCGCCAAGCTAATCTGGCACTACCCTTGAATTATCATGACCAGTCTTCTTATATAAGGTGTTGGAACTAAATGGAACGTCGAGAAAGTCATGCTATACGTTGTTCTCGGTGAGCGGAACGTAAAAGCGGACAGCGCATTTTCCCAGCACGGGCTGCATTACAGTTGTTGGTTGATTGAAGATAATGGCTTTATTTGCCGTTAGAGTAACGTAGACAGAAAACCATATTACAGTTTTTCATTTGCATCTTGTCGTTACTGTATGTAAGTTTATGCAAGACTATGCAAGTTTAGCTAGCTGTATAAACTGTACGAACTGACTACCAGTTTTGTTTCGTTTCCTCGGTGTTGGTTTGTGTTTGCATGTAGGGCACCGTCAGTAGGTCCCCTCACCTTCAGGTCAGTAGGTCAGCCGGGAGCGCGCGTTCAGCCACCTGTGTGATTGGTTTGGTTTTACAAATTGACGTGTTACTTTAGTATCCATGATTGTGTGCTGCCCTGTGATTTTGGACCATCCGGCTCAGGGCCGTAAAGTGCAAAACGGCACAGGCCAGTGCTCAGTTTGTTGACTCGGGACTGTCATTGGCAAGGCCTTTAGTGTCGTTTTGTGCAGTACAGCAATAAAGACAATTGTTCAGAAGCCCGCTTTTGACTTCAGTGTAGCTTTGTGTGTTGCCGGCATGCGTCAGTTTTGTGTGTAACTATTTATAGAGAAGTATGAATGATATCATTCCTGCAGGAATAGTTATCGAGCGAATAACAGCAATAAAAATGCTAGGTCAAGGGTGTAGGCGCCAAGCTATTCTGGCACCACCCTTGAGGCAACAACAGCTCGGTATCCGGCGACAGCCAAAGGGTTAAAACGACACGCACACGGCAGTTTGGTACACAAACCAAGGGGAATCACTCAGCGCTGGACAGACAAACAGTTAGATCCCCTGCCCCCGCCTATCAGGCACCAAATCGCCAGCCCACAGAGAAATACGCAGGTATAGACCAAGACGATCATCTGCATCCTCTAAAAAGATCGTCTTGGTCTATATCTGCGTATTTCTCTGTGGGCTGGCGGTTGGGTGCCTGATAGGCGGGGGCAGGGGATCTAACTGTTTGTCCAGCGCTGAGTGATTCCCCTTAGAAATGGGACCTTGGCTAAAAGGGTTAATCTTCAGTCGCTCTTGTTTTTACCCTTTGAACTCCAAGGCTGCATTTCCCAAAATGTTGTAGATGTCACCGAACAACTCTATACAGTGCAGGACTCGACATAGACTGACCATGATAATTCAAGGGTAATGCCAGATTAGCTTGGCGCCGAAGCAAATCTGGCACTACCCCTGAAATATTATTTTCTTGATCCATTTCCTGCTGTGGTGCTTCGGGGCTCTATTAGTAAAGTCCACGTGTATTGTGATTAGAGTCGGACGGTGGAACGCAATCGAACCGTGCAAGCCGCCTGTGCTGCTGTCTATCTCATTCAGCCCAGACACACCACAGCAAGATAAGGATCGACTGACCATGATAGTTCAAGGGTGATGCCAGAATAGCTTGGCGCCTATGGGCGCCAAGCTATTCTGGCATCACCCTTGAACTATCAGGGTCGATCTGTGTCCTGCACTAGAGTGCAGTCTTCAGAGGACAACGGCAAAATTGGGGGTTTACGGTGTTGGGGTAGAATGAGTTATGGTGGCTTATTACAGAATTGTGTCAAGCTGTTGTGCTCGCGCAAAGAGCTCGGTCTAGGGTTGTGTAGCCCCGCATTTGCGGTATGCACAGTAAGATCTCTAAGCGTGCTCGCTAAGGTTGTATAGGTCGTTTGACGTCGGCTTTTAAGAAACTCGAACAATGTATCTGTTTTGCTCTACAGTCGTAAACATTCGAAATTTTGTAATAAAATGACTGATTTTACATCCCTAAATGGGCCCCAGATAGTCGTAAACATTCGAAATTATGTAATGAGATGACTGAATTTACATCCCTAAATGGGCCCCAGATACCAGTATTGAGTCCAGCACTGAAAGATCCATTTTCAAGTGAACTACTCTACCCCTGCCTATCTCGCTGATCTACTTCAACTATACACTCCCTCCCGCTCCCTCCGTTCAAGTAGTGACACGCGCCTTCTCAGGGTCCCACTCTTCAAATACAAAACCAGAGGTGACCGTTGTTTTGCGCACTTTGGACCTGTTGTCTGGAACTCACTACCTATAGACATTAGACATTCTCCCTCATTCACTGCCTTTAACTCTGCTCTAAAGGCCCACCTGTTCGATACCCCAATGTAGCTCTCAGTTCTTTGTCATTATGTGCCTCTGTGTGTGTGTGTGTGTGTGTGTGTGTGTGTGTGTGTGTGTGTGTGTGTGTGTGTGTGCGTGCGCGTGTGTATTGCAGAGTCCGTTGTATCTCTGGTTTTATGACCCCCTCCACTCCCACTCTTTATTTGTAAAGCGCTTAGAGCTTATTTTAGGATAAGCGCTATATGAGTAGCCATTATTATTATTATTAACTGGCCAAGTTTTGAAACCTGAAACAGCGCAGGCATACGTGAAGTCTGCATGCTTGACCTCGAAATCTGTCGGGGCTCTATTTAGGGTAATGAAAATGGCTCGTTCTTCAGCGTGATCTCACCAATTTTTACAACTGAGTACAGCAAAAAAAAAAAAAAAAAGAAAGAAAAAAAAAAAGAAGTGTATATTGGATAAATTCGCACTAAATGATATTGTTCTTTAAGCGGTACGGAAATGTCTCTTTGCGGAGATGTTTGGTAAAAACGTGCGCACCGTTGTCAAATGGCATATATCCAAGCCCCGGCTGTGAGCAATGTGCGAGCTACCGACTGAAAAAGGCAGACAACTACGCTTGTCAGTTCTCGTTTAGAACAAGTTGAGCGAGTGTTCCTGCCCTACCCCCTTTGTACAAATCAGTCGTCTAATATCACCATTCAGCAAAATGTACGTCAGAGTCTAACCTTACCATTTAGAGCGGCCAAACTTGTGATAGATCGCGTTATTTAAACCATAATAAAGCACTGACACGATACCACAAAATATGGATCGACCATGACTGATAATTCAAGGGTGGTGTCGAGATAGCTTGGCGCCTACAGGCGCCAAGCTATCCCGACACCACCCTTGAACTGTCATGCTCGTTCTGTTCCCCGGCAGAACTGTGACTCAGACTTCAGAGACTATCTCCAACATTTCGTGCTTGATGCTTGAATGTGTTTTAGGTGGCTTTGACACTTTTGCACTCCAGACTTGCATTGAGAGACCATCCATCTGTTAGTCCGGCCAAGGTTCTCATTTTGGAGGTGTTGCATAACGCCTATGTACCAGTTGCAGGACATGAACTGACCATGACAATTCAAGGGTAGTGCGAGATTGAAGGCGACAAGCTAATCTAGCACTACCCTTGAATTATCATGGTTAAACCATCTCCTGCTGTATGGATCCGGGGCCAGGGGGTTGAGACCTTTTTTTTTTTCTTTTTTTTTTTTTGGGGGGGGGGGGGGTCGTTGCTCGTAAGACGTTCTACTGTATTATGTTGTTTGCACATTGCTTTACGTCCCGACAGCAATAAAATGTGCCGGCGATCCGCACCTTAGAGGTCTAGAAAAAGAGATGACAAGCGTGAAATATGTGCAGGAAAAGATGCATACAAATCCCATAAACCCATGACTCACTTCTGGTTGAGAACAAAAAAGTAGCTAACCCATCGAAGCCCCGTCAGGTACTAGTAAAGTGTATATGTTGTAAAATACATTCGAGAGCTGCACCAGAATACCCCTCCCGCCTCCTACACGTCCCCACCTCACGCCCAGGTCTCAGGTTCGAATCCAGCTGGCGTAAAATTTTGCTCACACCCTGTTTGGTGCCCCGTCTTTGAAATCACCTTCTTGCTGGACTTAATACATTAAGCTCCAAACGTTTAACGTTTCCTCTGCACCCCCAATAACCCCCTACCCATTTCTGAACATCTTCCTACGCCATTGTGAGTTAGTGGCTGGCGCAGGGCTAAGCTCACTCGTGCATCTCACCCCCGAGTCCATTTCTCACTTAAATGCGCAATAACCCCGCATCCATTACTCACTTAAATGCGCAATAACCCCGCGTCCATTTCTCATTTAAATGCGCAGTAACCCCGCGTCCATTTCTCACTTAAATGCGCAGTAACCCCCCCCCCCCCCCCCCCCCCGAGTCCATTTCCCACTTAAATGCGCAGTAACCCCCCCCCCCTGAGTCCATTTCTCACTTAAATGCGCAGTAACCCCGAGTCCATTTCTCACTTAAATGCGCAGTAACCCCCCCCCCCCCCCCCGAGTCCATTTCTCACTTAAATGCGCAGTAAACCCCCCCCCCCCCCCCCCCGAGTCCATTTCTCACTTAAATGCGCAGGTCCATTTCTCACTTAAATGCGCAGTAACCCCCCCCCCCCCCCCCCCCCCGAGTCCATTCTCACTTAAATGCGCAGTAACCCCCCCCCCCCCCCCCCCGTCCATTTCTCACTTAAATGCGCAGTAACCCCGAGTCCATTTCTCACTTAAATGCGCAGTAACCCCCCCCCCCCCCCCCCCCCGAGTCCATTTCTCACTTAAATGCGCAGTAACCCCCCCCCCCCCCCCCCCCCGAGTCCATTTCTCACTTAAATGCGCAGTAACCCCCCCCCCCCCCCCCCCGAGTCCATTTTTTACTTAAATTCGCAATAACCGGGCATCCATTTCTCACTTTAATGCACAGTAACCCCCGAGTCCATTTCTTACTTATATGTGCAGTAACACCCCCCCCCCCCCCCCCCCCCCCCCGCGTCCATTTCTCACTTAAATGGGCATTAACCCCGCGTCCATTTCTCACTTAAATGCGCAATAACCCCGCGTCCATTTCTCACTTAAATGCGCATTAACCCCGAGTCCATTTCTCACTTAAATGCACAGTAACCCCCTCCCCCGAGTCCATTTCTCACTTAAATGCGCAGTAACCCCCGAGTCCATTTCTCACTTAAATGCGCAGTAACACCCCCCCCCCCCCCCCCCATCGAGTCCATTTCTCACTTAAATGCGCAATAACCGGACATCCATTTCTCACTTAAATGCGCAGTAACCCCCCGAGTCCATTTCTCACTTAAATGCGCAGTAACCCCGAGTCCATTTCTCACTTAAATGCGCAGTAACCACCAACAAAGAAAGAAACAAGCACAAAACAATTTACTTTGATATTCTGGGTTTAATGACTGAAATAAATAATCCCCAAAGATGAGATAGTTACATCACTGAATATTATGCTTTTAATAACAGTTTAGTGATCCTGTTTCCTTGTGCCGTTTTATTTACTACTGTAATCGTTTACCTGTCTACACAAACGCACCGGGAACGAATGGTAGTGTATTCAGGCGACTATTTCTTTGGTTAACCCATTTAGCCCAGAGACCCTGCAGCAGGAGATGGATTGATCACGATAATTCAAAAATAGTGCCAGATGAGCTTGGCGCCTTCAGGCGCCAAGCTCATCTGGCACTACCTTTGAATTATCGTGATCAATCCATCTCCTACAACTGGCACAGTCGTTAGACGACGCCTCTAAAAGTTTGGAAATGCGGCCGTGGGGTTAAGATGGTTAAAGAAAGATGAAACATCTTGAATTTAAAAGCTTCTTAGTCAATTTTTTTTTTTTTTGGTCTGCTGTTGGCCTCTGGAAATATACACGGCGCACAGATCTTCAAGACCTCCCACATATTGCTGGGCTCATGAAGATCAATACTCCTTGCTGGTATAATGTCATTGTGATGCTCAACCCAGGAAGCTCTGCCTGCACTGCTTGTGGAAAAATAAAACTAAACAGAATATTGAATGTATGTCGCCAGCCGGTCCAATACGCTAAATAAAGCTAAGACCATTTAGCAACACACATCCAATATCAAGAGCTACAGGAAGCGCAGACAGTAGGGAGAGTTTAAAAAAAGGAAAATACAGGTGAATGGACCAAGGGAAGATAGAAACACATGCTCCAAATAGAGGGGAAAACCCACCCTGTGGGGCTGACCAGGGTGACCCTGGGAACTAAAAAGTAGATAACCCCACCCAAGTCCCCCAGGGCAGACCCAGGCGGGGGTGTATGGATAAGCATGTGTGCTTTCAATTTGCAAGCCTGGATGAACTAGCATAGCATCCTGTACACTTGTGGCTTATCAAGTTATGCCTCGCATGGATATGCACGTGTCTACGAAAGCTGGTAGCAAGGGTGAAAGTAACATCACACCCATACACTTGTGTGGCTTCTGGTTGGTTGTAAATTGCTTAATGTCCCGACAGCAACAAGACTTTCTCAGGACGTGCCTGCACTGCTTGTGAAAAAAACAAAACTAAACAGAATATTGAATGTACGTCGCCAGCCGGTCTAATACGCTAAATAAACCTTAGACTCGTTAGCAACACACATCCAGTATCAAGAGCTACAGGCAGTGCAGACAGTAGGGAGAGTTTAAAAAAGGAAAATACAGGTGAATGGACCAAGGGTAGACAGAAACACATGCACCAGAATGGACTGAGGGGAAACCCACCCTGTGGGGCTGACCAGGGTGACCCTGGGAACTAAAAAGTAGTTAACCCCACCCAAGTCCATATGTGACTTGTGACCTGAATGAACAATCATGTGTGTTTTCAAATGGCAAGGGTGCATGTAACCAGCATCACATTGTGTACACTTATGAGGCTTCAGGCCTCTGTACTGTTAAAGGTCTTCCCGAGTGAATCTAGCACCACATTTATGAGACTTATGTGGCGTCAGACCTGAATGAACAATCACATCTTTTCAAATGGCAAGGGTGCATGTAACTAACATCACATCCTGTACACTTATGTGGCTTCTGGTCTGCATGGATAACCACACATGTACTCAAATTGCCAGCCTGTGCAAAACTAGCACAACTTTCTGCACACTTAATGTTTCAGGCCTGTGTGTATAAGCATGCGTCTTTTCAGTTTGCTGGACCTGGTGCAACCAGCACCACATCCTTTACACTTACAGCTGTATTAGGTTTCTGGCCTGTGTGGGTTAACATGTGTCGTTTCAAACTGCCAGCTTGGGAGAAACTAGCATCACACACTGTACACTTATGTGGTTTCTGGCCTGTGTGGGTAAACATGTGTTTTTTCAAACTGCCAGCATGGGAGAAACTAGCGCCACACACTGTACACTTATGTGGTTTCTGGCCTGTATGGGTTAACATGTGTCGTTTGAAATTGCCAGACAGGGAGAAACTAGCATCACACACTGTACACTTATGTGGTTTCTGGCCTGTGTGGGTAAACATGTGTTTTTTCAAACTGCCAGCATGGGAGAAACTAGCGCCACACACTGTACACTTATGTGGTTTCTGGCCTGTGTGTGTAAACATGTGTATTTTCAAATTGCCAGCCTGGGAAAAACTAGCACCACACACTGTACACTGTGGTTTCTGGCCTGTGTGGGTAAACATGTGTATTTTCAAACTGTTAGCATGGGTAAAACTTGCATCACATTCTTTACACTTATGTGGTTTCTGGCCTGTGTGGATAAACATGTGTCGTTTCAAATCGCCAGCCTGGGAAAAACCAGCACCACACACTGTACACTTATGTGGTTTCTGGCCTGTGTGGGTAAACATGTGTATTTTCAAACTGTTAGCATGGGTAAAACTTGCGTCACATTCTTTACACTTATGTGGTTTCTGGCCTGTGTGGGTAAACATGTGTATTTTCAAATCGTTAGCACGGGTAAAACTTGCGTCACATTCTTTACACTTAAGTGGTTTCTGGCCTGTGTGGGTAAACGTGTGTATTTTCAAACTGTTAGCATGGGTAAAACTTGCGTCACATTCTTTACACTTATGTGGTTTCTGGCCTGTGTGGATAAACATGTGTCGTTTCAAATCGCCAGCCTGGGAAAAACCAGCACCACACACTGTACACTTATGTGGTTTCTGGCCTGTGTGGGCAAACATGTGTTGTTTCAAATGGCTAGCCCGGGAGAAACTAGCACCACACACTGTACACTTATGTGGTTTCTGGCCTGTGTGGTTAAACATGTGTCGTTTCAAATCACCAGCCTGGGAGAAACAAGCACCACACACTGTACACTTATGTGGTTTCTGGCCTGTGTGGTTAAACATGTGTCGTTTCAAATGGCAAGCCCTGGAGAAACAAGCACCACACACTGTACACTTAGGTGGTTTCTGGCCTGTGTGGGTAAGCATGTGCATTTTCATTTTGCTAGCACTGGTGAAACTATCATCACATTCTTTACACTTGCTGGGTTTCAAATCACTGTGCCTCAAGAAATCACTGTGAGCAGCCATCGTCAAATCACGGTGAGCAGCTGTCGTCAAATCACTGTGAGCAGCTGTCGTCAAATCACTGTGAGCAGCCGTCATCAAATCACTGTGAGCAGCTGTCGTCAAATCACTGTGAGGAGCCAAGGACAAATCTGCAGCAGGTTTATCACACTCGTACAGAGGTACCGATACAAACCCTGCTCCAGACCTATGTGCACTACAGTTGGCAGCATCAAGGATTTCCACGTTACTGTCACACAATATGACTGCATCAGGCTTCCCTTCTGACTGGCACTTGTACATATTCACATCACTGTTGTACACAAAATCCACAGAACCCAAACCATTCTCCGAGTGCTGATGCTCTGTCTTGATCCCAGATGTTGCCTTCAGATAGATTTCAGGTTCTAGTTTAACCCCAGAATCTGAGCTGTTACCAGGTTCTAACTTCACACAATGCTTGTCCTTGATGTCCGGTTCTAATTTCACCCTATAGTATGTGCAGCCAACGGTACTGTCGACAATAGTGGAATCTGAGCTGCTCCAATGTCCTAACTGGACGCCAGGTTCCACCTTGTCTTCTTGCTCTAGCTTGTCTGGTGGGTGTTGGAACAGCCATGAGTGAGTACAGAGTTCCAGTTTAGCCCCCTTCTTCATGCAGCCACTGACACTGGCTATAGATTTAGTGACTGCAGGCACAAAGTTCTTGACTTCGAGCTCCGAGATGGTCCCAGGTAGAAACTGGACACTAGGTTTGACCTCGCAACTTGTCTCCAGTTTGACTTGTGGATTTTGGACAGGCTGTGAGTTAGCAGACATGTGTTCGTGCAACTGTCTTCCTGACTGGAAACATGCCTCACACATCTCACTCACAAACGACATGCCACCCTCTTCAACATGAACACATTTTTCTGCGTAGGGTTTCTGTTCGCCTAGTGAGATGTCTCCAGATACACTATGTTTGTTTTTACCATCACAGTCCTTATGGTATACATGAGGTTCACGACCCTCGCTGGACTCTGTCTTGACATAAGGTTCCATTTGATGGAAAACCCCACACTCTGGGCTGGTCAGAGGCTGTCGCTGGACACCAGGTTCCCCTTTGGCTTTGGCCCCCTTGTGCACGCAGCCACTGCTACTGTCAACAATACTGGTGGATGCATGCACAAGGGTGTTAGGCTCCAGTTTGACCTGTGAGGGTTGGACAGGGTCTTCCCATCCTGTACAGTAGCCTGTCCTGTACCTTTGTCAGTAGCCGCACAGTTACCGTGACCTCCATTTGTCTGGATGAATGAGTCTGCCGAATCAGCTGGAGTACTTCCTGGGAAAAAATCATGAGCAAGTGAGTTAGTTAGCTATTTGGGTTTAACGCCAAACTGGCGACTAAGGCCATCTCATGGCGGATGGGTAAAAATCTGGCTGGCCAGACTAAAAGAAAGGTTTTAAGACAAGATGTAAATATATCTTTAAAATATACAGGTCTTTAAAGGAAATGGATACAGACTCAAAAAGGTCAAATTAATATATTTAATTAATATATTTAATTAATATAATCAACATAGTCTATAAATGCTCAAATCTGTTGTGACTGGGTACACCCAGTTAGTTAGTTATTGGGGTTTAACGCCGAGCAGGCGACTAAGGCCATCTCACGCTAGTGGGTACATCCAGCTCTCATAACCCACCTGATGTAACTTTATTGTACAGCACGACTTTTACTTGATTACAAAATATGTTTTGTATTGTTTCTATTTACTGGTTTTCCTTTATGTAAAATTGCGCAAGGTATCGCTTTCAGTGATGCCTGCATTAGTCCAACCCCTCCGGCTTACTTCTAGGCTACTAGGTTTCAGTGTGACAGCTGCCGTGGCCGATTTTACAGTGGCACCAAGTTGTGTTTCTGCTTGGCATTGTCAGATATCTCTTCAACGCCTGCACTGATTGTTTTAAACCAACATCCATAAAATTCAGCATGATAGACTCTCTCTATTTGTAACTTACTTCTAGTCTGATCAATTTTGGGTTAAGCATTATTTCAGGATTTTGCACCTTTTGCTTCGTCCAGGTCCACGAAATAAAGTCCTTTAAATATTCATAATTAATTTTAGCCTTAATTAATCAAGCCAATGTTTGGCACTAGAGAAACTACATTTGCGGCTCTTTCCTTAGTAGCAAACCACAGGTTTCTAGGTCCTGTAGAACCAGAGCTGTAGTCAGATAACCAAGTGCAAACAAACACAGATTTCAGGTTTTCCACTACAAAAGCACTCATTTCTGGCAATGGACAAGTGTGAGTTTTTTTTGTGGCCCACGTGCACACTATATAAAACCCCTTCCGTCACCCACACGCGGTCAGTACCACTCAACTGTTACTTTGCATCAGACTACTCGCGCCGCTACGACGATACAACTAGGAAGAGCTACAATGTTGAGTCCCTTTTTAGCTCTGCACTGTTTCTTCAGTTTTCTTCACCTCAATAAAGACACGTCACTGCAATCCCTGTCTTCGACATTGTTGCATTCCCTCATTTCTTGACCCAGTCACACTTATTAAAAATATTGCACTCTCAGAAAACTGAAGATCTTGACCGGAGGTACATTCTGAAACAAAGCCTTCAAGGAGTCTGCTGTGAAATGTTTATATCTTGTGTCAATTAGATCAGCACAAGACAGCAAAAAGCTCGTTGCAGACATAACACCATGGACGCTCTTCCTGTTTTAGTGTTTGAGCTGTAACATGTAAATGCACCCAACTGAGTCAGTGGCGGTGCATGTGTCTGTTGTGCTGAGAGTCTGTACGTGCGACTGAACGAGTCTGCGTGCGTTACAATGATGTTAAATTAAAGCATTTTGAAAGATATTGACAGAACACTTAAATGTTTTAAAATCGGACAAAAAATGTGGAAGTCGTTTTATTTTGAAATTCTTCTTGTTTTACTGCATTCGCAAGCCAAATTTTTTCCAAAGAGGCATTTTTGGTTAACTGACATTGAGAAACCACTATTGCCATCATACTGGAAAAAAAAGAAGCTTATACTGACCAATACTTTAAACAGAATCCCAGATTTTCAGCCAATTTGGAATAGATCTGAAGAAATTGTCAATTGTCAAAGTTTGCTTACCATGCAATTTGCTAAAAAAAAAAAAAAAAACCAGCCTCGGTCATGGCAATTTATCTCAAAACTCTTTTCCTTGTATTTCTGAAACTATTTGAGCTAGACACTTGCTGTTATTGTTTTTTGTTGTTGTTCTTATTTTGCTTGAACTTTAAAAATACCTTCTTTTCTTAATATCAAATTTGCAAGTGATTTTTGTAGTTTTAGGGGCTGCCAGTACCTACTGAGTTATCATCAGCTACTTCATGCCAAATTTTACAGAAAAGTTTAAAAAAGCAATCAGATAGGAAGAATGCAAAGCCCTTTTGGCCCACATCCCTACACGATCCAGATAGATAATCTGACCCATGTGACACCGACATTTCCAAATGGTCATTGAAATGAGCAAGCGTTCACATGTAAAAATTATGCTATGTACATTGCTTAACGTCCAGACAGCAAAAAGATTTTCTCAGGACGTGCCTGCACTGCTTGTGAAGAAAAACTAAACAAAATATTGAATGTATGTTGCCAGCCGGTCTAACATGCTAAATAAAGCTAAGACCATTTAGCAACACACATCCAATATCAAGAGCTACAGGCAGTGCAGACAGTAGGGAGAGTTTAAAAAAGGAAAATACACAATACAGATGAATGGACCAAGGGTAGACAGAAATATGGTGTTTATTGATTGATTTTTAATTGTACATTGCTTAACGTCCCGACAGCAACAAGACTTTCTCAGGACGTGCCTGCACTGCTTGTAAAAAAAACGAACTAAACAGAATATTGAATGTATGTCACCAGCTGGTCTAAAACGCTAAATAAACCTAAGACCATTAATAGCAACACACATCCAAAATCAAGAGCTACAGGCAGCGCAGACAGTAGGGAGAGTTTAAAGTAGGAAAATACAGGTGAATGGACCAAGGGTAGACAGAAACAAATGCGTGATGCCCCAGAATAGAGGGAAAACCCCACCCTGTGGGTTTGACCAGGGTGACCCTGGGAACTAAAAAGTAGTTAACCCCACCAAAGTCCCCCAGGGCAGACCTGGGTGGGGCGTAAAAATTATGCATTTTTCACACATTTATAAACCTCCCATGTCCCTTGACCTCTGTGAGGGGAAACTGAAACTAGAAAGTTTTGACAGGCCAATTTTGAAGACTGTCTGGAACAGCCTGAGTAAATGCTAAAATTAAAGTTTTACAAATGGAGGATGGCTGATTGATTACAGACATATTATATGTATTAAATGTACATATTCACCAGGAACAACTGCCTTGAGATGGCTGTAGTCTCTAACTACTTAACTCATTAGGAACAATTCAACAAGAAATTTACCATATTACTGAGTCACCCATGGATCACCAGCAACGTCAATTTCTATTTTGATGTCCGTAGGCTGCACTAGCTCCATTTTGTGTCCAAGGTATTCACTGGTAAGCAGCAGCCCCGGCTTCAGTGTGTCTTGATGATTGCCTAGACAAAAAAGAGTAAACATCCCTATAGTATAAAACAAACCTCGTGGATTGATCATCTGGTTGGCCAAAATGGTTGTACTTGGTTGTATATTGCTTAACGTCCTGACACCAACAAGACTTTCTCAGGACGTAACTGCACTGCTTGTGAAAAAAACAAAACAGTTAGTTATTTGGGTTTAACGCCGAGCAGGCAACTGATTGTGAAAAAAAAAATTAAACAGAATATTGAATGTATGTCGCCAGCCGGTCTAATACGCTAAACAAACCTACGACCATTTAGCAACACACATCCAATATCAAGAGCTACAGGTAGCGCAGACAGTAGGGAGAGTTTAAAACAGAAAAATACAGGTGAATGGACCAAGGGTAGACCGAAACACATGACCCAGAATAGAGAGGAAAACCCACCCTGTGGGGCTGACCAGGGTGACCCTGGAAACTAAAAAGTAGTTAACCCCACCCAAGTCCCCCAGGGCATTATATTATAACTTAAGAGCGCACTCACAACTCACACACACATTTGCACGCTTTTAACAATCACCCACAGTCATACCACAAATACATTACGACAGTCAACTGGGGATGGGATGTGTGGTGGCGTTTGAGTGCTAGAACTGTTAAAAGAGGTGAGTTTTAAGGGCGGAATGGAAGGAGGGAGAGGGTTTCTGCTGGAGAGAGAGTGGGAGAGTGTTCCAGGTGGATGGACCACAGACAGAGAAGGAGCGGGGTCCGAAAGTGCCGAGTTTGGTGCGGGGGATGTGGAGGCGGAGAGGGTCGGAGGCAGAGCAGAGAGAGCGGGAAGGATGGTTGTACATTGCTTAATGTCCTGACAGCAACAAGACTTTCTCAGGACATGCCTGCACCGCTTGTGAAAAAAACCAAGACAGTTGAGTTAGTTATTTGGGTTTAACGCCGAGCAGGCAACTAAGGCCATCTCATGGCGGGATGTGTAAAAATCTGGCCAGCCAGACTAAAAGAAACGTCTTTTAAAAGATAAGATGTAAATATACCTTAAAAATATTTCATGCTAAAATGTCGCACAGGTCTTTAATGAGAACGTCGACAGACTCTCAAAAAGGTCAAAATAATAGAATCATCATAGTCTATAAATGCTCAAATCTTATTAAAAATATGGCACTCTCTCAGAAAACTGAAGATCTTGTCCGAGGGCACATCCCGAACAAAACCTTCAAGGAGTCTGCTGTGAAATGTTTAACATCAAGGCATTCAGAAGTTATGCTAATTTTCATGTTTTGCGTCGTTGCTCATGTCCGCGATATGTCATTTTGAGCATTTTCTGGACTTTGGCACCTTATATCAGAAAGGTTTATGTATATTACAGTTTGGAAAAAAAATAGGCTTACTGTTTGTATGTGTGTTTGATAAAATCATCTCACAAAAGGTTATTTTAACTTTAAGAGAAAGATTTTTCACAATATGGTCACAAAGTTTGACTTCTGTGCAATTTCAGCTCAGCTCCAATTGATTTTTTTCCATTTTTAGCAACTCATTACACATCATTGTATTGCGTTATGGTTTTCATATTTGTTTCTGATACTCTCCTGATAATACAGATTGTGAAAAAAAAGATGAAGCCTGTATCTTCTTAAGTGTCTCTGTATCCCTCGTCTGAAAATGGCTTTTCATTAGGTTGGCGGCCCACAGACGAAAGCCTAAAAGTTTAAAATGTTGTATCTCGGGAACTAATCAACATAGCTACAATTTTTTGGGGGGTGATGTTTATTTGTTTCTTAATGCTATATTAATAAAACAATGTAGGGAAAGTCTCAAGTTATAATGAAATTTTGGTTGCCACTACCTACTTCAAGGAGTCTGGTATACACAACGGATTCTTAGGCTGAAATCGGTAATCGGTCTGAAGTTCAACAGGGCGCAACCCTCGTCCTTGCGGGCAGCCGGAAATCTGGAGTACTCTACTCTGGGGACGGTAGGCCACAGGTCCTTCACCGCAGTCTTCACCTCTTGCCAGGAGGGTCCGAACAGGCGCGGACCGCCCAACGGAGCCCGGTGGAGCTGAGCGCTAAAGGTTGCAGGGATGCTGGGGCAACCTCTCAGGATGGCGTCCTGCCTCATCAAGTCAGTTAGCCGCCGCCGCAAGAGCGTTGTAACCGCTAGGGCGTGGATGTCCCGTAAACGAGACTCACTTGGCTACTCCCAAAAGTCCTCAACTCCTCGACCCACCGCCTGCATAGCCAGATCGAGGAAGGCAGCACATGCAATGAAATTCCGGATCAAACTTGCTGTAAGCTCAAGCCCAGGGGGGGGGGGGTGGGTGGGGGGGGGGGGGAAGGGGGGGGGGGGTACTCGGTCATCCCTGCTGGAGGACCAACTGAGACTGAGCACGCCATCCCGGCCATCGTTACCTGAGGGCCAACTACAGGGAGTGGGTACTGCATCTTAGGAGAAGGCGGGCCTACCTTCTCTGGCATCGCTCGTAGGAGCGGTGCTGTGAGGCTTGGCGGTGTAGAGGTAGCCGAGGGTCTCATGCCACCGAGTGACTTGCTGACGGCCTGGTAGCTTCTCTAGTCTGCTCCGCAGGCCGTCCGAGCCGATAAAACCCCCACAGCAGGGACCTCTTGCATTCTTTCCACGGGGCGCACTCACCGCAAGTGTAGTTAGAGGAAAAGCCAATAATATGGCAACCTATGCACAGGCTGGATTACTTCCCTTAGTCCTATACCGCAAACAGCTATGTGCAACATATGCCATCAGGTCACATACCATAAATAACAACACCCAAACAATCTACCAAATGGAACTACAGGAATCAGTAGCCGCTACCAAACAGAGCAGCATGATCCTAACCTTACCTGGCTTTATTCAGGATGCCCTTATGGTAGTCGACGTCAACCCTCAAAGCGTCTGCACAATACCAGTCCCGATACCTCCACCCAGGACCCATAAATCAGCACCTATAAAAATAAAAATCACAAATATTAGTAAAAAAGCAAATACTCAGTCATATACAGAAAACCACAACCATGGAGTACAAAAGAAAAAATGTACCCCAGGGCTGTGACAGTCTATACTGATGATTCCCATACAAATGACCAACATATCTATCTAAATCCAGCAGTGTTGCCGACCGTTGCGGCACCACTGATGACTTGGCAACCAGCTCCCTCCATTCCTCCCTGTTCTCTGCCATTCTTAGTGTATCGCTCAGCTTCAGTCCTGTCCACTCTGAGATATTGTCCTCCCATCTTTTCCTCCGTCTTCCTCTCCTTCGTCCTTTTTGCACAGTGCCTTGCAGAATTGTTTTGACAACAGCTGACTGCATGGCATGCCCATACCACATCAGTTTGCGCTTTTTCACAATGGCTAATAGGTCTTCATAGGGCCCGATGGTTTGCCTGATTCTGCTTCCCACTTCCTCGTTCATGATGTGATCTCCATATGAAATGCCAAGCAGCCTTTGAAAACATCTCATTTCAGTGGTTTGTATCCACTTTTCAAGGTCTGCAGTGAGGGTCCATGACTCACAGTATAAGAACACTGAGATGACTAAGGAGCGCATCAGTTTGATTTTGGAGCAGAGTGTGATGTTTCTGTCCTTCCATAATATGGTCTTCAATCTTGTCAGTGCTGTTGTTGTCTGCGCAATCCTGGACAGTATTTCTAGTTTTGATCCCTCATCTATCACAATGGCTCTTAAGTATTTGAATTTATTAACTGTTTCCAGTTTTTGGCCTCCAATCACAATGTCAGTACCAATGCCAATGACCAACATGTTGGTGGGGGATTCTACATCCCCCACTTAAAACCATATCATTTAATTTAAATGAGGACTGCTGCATCTGCACGGCGGAGCTAGTCACGATATCTCTGGCACTTCAACATCTACTAGCCCTGCCGTTGTAGATGTACCACTACCAGATCCTCGTTTGCTCAGACTTGCAAACTGCAATAAAATTAATCTCCTCGACTGAGCCCAGTCTTAGGCCAAAATCATACAGGAAAAATCAAATATATGATTCACCAACTCTTTGCCCCCGGGGTCAACACAATACTCTAGTGGATCCCTGCACATGTAGAGATCTCTGGAAATGTACTCACGGACAAGGCCGCTAAGGCCGGAGCAACCAGAGTCCCTGGCTCATCTAAAATCCAGCTTCCTCCCTCCTCCCTGGAACTGCAGATAAAAATAGGAAGATTCATAAAAGATTGTTTAAAAACCAGACACAACAAATTAGCTAAAAAAAACTAGCTAAAAAAAAAAGAGTTCAATTCCAGTTGATAACTGTATAATTTCTCCATTAGGTAAAACATTCCCCTTTATTGACCCAGTTATTCATAGAATTTATACAAACAGCTGGCGGGTGAAGTTTTCACGCCCCACATGCTGTGGCGAGGCCTTAACCCCCAAGCATACAACCTGTCATATCCACATTTCACTGCCGAGTGCACTGAGGTGCGAAACAAACACCCTAATGTTGTTAAACGAGCTGAATTACTGTATAAACCCGACTTGTGTGGCTGCGCGGAGTGAGGCCGAGTTGGTATACCTCACCCTGTAGGGGGGGTAAATGTACACACGTCAACTGTACACACGCTAATTGTACACTACCCATTCATGGTGAGATGCATAATGTACACAGACCAAAAGAAAATGGGTAGAAATACATGTACACAGTTCGTAATATCATGTTCTCGTGCGTGATCTCAGAGTATTGCCATCAAGCAAACTGTTCCCGGTCTCATCAGTTACTTCCCCTGATTTTCACGCCAAACGATGGAGGCAACCATCAGGCAAGTGCAGCTGATTGAGTTTCTTGACAACTGAAACTATCACAAAATGAACGTCTTTGAATGTGACCACAGAAGTCACGTGATGATTTCTCCGACTCCGAGATCATATTTTTGTGTACATTTATACCCATACTGATTTGATCTGTGTACATTTTGCACCTTGGCACAAATGGGTAGTGTACAATTAGAATGTGTACAAACGATGTGTGTACATTTAACCCGCCTACAGGGCGAGTTATACCAAAGAGTCCGAAATAGCTCAGGCGGTTAAGAGTCAGAGCAGGAGAGCGAATAGCCGCGTCATGGATTCGAATACCCATCCCCGGCCCGGTTAACTGGACTCGTAATCCAGGGGGAAGAGACGGGCTTGTTGAATAGCATGTCCGTTGAAAGGTCCTGGTAAATCAAAGTGGTACAGTTGGAGTGCGCCTGAGTTGATCAGTGTTCAGGTCGTACTTCATAGGTAATAGATTTCCCTGTCCCCCATAAGCCGCCCGTTAGGGCCGTCCATTATCACTTTGGTGCGGTGGACGTTAAACCCGAACTAACCAATGAGGTATGCCAACTCAGCCGGAGTGAGCGACTGGCGGCGCTGATCTAGGCTGTCGGCCACGCGCTCCGCGGTGGCCATTTTTCCTTTCTCCATGTTTTAACCAGGCTGCACTTAACCTGCTCAACACACACTCTTATCCAGCATAGCGCACATAAATAATTAGGATTTACATACTCACCCGGCTGGGTCTCAACACAAAGCATCGATAACCAGCTAAATCCTCATGCTAACGTTAAATCCAAACACGGTATCTCTGACACTGTAGGACCCCGCGTGAAGTGGTGTGTGTATAGCCCTTTCCCATTTGTAATAAGGAAGTTAAGCACGAGTATCCTCCCTTTGCTACACAGAGTTCCGGCAAGATGGAAGCAGACATAGAACGCATGAACGTGAAACAATTAAAAGATTTTCTTCGAAAACATGGACAACTTGTCAGTGGAAAAAAAGAAGAATTAGTGCGCAGAGCAAGAGGCACATTTCTGCTGAGAAAAGATGTTGAGGATGCTGTCGATGATGCTGTGGAAAGAAATGATGCAGGTCAGTAAACAGTTGACTCCACTGACCACTGCCATATGATATATTATAAATATTTCATATTTGTCAGCATGTGCTTCTTGTGCTTTGGACTCTGTTTATAAATTACATTATTGTCATATGTGTGTGTGTGTGTGTGTGTAAAATTTGATCTGCGAGTTAGTAGTTTTGTAATATAAGTAAAATCAATTATCCCTGATTTCTTATATAAATAAAGTATTCTACATGGCATAAAGTACATGAAATTGTTAATATTAAAAAAAATTCATAAACTTTATAAAAAAAAATCAATGTCTGTTTACTTGAGTACCTATGCATTTTTGTAGCGCTATCAAATGTACTTCGAGCAGTCCCCTTTATTATTATTTTATTTAATTTTTTTTTTTACAAAATGCTGAGTGCTAACTACTAGCATCTATTTCATTGTCATAGTCAAGAGTTCCTTTCAAATAATGAGTATGAAGTTAAAAATGATGTAACATGAGATGATATGATTTTTAAAAAAATAAAAAAATATATATATAAAAAAAAAAAGTGAGAGCTATAGGCAACAAGTAGAGGTTTCTAGTAGTCGTTGCATTTTTTTTTAGATCGCATATTCAAATTAAACTAATGCAGGCTGTAAAATAGATACCAACATAATCAATATTATATAATATAATATTACTAATTATTTATTTGTTATAAGACTTCTAAAATTACAACTGAGTGTCATTATTATTAGTAATAACACCACAGATGCGTTGTTTAAAACATTTACTGTCAATTTTCATTCATACAGTATTTTTGCTTATTTTACGGATATCGGGCCACTATTTATCTTGAAAATGAAGTGGTGGTGTGGGTGACACCTTCTTTGTCCTGTTGCATCGGGGCGATGGCATTGCTGGACTACTACAGTACTAGTACTACTAATACTAATACTATAGACTAGAGGAAATCTCAAAGTGTGCTTAATAAATAAAGCTTTATTAAAGAAGACTAAATAAAGCTTCAGTAAATAAAAACACAAGTAATAATTCAAATAATTTACTAACCGTAGAGAGTTTAAAAGTTCGATTCGGGAAAACAGATGGGACATCATCACCAAATACAGGTCCACGTTTTCCAACAAAATGTTCCGAGCAAACAAGTGGATATTTGACCGTGTTATAATCTTGTCGGATCAAACGTAAGCGCTGCTCCCAAGCTCTTTTAAGTTGCTTGTTTGCTGGACAGCTATGTAGCTTGACAACTCTTCCGTCAATAATTTTTCCTCGGTGGTTATGGCAAATAACACAGTAATGTTTTCCACCTCCACATACTTTTGCCGATCTAGCCTTTATGCTGACGCCATTGTCGAAACAGCAGCCGGAACTCAGTGAGCGTTCTCCTACGCTAAAGAGCAGCGAAAGATAACCCGTACTTGATGAGAAGTGAGACTGTCCTATCCATAGGTATAGCAGTTTGCTAGGTCGGTCTTGTTGACCTAGTGTCACTAAAACCCGGAATAACCCGTCCTAAGCTAAAATAACCATATCCGTAACTACTATTGCGTGCCTAAACACAAAATAATCACGTGTTAGAAGTTTGGTTTACATTAAAGTTGATTTAGTTGTACTAGTAAGCCGTTTGAGGGCAGCCACTTACGAGACACGGAGCAAAATGGACCAGAAGAGGGCAGCCACATATCTTAGCAGCCAGCAGAGAGCAACCAACAATATCAACAGCTACAGTATGATATACCGATGCTGACAAAATACAAAAAAGAGGCAATTCGCCTTATAGCAAAACTATGCGCTGTGCCCTCTAATGCCTATCATTTATGGATATGGAAATGCCTATCATTTATGGATATGGAAATGCTTCCTGAACACATTTGTACCTGTTTTATATGGCCCTATGCCGTCCATCATAGGTTTAGAGACCACAAATGTCGTAAGGACTGGCCTCCATGTGGCTACTAAGACAGTGTAGTGGGGCTTTGGACAATACCATAATATGACAAAACTATGCGTTGTGCCCTCTAATGTTTCCAAAAGCAGTGCATCAGCGATCTTGCACCGCCGTTGATTGCTGCTACTGTAAACAAGTCTCTGTCAGCCGGAACTGTTCTTTCAAACAGGCTGTTGTTACCCCGTTGCTAAAAAACCAGGCTTGGACAGAAATACCCTAAAAAACTACAGACCTGTATCCAACCTACCATTCATTTCTAAGGTACTGGAGTAAGTTGTCTTACAACAGCTCCTGGAACACTTAGAGAAGAGAAAGATATAAAGAGAGATTTGAAGCAGCATTAACACAATGACTGAGTTAACCCCTTTAATTATTACTTTTTGAACCCTCATTATCCACGTACCCTGCACAGAGTAAATACCATCAGAATTTAGCCCTAAAACATTATTGTTTGAACAGTCACCATTTTATGTACCTCCCCGTATAGTAATTACCAACAGATTAGTTTAGTTATTCGGGTTTAACATGGAGCAGAATTACCAACAGAGGTTAACTCAACAATGTAAACATTTACACACTAAAATGTATGTTTAATAAGTTTAATTATAGTTTCAAAAATTAATATCTATTATTATAAAATGAACCAAGACGAATTACTTCTTTTAAGTGGTATCAATGCTGTAGAAAACAAAGACTTAGACTCTAAAAAACAGCGCCTTCTCTCTGTAGTTGTTTCAGGTAAATCAAAAGCTTATCTTGGAAAACAATACATGACAGAAGATATAGAATCCCTCACGGCTGAGGATTTAATCAAGCTACACTCGAAATATGAAAATCACATTGCTTCACTAATGACTCGTGATCTGAGTCAGTCTCTTGTCTGTTTATACACAAAAGCAGTGAGTCACTTTCTACCTGTAGACACTGACAGTCTATCACACGACCTTGAAAGCAACCCTATTGTTTCAAGTTCAATTGGTAAATTAGCATGTGTCATGTTTTACAAGTTTGGCAATTATCTTGCACCTGTGGTAACCTTGCTTGTTACTGGGAGCGATATTGATTTTTCGAAAATAAATTTTCTAGAAAAAGAAAAGGATGGACCGAATGGACCAAATGGACGAGACCCAGACGACTCCACAACAGAACCCTGTTTTGATGCAGGTTCAAACGATCACTAAACCAAAAAGTCCAGGCCAGATAGAGGCAAGAAAAAGATTAGCAGAATGGAACAACAACAACAACAACAAAAAAATTACAGCTTCAGGCGCTAACAGAACAGGCTCATGTAACTGACCCGCCGTCAGGACCAGTTTCAATATCAACACCGTCAGGACCGTCAGGATCGTCACACCCTTATCAAAGTGAGAGACAAACAACTGAGTCTAAACCTGAAACAACAAAATATATAGTTGCTGGATTTGTTGTCGGATTTGGTTACGTAGGTTACCAATTATACAAAAAATACAAACCGCAGACTCAAACAGTGTCCCAAAAATTAGACACTCCAAAAACAAAACCAGAAGTCACCAAATTACCAGTATCATCCAAAGCCTTTGACTTATTTGTTATGCAATAAATAAATTTATTATTTTAATTTTATTGCATTAGAAAATGAGCGAAACAAAAAACTTAATGAACCTTGTGTATCACTCTGCCGTAATAAGCGGACTAGCTGTTGCTTACTTTATGCTGGGAAAAAGTCTTCTCAAAATGAAATCGGCAGAACTGAGTAGCTTAGACTTTGAAGAAAGTGCTTAGCTAATTGCAGTTGTCACAGCGTCAATTGCAACAAAAGACTTTCTCATCAAGCAAGGAATTATTCCCGAAAATGTTTTTATGTAAATAAAAAAGTATGGTGGACTTTAGCTATTATGATTGGAGGCGCCATGGTCAATGCCCTGGCTTTCAGTGGATCAAATTATCTCTTTTCAAAAATGGGTAGAGAAGAATCTGCAGAAGAAATGAGACGTCACAATGAAGCATCTGAAAAACTTGCTCAAGCCCAACAGGATTATGAAAAGCAAAGAATTGAGAAACTTGATTTTATCAATAAAAACTCCGTCTAGAAAATCACGCGCAGCATACATTTTCAAATGCCGATGATGCAATCCTTGAATATTTTCTTGTTACGGGCAAAGACATGTCTACCCCACAGCCAAAACTTAGCGATTATTATCAACCAAGCACGCAACAAAGAACAGAGAGATAATCTTTGTTCTAGTGGGAATGACATTTGTATTTTTTACTGGACTTTATATTGCTAGAAAAAATGACAGATGCTAAACTATCGAAAATATATTACTCCCCCGTTGGATATTGGAAAGGGAAAACTGCAATTCAGAAATTACACGTGGCTGTGGGTGGTGATGTAACACTCAATCAAATGAAACAATGGTTACAGAGACAAGCAATTTGGCAGATATATCTCCCTGCACCAAGAAAAATATCTAGACCTCATTTTAAAAACACTGCGCCAAATGACACACATCAAATGGACCTCCTGTTCTTACCGCACGACACAATAAGAAAAAAGCATTACAAGTATGCACTAACTGTTGTTGACATTGCTTCAAGATACAAAGACGCCGAACCCATAACTGACAAGAACGCTACCACTGTAGCGACTGCTTTAACAAAAATATACAGTCGAGGCAATTTAAAATTTCCCAGACTTGTGCAAGTCGATGATAGAAGTGAATTCAAGGGTGCCGTTAATCAGTTATTTGTGAAGCATGGTGTACTAGTGCAGCGCGGCATTCCAGGTGTACACAGATCACAAGCAATTGTTGAAAACTTCAACAAACAGTTATCAGAGAGACTTTTCAGCTATCATAATTATAAGGAACTCATGCATGACACACGTAACACTGAGTGGGTAAAATGATTACCGTCTGTGATAAAAGCAATGACTAGCGAAGGACAGCCTAAACCCGCTGATGCTTTAAATTAAAAACAATACCTCTGGTGTTAAGGTCAGAAATAAAAACAACACCACCACTGCTGGTGCTTGACACAAGTTTGTTTACAAAACAGGTGAGATATCTATAACAACCTGGAGAATCAGAAAACGACATCAGACGCAGGGCAACCGACCCCATCTGGTCTACGACCGTTCACAATATAAAAAAAATCCCTGACGCTGACGTGTCAATTTATTATTTATATGAGCCAGCGCCACAGAGGGCATTTGTCAGAGAAGAATTACAGATTATTCCCCCAGACACTGTTACTCACTTTTGACCAATTCATCGATTAATTCATCGACCAATTCATCGGCTATTTCTTCAGATAACTTGCGCCTGTAGTGCCCTGGTGCATAAGCCTTTTCCTTACTATGAAACACACGTTTTGTGTCTCCTACTGCGAGTGATTTCTTATGTGTTTGAATCATGTCAAGATCATTCATCGTTGTATGCAGTGTCACTCAAAAAAAAGATTGTTAAACTGGACAAGCCAGTATTCATTGGTATGGCAATACTTGAGTTATCAAAATTATTGATGCTTGAATTTTACTATGATTACTTCAAACCAAAGTATCCTGAGTGCTATACACTGACTCTATGATCATTGACGTGCCTACTGAAGACTTTTATGAAGACATGAAAACAGAGTTACATATGTATGACATGTCTGACTATCCTAAAGATCATCTGTTGTACAGCACACAAAACAAGAAAGTGCCTGGGAGTTTAAAGACGAACTGAATGGTGTTCCCATAGTCGAATACGTTGGACTTAGATCAAAAATGTATTCCATACTGCACCAAAAGGGAAGTCAGTCAAAAGCAAAAGGAGATATTTGTTGTTGGCTTTGGCATAGTTGTTTGCGGCTATACTAATGCCTCCTCTCAATCCGCGTTCCACCATTTCACCCATCATGCGATCAGACAACAGGTCTATAGATATCTTACTGGATTTCAAAAATGCATCCCATGTCATGCCAGGACTAGTTATGTAGCAAGCAGAGTCAAGACTGTAGTGTAACAAACCCTTTTCACGATAACTTTCAAATATGTCTGCTAGCAAACAAACATCAGCTTTCAAGTACTGGTCATGGTAGTCACCAATCGTTTGACACCCTAATTTACCCCATGCATCAATCGCGTGCTGGTATTCAGCATCAGAAATACCTTTACCATTTTGTGTAGAATAAAATTTCTCTTTTGGTGGCAGTCTCCTTTCCTCAAACACAACCCAGTCACTGATGTACTCGTACGGATACACACCTTTTTTAATTAAGTCTGGCTCAAAATATTTACTTGTTATTGGAAATGATGTCAGTCCTTCTGCCAGACTAGCAAGACCCAAGGACAAATGTTGCATTGAGTCATAAAATGTTAATTTGTTGTCCAATCTAAAAGTCAAGTATTTTTCAGTTGTTTGCGCAATACAACTTATGTTTTTGTAAGACTCATTCACAGCCTGCATGATAATGTGTGAATCATATCCTTTGAGATTGTGAAAAAAGATTGGTAACTTGTATGTCTTGGGATCTATTTTTAATAACAAGTTACAATTGTTATGTGCAGCACCTCTGTAACGCCCAGTTATGTGATCATGGTCACGAACTTTAACACAACCCAGGGGTTGTTCACAAATCCAACACGTCACAGCTGTATCAAAATTCAGTTTATCTTCTTCTGTCATCACCAAAGGCATCTGACATGTTGTGAGATAATGTACTACTTGACTATACATTTGTCTCATTTCTGTTAAAAACAGACATGCTGCATTTTCACCCCTGTAGATAACAGGTTTGGTATGCACACCATCTGACCTAACAAGAATGTATCCAAAAGAACACACCACTTGGTCACTTAGTTTTATAGTCTTTGGTAATGATTCTGGAACAGGACCATCATATGGTACAACCAGTGATTCAAAATCAGCATACACTACAAATGGCAGCTTTTGCTGATTCCCATAGTTCTTGAATTATACTTGATTACCAGGATCTGGATACTTAAGTACAGTTTGAATGTCATCAGGTGACCTACAGTGCAGGACATGTTTGTGAGCCACTTTAATAGAAGAGAATCTTTGTAAACATCTTTTACACACTTCCTGTTTGCCATTGTTTTTTGTTGTATGCTCATGAATTAGACATGACATACTCCTGATAATTGTGTAGTGAAAGTTATCATCGGAACATATTAATAACATGTCAACATTCTTATCTTCTGACTGACCATAGGTGGGGGCAAGTGGCGATACTCTAATTGGTTGTAACTTGTTATCAGACTCATTATCCCACACATAAACATTTACAGATATACCAGGATTTAGTTGTTCAAACAAGTCTATATCCTCCACCTTAACAGGGAATTGTATGCCACTGAAGTTGAGTTCATTTACAAATTTAGTGTAGTTAGATACGCGATCAGGTCTTGATTTTACAAAGTGTAGTTTGGCAAGCACACACCACATAAAACAGTGATTATCATTGTTCTGAATATTGATGACAGCCTTTTTGTTTGCAACCTCTGTTGGCAGTGGTAACCATGATTTGCCTAATTTAGGATGATACCTTGACTGCTTCAATTGTAGTTCATGTACATGACCTTCATGACAACCTGACCCTTCATTCTTGCTCTGTCAGTTGCTTCTAGAAAGTCTGGTAACAGTCTTTCTCTAAACACGTTCTCCAATTCCCTTCTTGTGTTAACTGTGTGTTGTCTTGTTGATATATACGATACAATCACTTCACCATCTACCCTAGTAAATTCTATTTTAGCAACAACCTGAATCTTTACACTGCCTGTAAGAAGATTATCTTGTATTACAGAAAAAGAGTTTTCTATTGATTCATAGACATTGTTACTATTAGATATAGGCAAGTCTGTCATGTGAAACACGTTTCGTATGCTTGATTGACTTGTTGAGCCTGATGGGCTTTGAGCATTGTTCATCATTTTTATTTGTCCGACAAAATAATAAATGGGGGAAAAAAATTACACCTTATGTAATACCGCTTTATTAGCTGTAACCCCTGCAATGAACAAATTTAGTTTATATATACTCGCCAAAACAAATCAACCACTTCCCTGGTATGTGTCTTAAGGTCTTGTGTTCATGCTGTAGGTGTAATATCACTTTATTGAATGTAATACTTTCAAAATAATAATGTTGTTTTTTTAGTTGATAAAATATGTGTTTTCACATTGACTCAAACCAGTCACAGTTAGCATCATAAACTTTAAAAGTATATGTCTTAAGATCAACAGTCTCGTACTCATAATGTGGTGGACCATCAGAATATTCCAAAGTTACATTATGTGCCATATATATTTTCATTGGTGCAATTGGTGTTGTGAGTTTTAAACCGGGTTCAAACACATGTGTTTTTAAGTCATAAAAGCGTTTAACATCTTTGAAGCAGCCTGTAACATTAACTGCTTGCATTTGTCTGTCTGTCATTTTTTTTATGGACAAAACAAAAGTATAAATTAATTCACTAACCCATACCCTGTGGGCTGATCTGTCTTTAAAATAAGATTTAGATGCTTAGTTGATTTCAGTTTGTTTTTCACAATGTCTCGTTCATGTTTATTTGGGATGACGTTGTTTTCCCTGAGACAGTCTTCAAAGCTGTCACGATCCTTACAGTAAAACAAACAGATAAACTTTAGTTGCTCTTGAAAATCTTTCAGTACAGCATTATATTTTTGAGTGAGAATCCATACACTAATGTTTGCATGCTTGCCACTGAAGGCCAGTTCTGCTAAAGTGTTTCTCTTTTTGACAATGTCTTTCTCTGCAGAGCAATCATCAACTATGAACAAAGTTGGCTGTCCTTCGAATTGCTTGTAAAAAGACATCAAACATTCGTTCAGTTTTTTCTCAGGGTCAACTAAATAAATGTTGTTGTCAGTCCAAATGTATAATCGGTTGTGATAAGCTTTGTTCTGTTTTATCGTAGGACAATATATCACAATGTTTTTGAAATGGTGGATGTATCTTGTTTGTAAGAGGTCAAGTACAAATTCAGTTTTACCACACCCTGTGGCGCCACAAAACAAACCACAGTGTGGGTCGAGTGTCATCAAGTTCATTTTAATACAGAAAATAATATTAATACACGTGACTACTTAGTCGGCACTCTTGTATGTTCAGTTGTGCATCATAAATTAGATACAAATATATGTTTATTGCTCCGGGGGTTTCAACCTTTTTTGTATTTGGATTGTGATTCCGTCACTACCGTTTTCAACAGTTTGACCTGACCCATGTATGTAGTCGTCTTCTGTACTACGTAAGTCTAACCAAAGTGCATACTTATTCGTCAGGTATTGTCTGATTCTTACGTCATACAAATGTAGATTTTTGCAAGTTATGTTTGCTGGTTTTTCTCTAAGTCTTCCACCCGCAAAATATTTTGTGATCTCATCGTAGTGCTGATAAGGTTGCATTCCAAATGCATACACCTGATTAGGTCGACCTTTGATTGTACAAGACAAATGTGTTATCTTTGGATTGTATAATTTTTATGAATCTCTTTTGTATGGGCTCGCCGGTTCAACAAACAACATAAGAATACTTTCAGTGACCTGCCAGGTGTGTTCAAGTTTATGTTCCACACTCTGGATCGCTTCTGTCTTTATGCATTAAACTATGTCTAATCACCCGGTCATAATAAATCGGAAGTCTTGACTGGTACTGATTTTGAATGAGTCTGGCTAGATCAGTGTGTGTAAAAATTTTGTATTCCAAAGAAATGTTAGAGATCTTATATGTTGCACTGAAATCAGATGATTTTATAACTTTGGAGTAGTCATTGAAAGTTAGTTCAAAACTAAGACGGTCATTTAGTGCTCCTTGGTAATATGGTAAATGTGCGTTAAGATTTCAAATTCAAGTGGAATGAAAAATCTGGTTCCATATGTTTCTGCTAAAATAACGTCCTTGGCAGCAGATGTTGATTTATCTCCGGCGTTGATTTGAAGTAATGTTATCTGTCTGTATGCCTTGATAAATACGATCCTCTCGTTCTTCTCTTGTGAGCCAAAGATCTTTGTAGCAGTAGAACACATCAGCATCATCAAGACTAAACACTTCCTGTCCTTTAAGTTTAACTTTGATGGTCCTAATAATTGCTCTGCCTAGATTGTTAACTAGTGTTCTGTTTATATCTGATTCTGATAAAAGTTCAATATTAAAGCAAGGCTTGCAGTGCCAGGAACAATAACGTCACTGGGACCTAGGTTTGGAAACTTGACTGTAAGAGTTTGGTTCTGGTCTATTGTACTTGGATTGTTTGTAATAACAATTGATTGCCTAATGCCCTTAACACCAAGAGGCTTACATAGTTTTTTTTTTATATGGGTCTAACTTTGATCCATAAGACTGTGTCATTTTATAATGCAAAAACCAAAAATATTAAATTAATAAAAACGATGGCAGCAGGAGGATTTAATCATGAAGATTTTGAAATGAATGACATGAATGTCTCTGATAATGCTACCGATATGACTGAAATGGGAAATACTTTTAGTTTGCAAAAGAAACATTTACAAAGCAAAGTGAACTCATTTTATGACAGTGTTGGTGCGCGCCCAGATGTAATAGATCCTAGTCAGTTTGAATATGATAAAGGTCACTTATTTGTAAATACAGACAGAGTTAAAGTTTAATTGACTTATAAAAAAATCCTGCTAAGTTTAGAGCTTTAAGTACAATTAAAGGTGAAGTCGGTGGTAATACCGGGTTGGCAAGGTACCTTGGTATTTGGGGGGTCTCCCACGCCACCACTTGCATCTCATCTTGTTAGCGTTCTTCATGACACGCAAACAAGGTTACCAATGGGACAAGAAATTGAAATGGCAGCAGTAACAAGCCTGCCAGAAATAGTAAACACGGTAATACAAGAAACCTCATTTACTGAAAGACACATAAATGACACTATGAAAACAATAGACAACCCACCTTTGTCAATTGCGAGAGATTATGGGCTTGGATAAATCACTGCAATCAATCAGAGGTGAGATGGTATATAATGTAGCCAAACTAGGTTAGCTTGATAAACACATAGAACGAGAAAAAGAAAAACTGGCTACAGCAGACAATGGCAATCTTGATGCAGAAATAAAAGAAAGAATCCAACACAGATTAAATGATTTGCAGATAGAAAGATCAGCGCGGCTAGAAGTGATTAGTATTGGAAGAGAAAAACTGAAAACACAGGTCAACAGGATTAGAGAAACTATTCAGAAAATACTTCATGAAGACACAACTTTGGCTGAGAGATTGAAAATACTTTTCAGAGAACAGGATATCACAATTGCAAGTTTAATTACTGCTCTTGGATTTATTATCAGTACTGTTGTGTTGGCTGTCTCCGGAGCTGGTGGTGGGGTGGCGGTGGTAGTGCTCTTCCACCGGCCCCACCAGCCCCCACTGACCCAAAGGATTTACAGTCATGGGTAAAGGAACAACTGTCACACATATCATACTTGCTTAAGAAATTGGTTGTAAAAGCAATGGATGCGTTGCCTGGCATAATAGGCACAGTTGTCAGTTGGCTGATCAGTACAGCAGCAAAGGTAGTAGGGTTTATGGCGGAGCATGTGTGGGTCTTTTTGGTGACAGTAGGAGGGTTAATGGTGGGTTATTTAATGAAACAGGTAAAGAAGTAATATCCCCAGTCCACTAAGGCCTATTACCAATGCAGTTCTCTCTGACTCATGTGTGTTTGGTGATGGTGCTGGTGTTGGGGGTGTTACAGGCGTTACTGTCTGTAAAGGCATTATTAATGGTTTTAATGTCTGTAAATGCGTGGTGGTTGTTGCCCCCAAGTTCACTGATTGATTGAGTCCTAATTTTGGACCAACACCTGCAACAATTATTTCATTATTATAATTTGTTATTGTTCCCATTTGGAGTTGAAGGTCGGATGGTAACATGTATAACCCGATGCCAGCTACAAAGTCAACTTTCGATCTCACATATCTGAGAACGTCTTCGTAGCTTTGTATGCTTGATGGGAGATCCACCACTGAGTTTACCGAGTCTTCCAGATTTGCAAGAAACTGTTTTTGTGCTTCAAATTTTCCACTCCCATTTAAAATGTTTGATTTTGTTAGTGATTGTGCTCCTAGTATACACCACACATATGTTCTGATAGACTCGTTTATGCGCTGGACTCCTGCTTGAGTAAATCCATCACTCCTGTCTAAGACAAATGTGGTCCAGGCATTAGACTGTTTCTGTTCTATTGATCCTAACCAGACTTCAGATTTTTGTGAAAATGAAGTGTAACCAGGGTAGTAATCTTGATGGTATTGTCTGTGACTCATAGCATAATACAATGTACCCATGCCATTGTGATCATCAAGTTTTTGTGTGAAGTCATACCCGGTACGGGGGCTTATGTTAAATTCATTACATATGCGTTCAAATGCTTTCATATCCATGGGGTTGTTATGCCTGTTGAAACTAGATTCAGTGGGTAGTAGGGTATGCAGTTCTGACAGTATTCTTCTAAGCTGGTAATACATGTGAAAATGGTAGACAGATTTGATCAGTTTGTTTTGAGTGATTCAAATGGTCTGTAAAGGAAACACGGCAGCCTGTAGTTGAACACAATATAGCAAAGTTGAGCCGGTTTTGAAACATCTGTAGTGGGCTTGAGGACCACTTTCTTGCAGTAGCATCATCTGTTATTGGTGGGTTTAGGTAATGGTCAAAAGGGTTGGGTACTTTAACTTGGAATAGATCTTGTTCACTTACAGCTATGTCGAGCTGATTTAACTGATTATTTTCTGTTCATAAGTTGGTGCAATATTGTACTTGGCATCTATGTTAAATTGAAATGCGTTTGTAGTGACACTTGTTGGTGATTGAAATTCCATTGTGCTTTTTTATATGCGATAATAAAAATGTTTATTACCTTAACAAATCTTGACACAAGCAAACCAGTGTGGTTATCTAATGGGATTGATAATCGTGATGGTAGCAAGGCTGTAGCTATCCATGAAATGTTCTACACTGTAAAGTGGTTTAATGTAACAGATGATACAAGTTATTTTATAGCTGGATCTAAGTTTATTAGTACTGAGGGAGCTAATGTTTTACGAGCTGGGTATTATGACTTTTGTACTTTACAATGGCTACAAACGGAATTTAAAATTAAATCAACTTTAAATCTGGCTAACTTACTTGTTACATTGGAATTTCCAAAATATAGTGAGTATTTATTATCATTTAGTCTTCTAAAATTACTTGGGTTTATGGCAGTAAATTTTATTTTCCAGATGTTGTTTGGTCAAGACCAGACGGGCGTGTACTATTTCCACCAAAAAAGGATAAAGTAACTGGAATATATCCTGTCCATTTGTCAGTACACACAGTGCTAAATGTTTATTTAAAAGAACTTGACACGACTGAAAACGTACACAATGGAAAACCTTCATCTTTGTTGAGATGTGTGACGACTGGAATTGCACCCTATTGCGAAAGTGTTGCTGTTAGATTTCCTAATTTGCAGTTTAAGAAATTAGGTTCTAGTTTCTTCGAGTCACTGTATATATCTGTAACTAATCAAGATGACAAACCAGTTCTGATGCAAGATTTTAGTGTTGTGTTGGAAGTTAAATAATTTTATTTTTGTTTATAAAAATGAGTGGTGGTCCAAAGCCGAGAATTATTCCAGTTGCGTGTCCAGTGACAGAGTTGAAAGATTTGGCTGATGTACAGGATTTTGAAAAGGAGGGGGAAGTGGGGGAAGTGTATGGTTTTGAACTTGATTCTTTTGGCATGTACAAGCGGAAAGTAATAGATGACATAAAGACGGAACAGAAAGACCGATTCCTAAACTTGGTCAGCTGTGTGATGCCACTGTACTGCTTCCACCTACTCTTGTAAATAATGTGCCCTACAACTTAATACATGTGGGGAATAAGTGGGTAGTTTTGCCTGTGCCTGTTCCAGCACAAACAATTGACTAGGACATAAAGTTTGAATTTATTAGTCTTTGTGTATACACTGATGATGAAGGAGCCTTAGTATTCATAAAAGTTGTTAACTCTGGGCCGTTGATTGTAAGCCTTGTTCTGAGCTTTGCTTCAGACAACAATAGCAGAGATAAACTAAAAGTACAAGAGTATGAGAAACAAAGGTATCTTCTTACAAATAGAAGGGGCAGATTGGATACAGAAGTTGTGTTTGTACCAGCAAACTTTACCATAGCAAAAGAAGCGACAATAGTATTTGAAATTATCATGAGATCTGTAGATTTTGTAAAAGAAACAGATATTGTGCAGGGAATCAAACTAACGTGGGATGACACAGTGACAGAGGCAACAAAGGTTTTATTGCTATTAGAAAAGGTTTAGATGTAAATGTTTCGAGCAGTGTTCCAGCTGTAAAGGTGTTGGTCGATAAAACATCTTTTGTTTTTCTAAGTTACATAAACTGGAACACATAGATCTTGTTTCATTTTATTATGCCAACAAATTGTATACTCTTGAAGAGTCGCAAAATGTAATTGCGGATTAAATTAAAAAAAATATTTGCCAATAAAAAATGGTGAATTTGTATCCACAACTATCAACGCTTGCACCTGAGACACTTGCAATGAGCAAGACAACTGAGCCAATTGTATCTGATAAAACATTACAGACAGACACATTCCGATTAATAAATATTACAGACGCGTTGAAATATTTGGAGGGTGAAGGGGCAATATACTCCAGGTGTAAAAGACGGTATAAAACAGTTTTTAATTCTGTACACAACACATCAATGACTGTGGGTGTGGTTTCAGCTGGATTATCTGTAGAGGTTATAGCCCTGTCTGCGACGGGAATCAGCAGTTTAATTGGAATTGGTCTTGAAGGAGCTAGCATTGCCTCAGGTCTGCTGTGTTTTGGTTTGAAAGGCCTTAACAAAAGATTTCATACAAAGTTGCAGAAACATGAAGCATTGAGCACGCTCGCGGGTGCAAAGTTGAGCAGTATGAAACTTATTATCAGTAAATCTTTGGAGGACAATTTTATTAGCGACGAAGAATTTAAGAAAGTGCAGGATGATTTAAACAATTACAAGAAACAGAAGTCTGAAATACAGAATAAGATGCGTAGTCAATCTCCTGTAAATGTTGAAGAACTGAGGGCCAGTTTTTTAGAGAGGGGAAAACAGATCGGGGTTCAGGAAACCACAGAAAAATTACACAATCTTTTAAACAAATGAAAATCAGATTTGGTAATCAATCAATATTTTTGTCATATGCTTCACAGAGAGATAAAACGACACTTAGACCACTTGTGTCTGATTATTTAGCCCTATCTGCTCCACCAGAGTATTACTGAGAAAAAAAAAAGTTTTTTATTTTTTTGTTTTGTTTTGGTCTTTGTCTTTGTAACTGGACAAAATTGTCTGAGTAAGTTGTGACTGGAGTCAGGTTCTTGTAAGAACTTACGACAAGAAATTGACAATTACTTGAAAGAACTTAAGACAAGAAATTGTTAATTACTTAAAAGAACTTATGATAAGAAATTGACAAATTATTGTAAGAACTTATGATACGAAATTGACAAGTTATTAAAGCTGATACCATATGAGCCGTGGGTGATTAAAAGCAAACACCTTAATAAACTTTTAAAACAAAAGTCCCATCTGTTATCCGATTCCAAATGGCCTTTTCAAGAGAGAATCACACTTGCCTCTCTTGAAGAGGCATTGGGAATCGGATACAGTGTTCCGTCACCCAGATGGGACTAGGTAAGGACAGACAGACAGACACACACAGACATTTTTGTTTTTATTTATCTGTTTGCCTGCTCGGTGGCGTTAGTTTTATGTAATCGCTCACTCTCGGTCTCACGGCCAAATATTGTTTGTTATATTTGCTTCTTTGGTGACATCAGCTCACTCTCAGACTTATTATTTTATTTGTTTGTCCAGCGACGTCAGCTCATTCTCGGACTTATTGTTATTATTTTATTTATTTGTTTGTCCGGCGATGTCAGCTCCTTCTCGGACTTATATTTGGTCTGGTATTATGGGATCGTCACACCCCAGATGGGTATCTCACAGCCCAGACATTTTCTGAAACAAAAATGTGAGATACCCCGAGGTGATTGGATCCCGCGCCACACACGTACTGAGTAAATTTGCGCGTATTTACTCGGTACATGCGTAACGGGGCCAAAACCACCAGGCCAACCTCGGCACGAACAATGTAGGTATTTTTAATGTATATATATTTAATCTATACAGACTGGCGGAAGTGGTGTAGTGCATCTTGCCGACCGGTTCTGTATTGATCGATTTGCAGGTCTGTAGCGCTAACTAATCATACAACCGATTGAGCTGTGAACATTGTTAGTAGACAAATTAACCTTGTTTTAGTTGGTTGTTATAGTGTTGTTAATTAGATATGCTAGTAATTGTGTATCTCCTCTCTCAGAGGTGTATGCGACAAAAGCGGTAAGCAGGTTAAAAAAAAGATTTCTAAGGGAAGTAACTGCTGTATGATTTTTTGCCTGTAACCAAATCAATAATTCCCGCAATACGCACACATAAGCTAGTCAAATGGTCGCTGAGTTACAACATTTTAGTGTGTACACACTAACATAATCGTTAGTTTAATTAGCTCAGGCATTAACCCTTGTTGGTATTACTATGCGGGAGGTACATAAAATGGTGACTGTTCAAACAATAATGTTTTAGGGGTAAATTCTGACGGTATTTACTCTGTGCGGGGTACGTGGATAATGAGGGTTCAAAAAGTAATAATTAAGGGGGTTAACTCAGTCATTGTGTTAATGCTGCTTCAAATCTCTATTTATATCTTTCTCTAGAGATGAATGGTCTGTTGGAAGTCTGGTATCAGTCCGCCTATAGGAAAGGTCACAGTGTGGAGACAGCAGTGCTGAGTGTTCTAAATGACTTGCTTTGTAAACTTAGCAGATAAGAGACTTGTCTCTCTTGTGGCCCTGTTGGATCACGTCTCAGCGCTGCTTTCGATACGCTGGACCATTCCATTCTCATGAAGAGGCTTGAAATCACTTTTGGTCTGCGTGAAACGGTTCTCTCTTGGTTTGAGTCTTACGGCGTTTCCGATTGGTACCAGTTTGTAGGTGTAAAAGACAGTATCTCTAGACCTTCCATTCTGGAGTTTGGAGTGCCTCAAGGCTTTGTCTTAGGTCCTGTATTGTTTACGTTGTATTCACAACAGCTATCAGAGTGTCATTTCCAGCCATCAGTGTTCTTATCATAAGAATTCAGATGACACCAAAATCTCTCAGACTAGTCCACCTGGGGAATTTCAGTCTGTTGAAACTGACATCAAGTCTTGTGTTGACGATGTCACGACATGGATGGACAGTATGCTGTGCTTCGGCTGGAACACACTTGAAGGTGTGTAGTGCTGTGCGGTGAAGGAGTGTTGAAATGTGTAATGTGTTTCTTGGCTCAGAGTTGGATGAGTAATGTGTAGTGAGTGTAGTGGATGAGTAATGTGTAGTGGATGAGTAATATGTAGTGAGTGTGTAATGTGTAGTGAGTGTGTAATGTGTAGTGAGTGTGTAATGTGTAGTGAGTGTGTAATGTGTAGTGAGTGTGTAATGTGTAGTGAGTGTGTAATGTGTAGTGAGTGTGTAATGTGTAGTGAGTGTGTAATGTGTAGTGAGTGTGTAATGTGTAGTGAGTGTGTAATGTGTAGTGAGTGTGTAATGTGTAGTGAGTGTGTTGTATGTGTTGATATGAATCGATGATGAAAACGAGGATGATGTTTAATACAATGATGATAATGAATTGCTTGTTTCCTCCCCACAGGATGATGTTTAATACAATGATGATAATGAATTGCTTGTTTCCTCCCCACAGGATGATGTTTAATACAATGATGATAATGAATTGCTTGTTTCCTCCCCACAGGATGATGTTTAATACAATGATGATAATGAATTGCATGTTTCCTCCCCACAGGATAATGTTAAATACAATGATGATAATGAATTGCTTGTTTCCTCCCCACAGGATGATGTTTAATACAATGATGATAATGAATTGCTTGTTTCCTCCCCACAGGATGATGTTTAATACAATGATGATAATGAATTGCATGTTTCCTCCCCACAGGATGATGTTTAATACAATGATGATAATGAATTGCTTGTTTCCTCCCCACAGGATGATGTTTAATACAATGATGATAATGAATTGCTTGTTTCCTCCCCACAGGATGATGTTAAATACAATGATGATAATGAATTGCATGTTTCCTCCCCACAGGATGATGTTAAATACAATGATGATAATGAATTGCTTGTTTCTTCCCCACAGGATGATGTTTAATACAATGATGATAATGAATTGCATGTTTCCTCCCCACAGGATGATGTTTAATACAATGATGATAATGAATTCCATGTTTCCTCCCCACAGGATGATGTTTAATACAATGATGATAATGAATTGCATGTTTTCTCCCCACAGGATGATGTTAAATACAATGATGATAATGAATTGCTTGTTTCCTCCCCACAGGATGATGTTTAATACAATGATGATAATGAACTGCATGTTTCCTCCCCACTAGGAGGTGAATCACAAGCTACTGAAAGCTTTGGGCGAAGCTCAGGAGCTGAACAATGACCACAACAGAAAGTACATTGAAAAACTGCGATCTGTTAATCCACCCTGCGTGCCTTTTCTGGGTAAGTGCTGCCTTTGTTAGCTCCTCAGTTGAACACTTTGCCTACTGTGGTCGGGAGAATCCAACGCCAACTTACTTTAACTCATTCAGCCCGACGCACGTATTTCCCAAATTTGGGAGTGGTATTACACCTGCAGCGGCATGAGCGTTAATTTTTTATTATTATTTTGTCTGACAAATAAAAATGGCAGACAGGCAAGCGCAAGTGATTGACGTTACAAACTGCTTCAAACATATCCAGTACTTTGATCAGATAATAAAGCTGCATGACTGGCTCTTCCTAAGGTGTCCGACAGTCTACCTTACCGCAGCAGCAGCCGCCATGAGGAAACTGTCTTGCTCGACACCACATCGGGCACACGTATGTTACGCATTCTTACTTACTAAAACAGGAGGAGCTTCCATGGTGTTGTGCCTGTGATGAGCAGTATTCTGTTAAACACTTTTTGCTGTCTTGTGCCGATTTAATTGACACAAGATATAAATACTTCACATCAGACTCCTTGAAGGTTTTGTTCCGGGACGTACCCCGGGACAAGATCTTCAGTTTGTTTTAGAGAGTGCAATATTTTAAATAAGATTTGAGCATTCATAGACTATGATAATTCTATTATTTTGACCTTTTGGCGAGTCTGTAGACATTTCCTTTAAAGACCTGTGCGACATTTTACCATGAAATATTTTAAAGATATATTTACATCTTGTCTTAAGACCTTTCTTTTAGTCTGGCTGACCAGATTTTTACCCATCCCCGCTGTGAGATTGCCTTAGTTTCCTGCTCGGCGTTATACCCAGAGAACTAACTAACTAACTAACTAACTAACTTGGTCAGATAATAACACCTTCCAAGCAACCAGATGTTATATACGTGACATATCATACGTCTTTAGAAATATTTGAGGAGCTCCCCTCTGTAGGGGACATAACTGTTGATTTTACAGTTGATGATAACCGCCGTGGCTTGCGCTGGTTGGAGACAGTGTGTGAACAGAGATTCAGACAACTATGAATAAAGTGGTATTATACAAACAAAGCAAGCGGTATTTAAAAAAAGTATTTTGTCGGACAAATAAAAATGATGGACAATTCGAGATCGCAAAGTTTGCAAAAAGTATTTCACACAACAAACGTGCCTGTATCAAACACTTCTTCTTGGCTTTGCCTTCGCGAACGAAGATTTTATAGGAGTTGCCCACGACGTCTGCAGGCTTGTTCGTGGCTGCGGAGGCCAATCCGAGACAGGCAGGTTCGACCGCAGTGGCTGCAGGGGAAGGTCTGGCCAGGGTTCTGAGCTGCGGCATCTCTGTTTTTTCTCCTGAGCCGCTTGTCCTTAAGGCTAGCTCTGCGAGAGTCCTCAAAGGAGACAGCTGCCTTGTAAATGGTGGAGCGCCAGGTGTCACGGTCCGCCAGTGGTCTTCGCTTGCTGCGGACCGTGACACCTGGCGCTCCAAACACTTACAATGTCTATAAATCGATAGAAAACTCTTTTTCTGTAATACAAGATAATCTTTTTGCTGGTAGTGTAAAGATTCAGGTTGTTGCTAAAATAGAATTAGCTGGATGCCGGCCCTGGCTGATTCATTCCCACTGTGGTGCCATTGTTATCAAACAGGAATATACTCAGTGCAAAGCTGTGAACTGGCTGTGAAAATGTTGAGTTTTGCTAAAGAAAAACGGCACCAGAATTTTACATATTTATTGTGATTGATTGTTGAATGTTTGGGTTGAATACTGTGCTTGGCTACAAAGACCAAGTCACAATAAGCCACAATACTGTAAAACCTGTTTTTCAAGAAACATGCTGGTCATAAAAAAAACCCATGTGCTCTCTCAAGAGAAGTCCTAAAAGTCAGAAAGTGTCATCTGTCATTAAGACCAATAGCGCTTAATGGTCCTTAATGACAGATGATCTCTCATAAAGGTTGTCACTCAAACAGGTTCTGTTGTATTTACACTGTTTTGTTTCTATGTCTAGGCATGTATCTGACCAACATCCTGTTCACGGAGGAGGGCAACCGTGATTTCATCGTGAATCGGCCTGAGGATAGTACGCAGCGGGCCGAGGGGTTCATCAACTTCAGCAAGAGACGCAAGGTGGCGGAGATCACAGGCGAAATTCAGCAGTTTCAGAACCAGCCCTACAATCTCAATGTTGAGCACAACATCAGGGTAAAGTGCTTCTTTATCATTTGTGTGCTGGTCTGTGCTTTTGGACCCTTAACTCATTAAACCTGGACACACCACAGCAAAATAAGGATCGACCATGATAGTTCAAGGGTGATGCCAGAATAGCTTGGCGCCCATAGGCGCCAAGCTATTCTGGCATCACCCTTGAACTATCATGGTCGATCTGTGTCCTGCACTAGAGTGCAGTCTTCAGAGGACAACGGCATCGCAAGATACTTGATTGACCATGACCGTGATAATTCAGGTGTGGTGTCAGAATTGTTTGGGATCAAATTTTCAAATTGTCTTCTGAAGACCGCGCTTTATGCCAGGAGACAGACTGACCGTAATATACTAATGGTCAAAATGTAAGGGCCACTTTTTTTTTAATCGCAGACTCACCGACAACACCACACAAACAATGTAACAAAACTTGGAGTCAGTACTTTGATAATTTATTCAGTAACAATTTCATTTAAGTTTTGAGTAAATCAAGCAACTGTAACAAAAGCAGTACGGTAGAATGTTCACCCACCCCTCATTTGAAAAGTCGCACAAGACTGGTCCAGTCAGTAGCGAGTGTACCCACCGTTTGCAGCCAAGCATTCAGTGCAGCGTTGACGCATGGAGTTCACCAGGGTTCGGAGAACATGTTGTGGGATCGCTTCCCACTCTCGATGCAGGAACTGAGTCAGCTGGGGGACGCTTTGAGGGTGGGGTGGTTGCTGACTACACGTTGCCCCAGCACATCCCAGAGATGCTCGATGGGAGCCAGATCAGGTGAACGAGCTGGCCAATCCATCCTCATGATGCCCCGTTGCTCAAGGTACTCATCCACCACACGGGCGCGATGAGGTCGAGCGTTGTCGTCCTGCAGAACAGCATTGTCGCCTATGGCTTTGAGAGCTGGCTGGATGAGGGGCTGCACAATCTCGTCCCGACTGCCTTCCCTGCTGAAGCCTGCCCAGACCATGAGTGAGCGATCCACCTCTTGGACGCATCCATCTGTGAATCGCTCGCCCTGGCATCGCCAGAGCCTCACCCTGCCGTCGTTGAAGGACACAGTGAACATCAGTGAACTCGTCAGTAAACAGAACCTGAGTCCACTGGAGTCTGTTCCACCTCACATGTTGACGACACCAGGCAACCCGGGCTCTGCGATGAGCTGGAGTGATAGGTATTCTCACTGCTGCTTTGCATGAAGCCAGGCCAATTTCGCGCAGACGTCGGCAGACTGTGCTTCTGCTGACGTTAACGTTTGCAGCTTGCATCAGTTGACGTCGCAGAGTGGTTGACGTGACAGTTCAGTCGCGCAGAGCCGCCACACAGAGGTATCTGTCCTCCCTTCCGCTGGTGCAGCGCATGCGTCCTGAGCACGGTCGTCGTTCTGCCCATCAAGTTTCTTGGAATCATGCCAGCAGCCTCTGGATCACTGAATGGGACACCCCAAGACGTCTCCCAACTTCTTGTCCGGAAATTTCATCCTGCAGCCATGCTAACGCCCGGCCTTGATCTACTGGCGTTAGATTTCGTCGTGGTGGCATGGTTAGGAAAGTGACAATTATGCCCCTACTATACGCGGCGGTATTTTTAGCGAAACAGAAGTGCTCATTGTTCACGACTGACCCCTTTAGCACGTGCATCACGACTTTACCGAGTTTTTCCACCTGCCTGCCTTTGGTACGCTTGCCAATACCGCACAGCTTTTCACAAAAACTGACGATGTTTCACGTGCATTTGACACGTTCGTGGAAATTGATGAATTGTTGTCTATTGTTCCCTGTACAGTGGACTGTCCAAGGTCAACATTTAACCCATTCAGCCGCACGTCTGGTCATGAAAGCGAAAAAGTCAGACCATGTGTCCCCCATCCTGCACGCTCTCCACTGGTTGCCAGTGAAAGAGAGAGTCAAGCACAAAGTCTTGTCTATTTGTCATGTTTCTCTTTCTGGCACTGGACCCACTTACCTCTCAGAGCTCCTTCACTGTTATATCCCTTCGCGGCAATTGCGCAGTTCGTCTGACAATAAAATGCTTCGTATTCCTACAGTAAGGACTAAAGGATTTGGGCAGAGATCTTTTTCTTACCAGGGTCCATCAGCTTGGAATGATCTTCCTAAATCATTGAGACACAGTGAGTCTAGTGCCAGTTTAAAACACAGCCTTAAAATCCATCTTTTTCCATCTTGATTGTCAGTGTTCATGTAATTAGTCATTTTCTGTTTTCTGTGTAATTGTACATGTGGCTTTGTCACTTTGTAATTTTTTCCTTGTTCATATGTACGGCGCCTAGAGCATCTTACCATGTATAGGCGCCTTATAAATCTTCCTTATTATTTATTTGGATCGAAAGAACATTGTATTTTATTAGCGTACTTGCGACAATAAACAATGACACAAAAAATGGGGTGGCCCTTACGTTTTGACCATTAGTATAGTTCAAAGATGGTGCCAAAATTGCTTGGCGTGAAAATTTGATGATTTTAACTTTGGGGTTAAATATGGTGATTTTGACCAAGTGTTAATGTCGTGCAGGTTTTAGGCACTTGACGCCTACTTTTCTTCCCATTGGTATCGTCAGGCACTCAAGGGGAAAATGGTATCGTCAGGCACTCAAGGGGAAAATGGTATCGTCAGGCAGTCAAGGGGAAAAGTTAATTCCAACAAAGATAAAAAAGACACTAACACAGGACAGTTACAAAACAATTTATGAAAGTTGTTTTGTTATTGTCCTGTCAGGGGACTTTTTAACCCTCTCTCAAAACGGACAAAGAAACCCCACCCAATTCACTTCTTAAATGAAAAGAAAAGGGGAGACTGCCAGTGCTAATATTTTAGGAAGGTTACAAAGTAAAGTAGGTAAAAGCACTGTCAGGGGAGAGAAGTGTGCATGATCGACCAGTGATCATAATCTACTGTGGCCAATGCAGGGGGTGGCGGGTGGGGGCGCTAAGAAATAACTGGAAGCAATGCATATGGAAGCCCTCCCGAAGGGGTGCGTATCGCATATCCCAACATTCCAGCCACTCAGTGCATGGAAATTTAAATCTAGGTCCCCCTCAAGGGGGGTCCAGATATTTAGCCGGTGTGGACAGCTGTTTCGGTCTTGGCGACCTCTTCAGCACACCATCGGCAATACTGAGGAGGCAGGAATTTCTGCCTACCTGCTATGACAGCCACATTTTACTGTGGTGTCTGCAGGGGCATACATTTGATGCCACCACCTAGAGTTAAATTTCCATGCACCCTAAAAGAGAACCTACCAAAATGGGGGAAGGGGTTGCAGTCGATATTGTAGTAATAAATGAAAAGAAAAGGGGAGACTGCCAGTGCTAATATTTTAGGAAGGTTACAAAGTAAAGTAGGTAAAAGCACTGTCAGGGGAGAGAAGTGTGCATGATCGACCAGTGATCATAGATCTATGGCCAAAGCACAACAAAAGATAGGAAAAAGAGGAGGGGGGGGGGGGCGCTAAGAAAGTGACTGGAAGCAATGCATATGGCTGCCCCCCCCCCCCCCGAAGGGGGGCGTATCACATATCCCACCGTTCCAGCCACTCAGTGCATGAAAATTTAAATCTAGGTCTACCCAAAGGGGGGGGGGGGGGGGGTCCCAGATATTTAGCCGGTGTATACAGCTGTTTTGGTCTTCACTTCTTATCGTGTTTTTTTTGCCGGGTGCATAACGAGGGTTTTACATGATCAGAGTTGGATGGCGTGGGCGTTGGTCATCTCCTGCAGTTTACGTACTGAAAAATCAAAATGTTTCCCGTTACATTGTAATCGATATATTGTATATATTGTAATTTATTTTGCAG
>BTPG01000042.1:0-97635 GCA_036245525.1 Semisulcospira habei | reverse complement strand
CAACATCATTTTAAGCAGCTGATGAAACTGCATCCGATGGACATATTTAAAACATTGTTAACCCTATATTTGATAGAAACCCTAAGGTATAAGTGTATAAATATGACTGATTATACCAAATGTCACTAAAAAAATAAAATAAAAAAAAACTAATCTTAAAAAAGATGCGCTATTTAGAATCATGGTTTGTGAGATCTTGCGGTATATTTCTAATAAAGAAAACTGACTCAAAACGCAGAAACTAAAAAATTTTCTTATTAGGACAAAATACACCACTATATATTATGCTGTCCATTGCCGGGAAAATACTCGCAAGGCTGCTCCTGAATCGGCTGGTACCTGCCATTGCAGAAGACCACCTTCCAGAGGGCCAGTGTGGCTTCAGGGCCAACATGAGCACCACTGACATGGTCTTTGTGCTGAGACAGCTTCAGGAGAAGTGCCGCGAGCAGAACAAAGGGTTGTACGTTACGTTTGTCGACTTAACAAAAGCGTTTGACACTTTGAGCAGGCAAGGCATGTGGCAGATCCTGGAGCGACTTGGCTGTCCCCCAAAGTTCCTCAGCATGATCGTCCAGCTACACGAGGACCAGCAAGGCCAGGTCAGACTCAACAATGACCTCTCAGAACCATTCCGCATTCTCAACGGTGTGAAGCAGGGCTGCGTGCTGGCACCGACCCTCTTCACCATCTTTTTTAGCATGATGTTGAAGCAGGCCACAGTGGACCTCGACGATGACGATGCAGTGTACATCGGGTATCGTCTTGATGGCGGCATGTTCAACCTCAGACGACTGCAGGCCCACACCAAAACTCTAGACCAACTGATTCGTGAGCTGCTCTTTGCTGACGATGCTGCCCACGTTGCACACACAGAGAGAGCCCTGCAGCGCATCACATCCTGCTTCGCAGACGCTGCCCAGCTCTTTGGACTCGAGGTCAGTCTGAAAAAGACAGAGGTTCTCTATCAGCCGGCACCCAAGGTAGAGCATCGCCCTCCCCACATCACCATCGGCGAGTCTGAACTAAAGTCAGTGCACCAGTTTACCTACCTTGGCTGCATCATCACGTCAGACGCCAAGCTGGACAGCAGGCTGGCAAAAGCAAACAGCGCTTTCGGGCTTCTATACAAGCGGGTGTGGCATTTAAAAAAACAGCTGAAAGCAGGCACCAAGATCAGCGTGTACAGAGCTGTCGTCCTCACCAGTAATAGTAATACCATCGGTAATGTGTTTTGAGAAAACAAAGACAGAGGTCCTTCATCAGCCGGCACCCACGGTAGAGCATCGCCCTCCCCACATCACCATCGGCGAGTCTGAACTAAAGTCAGTGCACCAGTTTACTTAACTTGGCTGCATCATCACGTCGGACGCCAAGCTGGACAATGAGCTTGACAGCAGGCTGGCAAAAGCGAACAGTGATTTCGGGCGACTATTCAAGCGGGTGTGGCACAATCAACAGCTGAAAACAGGCACAGCGTGTACAAAGCTGCTGTCCTCACCAGCCTGCTGTATGGTTCCGAGTCCTGGGCTCTCTACCGCAGCCAACTACGACTTCTCGAACGCTTCCACCAGTGCTGCCTGCGTACCATCCTTGGCATTCACTGGAGTGACTATGTCGCCAACATCGAGGTCCTTGAACAGGCAGAAACTGTGAGCATCGAGGCTTTGCGGCTGCGGACGCAGCTCCGCTGGGCGGGGCGGGGCATGTCTCCAGGATGGAGGATCATCGCCTACCCAAGATCACCCTGTTCGGCGAGCTCGCCACTGGACACAGAGACAGAGGGGCACCAAAGAAGAGATACAAAGACTGTCTCAAGAAGTCACTTAGTGCCTGCCAAATCGACAACTGTGATGAAGCTCTATGCTCGTGCATAGTGCTCACACAATACGGTACGGGTTTTTGTTAACGGTTTGTTTGTGCCGATTGTCCGGGTGGCAGTAGGCTCCACGGGAAATCTGTAAGACATGGTTAGCACGGGATTTTTAGTGAGTTCTGTTCGGTGAGTTCTAGACGGAAGCTGTGTCTGTCAAGAGGTCTAAATCGGTAGTACGGGCATTCTTATTGTAGGAATCAGATGTGGTTTGAGATACCTAGCCCGTATCCCAAGACTTTGAAGCCTAGATTTCAGGTATGTTTCTATAAATGTAGTATTGATAGTTGTTTAGTTAAAGACAGTATGCGTTGGTAAGAGTAATGTGGTTGTATAGCGGTGTTCCGGTTTGGTTTAGTTATGTATGTTTAGAATTCAGGGAAGTAACCGGTGTTTTTGGATACAGTTGTTTACCGCGATAGATAACTAAAGGGATGTGATGTGTGTATGTCTAAGCCGCTATGAAGATAGTACGTGGTTGGTTAAGCATAGTCTTTTCCAGTGTATAGAGTAATGTATAGCAAGAGTGTTAGGCTATGGTCTGTTTCAAGATAGTGACAGAGATATGGGGGTGTTACGGAAGTAGACAGTTTATGAAGCACGTGTGTGTGTGTGTGGATGAAAGTGTGAGTTATTTGTATCAGCCAGGTTACGTGACATTTCTCATTGATCCAATATGTTGTGTGTTTAGCAAGTGTTACGTTGGGACTTTTGTTGTCTATTCAGAGTTCTTGTAAAGAGTGGAACGACGGACGCCAGTCACAGGTGAGACCTAACGTGAGGTCATCCCTCCAGCTCTTCACTGAGAGTGAGTCTGACCGGGACCAAGACACCCGAGTCAAAGCGAGAACTGCGCAACAGTACGAGAACGAGGACGTCCGTGCCAAAGAGACAGGATGGCAAGAAGAAGCGTACGACGAAGGACTTTCACGCCTAGACGTGAGAAGGACCAACGTAACCAGGCAATAACATCAAACAGGTTGGAGACTGAGAACTAAAACCTAGCCTGGCAAAGATATTGTGATTTGTGTGTATGTGATTTGATGTAGTGGGGAAGGTGGAGTGTATATAGTTGATAGTCATTTAAGTCTTTCTTTTCCTTTATATTGTATAAAGTCACTTTAGAAAGGGAGCCCGTGTGTTGTGTTTTACCGCATGAATGCGCCCGTCTGAGTCAGTGGCGGTGTATGCGTGTGTTGTACGAGAGTCTGTGCGTACGACTGTGGGCAGTCTGCGTGCGTTACAGTGGTGACCCTGTTTTAGCGGTATTGGTGACCCTGTTTTAGCGGTATATATTTATTATTATTTTCTGCGTAGGTTGTTGATATTGTTGTGGGTTTTCATTTTAAGTTTTGCCGTTGATTTGGTTGTGATTTGTATTTTTACGTTTTCAAGTTTTGGGAAGTTGTTGTAGCAAATATGGAGGTAGACCCGGTAGAGGCTTATATTAAGCAGGGTGAAAGGTTAGGACTTAGGGATGAGAAGCTTTTTGACTATGTGGAGAAATGTAAGGATAGGGAGGATAGGGCGAAAGAAAGAGAAATTCAGAGAGAAGAGAGAGTGCTTAAGAAAGAGGAACTAGAAGTTCAGAAAGCATTAAAGGAGAAAGAGTTAGAAGTTCAGAGAGTGAAAGACGAGAAAGAGTTGGAGATTCGTAGACTTAGAGAGGAGAAAGAGTTAGAAATGCAGATACAGAGGGAGGAGAAAGAACTAGAAATTCAGAGAGAGAGAGAGAGAGAGAGAGAGAGAGAGAGAGAGAGAGAGAGAGAGAGAGAGAGAGAGAGAAGAGAAAGACAGAATACTTAAGAAAGAGGAAATGGGGCTAAAGGAGAAGGAGTTAGAAGCTCAGAGAGAGCGAGAAGAGAAAGAAAGAGTCTTGAAGGAGAAAGAGTTAGAAGTACAGAGAGAGAGAGAGAGAAGAGAAAGAAAGAGTCTTGAAGGAGAAAGAGTTAAGAGTTAGAAGTACAGAGAGAGAGAAGAGAAAGAAAGAGCTATAAAGAAAGAAGAATTGCCGTTTCAGAGAGAGAAGGACGAGAGGGAACATGCGTTAAGAGAGAGAGAATTAGAGTACCAGAGAGAGAGAAAGAAGAGAAAGATAGTGAGGTACAACTACAGTTAGCTCGGGCTGCAGGGTCTAGAGCAGATAGTGATTCAGTAGGCCGGGGCATACGGAATTTTGCTAAACTGCCGATGTTTAAAGAGTCCGTGGACTCTATTGACGCTTTTTTGTGTGGTTTCGAGTCTCATGCGCTGGCGTTGAGTTGGCCTTCTGCCAACTGGCCCGTTTTGCTTTCATCTGTGCTTGAGGGGCAGGCCTTGAGTCTTTACCATAGCTTGAACGTTTCGGGGAACATAGAGTACAAGACTTTGAAGGAGTGTCTCTTACAGCAGTTTCAGTGTAATGCGGAAGGTTTTAGAGAACGTTTGAGAGCTTGTCGGCCAGAGACAGGGGAATCGTTTATGTCGTTTGGCAAACGATTGTCCCATTTGCTCGTACGTTGGGTCGACCTGTCAAAGATCGACCACACGTACGAAGCCTTGTTTGATCTCATGTTGGCTGAACAGTTCTTTGGTAGCGTTTCCAAGGATCTAGCGTTATTCTTGAGGGAGCGTAACCTCAGGACTACGGACGAGTTAGTACAGCACGCGGAGGCTTTTCGGGCATCCTACGAAAAACCTCGCGTGTAGGACCGAGACACCGCCGGTCGGGTTGGTCGCTGCTAACACGACTGGGGGTTACCGGGGCATCAATACTTTACGTGGAGCCCAGCTGGTTAACGGTAGAGGTACTTTGCGTTTCCGACGCGGTGATCGAGGTAACAGCAATGCCAGTCGCGATCCGTACGCACGTGGAGGGACATCTGATCGTGGGTATGGTCGTGGTCGTATGGCTAATTCCGACACTCGGTGTTTTGCGTGTCACGAGTACGGTCATTTCGCCCGTAGCTGTCCCGGCGGTCGTTCGGACGCTCAGCATTTCGCGTATCAGGGGAACGGCCATCTGGCTTATCAATGTCCTATCAATCCTGGTATGGTGGAGGGGGCGGAGCAGCCCACTCACATAGCCAGCTTTGCAGTCCCAGTCGGGGAGGAACCACAGGTGTGCGGAGTGCGCTCAGTTGACGGAGGTCGTTGCCTGCCTGTGGGGAACGGTGTTGTAAACGGATGGCTCGCTTCCATTCTGCGCGACTCGGGTGCCACGACTGCAGGGGTCAGACGTAGCCTTGTTAGGGACGATCAGTACACGGGGGAAACGCAGAAGGTGATTTCATACGGAGGGAAGGTACAAGTTTTTCCGTTGGCTAAGATAGAGATTGACACGGAGTTTTTCTCGGGGGATCTGATCTCTTGTGTCATCGACGAGCCAGTAGTCGACTTAGTTCTCGGTAATATGAAGGGTGTGCAGCCAGTCAGCGGTAGGGTCGAGACGATTAATCCATCTCAGGTTGGTCGCAGTGCAGTCGCATCGGTGGCGACGAGAGTTCGAAGTAAGCGTAGTTGGGAACAGAGAGACCATGATATTTCCGTCCAGAGTGAGGGGATAGGTCAGCGAGCTTGGCCCAATAGTCGGGTTGGCTGGAGACGGCATACTTCTGTTGCGGACAAAAATGCGGCTCAGCACCCAATATGTCGGTAGGTCGGAGATTGGAGTCTCGCGATTGTGTGTTTTGTGTGTGGGCAGTCGTTGGATCGTTTTCATTTCTGGAGGTTTTTAGTGCGTTAATTCTGTTTTAGCTTTCGCTGTGCGATCCGAGGGTGTGCGCTGAGGCTTAAAGGCTGTAATAATTTTTTTCTTGTATTCTAGATCAGTAGTAAAAGTTAGTCCATTGTATTCTGGGTAGTCAAAGTTAGTCTTGGTTTGTGATAGTGTACGTAGTCTTAAAAAGAAACTCGGTCGTTTCTTTTTTTTTCCCCCGAGGAAGGGGGAATTGTGATGAAGCTCTATGCTCGTGCATAGTGCTCACACAGTAGGATTAGTACGGTACGGTTTGATTGATTGATTGTACATTGCTTAACGTCCCGACAGCAACAAGGCTTTCTCAGGACGTGTCTGCACTGCTTGTGAAAACAAAAAAAAAAAAATAATAAACAGAACATTGAATGTATGTCGCCAGCCGGTCAAATACGTTAAATAAACCTAACACATGGGGCCTAAATAAAGCTAAGACCATTTAGCAACACACATCCAATATCAAGAGCTACAGGCAGTGCAGACAGTAGGGAGAGTTTTAAAAAGGCAAATACAGGTGAATGGACAAAGGGTAGACAGAAACACATGCCCCAGAGTAGAGAGAAAAACCCACCCTGTGGGGCTGACCAGGGTGACCCTGGGAACTAAAAAATACCTAACCCCACCCAAGTCCCCCAGGGCAGACCCGGGTGGGGATAGTACGGTACGGGTTTTGTTAACGGTTTGTTTGTGCCGATAGTCCGGGTGGCATTAGGCTACACGGGAAATCTGTAAGACATGGTTAGCACGGGATTTTTAGTGAGTTCTGTTTAGTGAGTTCTAGACGGAAGCTGTGTCTGTCAGAGGTCTAAATCGGTAGTACGGGCTTCCTTGTTGTAGGAATCAGATGTGGTTTGATTGATTGATTGTACATTGCTTAACGTCCCGACAGCAACAAGGCTTTCTCAGGACGTGCCTGCACTGCTTGTGAAAAAAAACAAAACAGAACATTGAATGTATGTCGCCAGCCGGTCAAATACATTAAATAAACCTAACACATGGGGTTAAATAAAGCTAAGACCATTTAGCAACACACATCCAATATCAAGAGCTACAGGCAGTGCAGACAGTAGGGAGAGTTTTAAAAGGGCAAATACAGGTGAATGGACAAAGGGTAGACAGAAACACATGCCCCAGAATAGAGAGAAAAACCCACCCTGTGGGGCTGACCAGGGTGACCCTGGGAACTAAAAAATACCTAACCCCACCCAAGTCCCCCAGGGCAGACCCGGGTGGGGTCAGATGTGGTTTGAGATACCTAGCCCGTATTCCAAGACTCTGAAGCCTAGATTTCAGGTATGTTTCTATAAATGTAGTATTGATAGTTGTTTAGTTAAAGACAGTATGCGTTGGTAAGACTTTGGTTGTATAGCGGTGTTCCGGTTTGGTTTAGTTATGTATGTTTAGAATTCGGGGAAGTAACCGGTGTTTTTGGATACAGTTGTTTACCGCGATAGATAACTAAAGGGATGTGATGTGTGTATGTCTAAGCCGCTATGAAGATAGTACGTGGTTGGTTAAGCATAGTCTTTTCCAGTGTATAGAGTAATGTATAGCAAGAGTGTTAGGCTATAGTCTGTTTCAAGATAGTGACAGAGATATGGGGGTGTTACGGAAGTAGACAGTTTATGAAGCACGTGTGTGTGTGTGGATGCACGTGCGAGTTATTTGTATCAGCCAGGTTACGTGACGTTTCTCATTGATCCAATATGTTGTGTGTTTAGCAAGTGTTACGTTGGGACTTTTGTTGTCTATTCAGAGTTCTTGTAAAGGGTGGAACGACGGACGCCGAGACGTCGAGTCACAGGTGGGACCTACGTGAGGTCATCTCTCCATCTCTTCACTGAGAGTGAGTCTGACCGGGACCAAGACACCCGAGTCAAAGCGAGAACTGCGCAACAGTATGAGAACGAAGACGTCCGTGCCAAAGAGACAGGACGGCAAGAAGAAGCGTACGACGAAGGACTTTCACGCCTAGACGTGAGAAGGACCAACGTAACCAGGCAATAACATCAAACAGGTTGGAGACTGAGAACTAAAACCTAGCCTGGCAAAGATATTGTGATTTGTGTGTATGTGATTTGGATGTAGTGGGGAAGGTGGAGTGTATATAGTTGATAGTCATTTAAGTCTTTCTTTTCCTTTATATTGTATAAAGTCACTTTAGAAAGGGAGCCCGTGTGTTGTGTTTTACCGCATGAATGCGCCCGTCTGAGTCAGTGGCGGTGTATGCGTGTGTTGTACGAGAGTCTGTGCGTACGACTGTGGGCAGTCTGCGTGCGTTACAGTGGTGACCCTGTTTTAGCGGTATTGGTGACCCTGTTTTAGCGGTATATATTTATTATTATTTTCTGCGTAGGTTGTTGATATTGTTGTGGGTTTTCATTTTAAGTTTTGCCGTTGATTTGGTTGTGATTTGTATTTTTACGTTTTCAAGTTTTGGGAAGTTGTTGTAGCAAATATGGAGGTAGACCCGGTAGAGGCTTATATTAAGCAGGGTGAAAGGTTAGGACTTAGGGATGAGAAGCTTTTTGACTATGTGGAGAAATGTAAGGATAGGGAGGATAGGGCGAAAGAAAGAGAAATTCAGAGAGAAGAGAGAGTGCTTAAGAAAGAGGAACTAGAAGTTCAGAAAGCATTAAAGGAGAAAGAGTTAGAAGTTCAGAGAGTGAAAGACGAGAAAGAGTTGGAGATTCGTAGACTTAGAGAGGAGAAAGAGTTAGAAATGCAGATACAGAGGGAGGAGAAAGAACTAGAAATTCAGAGAGAGAGAGAGAGAGAGAGAGAGAGAGAGAGAAGAGAAAGACAGAATACTTAAGAAAGAGGAAATGGGGCTAAAGGAGAAGGAGTTAGAAGCTCAGAGAGAGCGAGAAGAGAAAGAAAGAGTCTTGAAGGAGAAAGAGTTAGAAGTACAGAGAGAGAGAGAGAGAAGAGAAAGAAAGAGTCTTGAAGGAGAAAGAGTTAAGAGTTAGAAGTACAGAGAGAGAGAAGAGAAAGAAAGAGCTATAAAGAAAGAAGAATTGCCGTTTCAGAGAGAGAAGGACGAGAGGGAACATGCGTTAAGAGAGAGAGAATTAGAGTACCAGAGAGAGAGAAAGAAGAGAAAGATAGTGAGGTACAACTACAGTTAGCTCGGGCTGCAGGGTCTAGAGCAGATAGTGATTCAGTAGGCCGGGGCATACGGAATTTTGCTAAACTGCCGATGTTTAAAGAGTCCGTGGACTCTATTGACGCTTTTTTGTGTGGTTTCGAGTCTCATGCGCTGGCGTTGAGTTGGCCTTCTGCCAACTGGCCCGTTTTGCTTTCATCTGTGCTTGAGGGGCAGGCCTTGAGTCTTTACCATAGCTTGAACGTTTCGGGGAACATAGAGTACAAGACTTTGAAGGAGTGTCTCTTACAGCAGTTTCAGTGTAATGCGGAAGGTTTTAGAGAACGTTTGAGAGCTTGTCGGCCAGAGACAGGGGAATCGTTTATGTCGTTTGGCAAACGATTGTCCCATTTGCTCGTACGTTGGGTCGACCTGTCAAAGATCGACCACACGTACGAAGCCTTGTTTGATCTCATGTTGGCTGAACAGTTCTTTGGTAGCGTTTCCAAGGATCTAGCGTTATTCTTGAGGGAGCGTAACCTCAGGACTACGGACGAGTTAGTACAGCACGCGGAGGCTTTTCGGCTGGCGCATCCTACGAAAAACCTCGCGTGTAGGACCGAGACACCGCCGGTCGGGTTGGTCGCTGCTAACACGACTGGGGGTTACCGGGGCATCAATACTTTACGTGGAGCCCAGCTGGTTAACGGTAGAGGTACTTTGCGTTTCCAACGCGGTGATCGAGGTAACAGCAATGCCAGTCGCGATCCGTACGCACGTGGAGGGACATCTGATCGTGGGTATGGTCGTGGTCGTATGGCTAATTCCGACACTCGGTGTTTTGCGTGTCACGAGTACGGTCATTTCGCCCGTAGCTGTCCCGGCGGTCGTTCGGACGCTCAGCTTTTCGCGTATCAGGGGAACGGCCATCTGGCTTATCAATGTCCTATCAATCCTGGTATGGTGGAGGGGGCGGAGCAGCCCACTCACATAGCCAGCTTTGCAGTCCCAGTCGGGGAGGAACCACAGGTGTGCGGAGTGCGCTCAGTTGACGGAGGTCGTTGCCTGCCTGTGGGGAACGGTGTTGTAAACGGATGGCTCGCTTCCATTCTGCGCGACTCGGGTGCCACGACTGCAGGGGTCAGACGTAGCCTTGTTAGGGACGATCAGTACACGGGGGAAACGCAGAAGGTGATTTCATACGGAGGGAAGGTACAAGTTTTTCCGTTGGCTAAGATAGAGATTGACACGGAGTTTTTCTCGGGGGATCTGATCTCTTGTGTCATCGACGAGCCAGTAGTCGACTTAGTTCTCGGTAATATGAAGGGTGTGCAGCCAGTCAGCGGTAGGGTCGAGACGATTAATCCATCTCAGGTTGGTCGCAGTGCAGTCGCATCGGTGGCGACGAGAGTTCGAAGTAAGCGTAGTTGGGAACAGAGAGACCATGATATTTCCGTCCAGAGTGAGGGGATAGGTCAGCGAGCTTGGCCCAATAGTCGGGTTGGCTGGAGACGGCATACTTCTGTTGCGGACAAAAATGCGGCTCAGCACCCAATATGTCGGTAGGTCGGAGATTGGAGTCTCGCGATTGTGTGTTTTGTGTGTGGGCAGTCGTTGGATCGTTTTCATTTCTGGAGGTTTTTAGTAGCGTTAATTCTGTTTTAGCTTTCGCTGTGCGATCCGAGGGTGTGCGCTGAGGCTTAAAGGCTGTAATAATTTTTTTCTTGTATTCTAGATCAGTAGTAAAAGTTAGTCCATTGTATTCTGGGTAGTCAAAGTTAGTCTTGGTTTGTGATAGTGTACGTAGTCTTAAAAAGAAACTCGGTCGTTTCTTTTTTTTTCCCCCGAGGAAGGGGGAATTGTGATGAAGCTCTATGCTCGTGCATAGTGCTCACACAGTAGGATTAGTACGGTACGGGTTTTGTTAACGGTTTGTTTGTGCCGATAGTCCGGGTGGCATTAGGCTACACGGGAAATCTGTAAGACATGGTTAGCACGGGATTTTTAGTGAGTTCTGTTTAGTGAGTTCTAGACGGAAGCTGTGTCTGTCAGAGGTCTAAATCGGTAGTACGGGCTTCCTTGTTGTAGGAATCAGATGTGGTTTGAGATACCTAGCCCGTATTCCAAGACTCTGAAGCCTAGATTTCAGGTATGTTTCTATAAATGTAGTATTGATAGTTGTTTAGTTAAAGACAGTATGCGTTGGTAAGACTTTGGTTGTATAGCGGTGTTCCGGTTTGGTTTAGTTATGTATGTTTAGAATTCGGGGAAGTAACCGGTGTTTTTGGATACAGTTGTTTACCGCGATAGATAACTAAAGGGATGTGATGTGTGTATGTCTAAGCCGCTATGAAGATAGTACGTGGTTGGTTAAGCATAGTCTTTTCCAGTGTATAGAGTAATGTATAGCAAGAGTGTTAGGCTATAGTCTGTTTCAAGATAGTGACAGAGATATGGGGGTGTTACGGAAGTAGACAGTTTATGAAGCACGTGTGTGTGTGTAGATGCACGTGCGAGTTATTTGTATCAGCCAGGTTACGTGACGTTTCTCATTGATCCAATATGTTGTGTGTTTAGCAAGTGTTACGTTGGGACTTTTGTTGTCTATTCAGAGTTCTTGTAAAGGGTGGAACGACGGACGCCGAGACGTCGAGTCACAGGTGGGACCTACGTGAGGTCATCTCTCCATCTCTTCACTGAGAGTGAGTCTGACCGGGACCAAGACACCCGAGTCAAAGCGAGAACTGCGCAACAGTACGAGAACGAAGACGTCCGTGCCAAAGAGACAGGACGGCAAGAAGAAGCCTACGACGAAGGACTTTCACGCCTAGACGTGAGAAGGACCAACGTAACCAGGCAATAACATCAAACAGGTTGGAGACTGAGAACTAAAACCTAGCCTGGCAAAGATATTGTGATTTGTGTGTATGTGATTTGGATGTAGTGGGGAAGGTGGAGTGTATGTAGTTGATAGTCATTTAAGTCTTTCTTTTCCTTTATATTGTATAAAGTCACTTTAGAAAGGGAGCCCGTGTGTTGTGTTTTACCACATGAATGCGCCCGTCTGAGTCAGTGGCGATGTATGCGTCTGTTGTGCAAGAGTCTGTGCGTACGACTGTGGGCAGTCTGCGTGCGTTACAACAACCGCCAGTGGTCTTCACTTGCTGCGGACCGTGACACCTGTCACTCCACCATTTACAAGGCAGCTGTCTCCTTTGAGGACTCTCGCAGAGCTGGCATTAAATACAAGCGGCTCAGGAGAAAAAACAGAGATGTCGCAACTCAGAACCCTGGCCAGACCTCCCTCACTGCAGCCACTGCAGTCGAACCTGCCTGTCCCGGATTGGCCTCCGCAGTCACGAACATGCCTGCAGACGTCGTGGACAACCCCTATAGAATCTTCGTTCGCGAAGTCAAGCCAAGAGTCATGTATAAAATCTGTAATGAAATCCACCCAGAATTCTTGTGTAAGCTCTTCACCAAGGCATTTCAGGCTATTCAACATCAAGGCGAAACTTCACCAACACGCCCGAAGATAGATTTATTTAAAACCACCCTCTCTTTTTCAGGCGCCTCGTTTTGGAATAAACTGCCAGCGCACTTAACACACACTGGTTCACTCCCCTCTTTCAAAGAAAGCCTCTTCAAGTACCTGCTATCTAACAGCCCATTCAATGGTTCGGGTATCTCCATCGCCTAAAGCCTTGATATTAACCTCCGCGCGCACGTGTGCGTGTATGTGTGTGTGTGTGCGTGTGTGTGCTTGTGTGTGTGTGTGTGTGTGTGTGTGTGTGTGTGTGTGTGTGTGTGTGTGTGTGTGTGTGTGTGTGTGTGTGTGTGTGTGTGTGTGTGTGTGTGTGTGAGAGAGAGAGAGAGAGAGAGAGAGAGAGAGAGAGCGTGCGGCGCTAGCGTGCACGCGTGTTTGATTTCAGTGAAAGAAGGATATTTAAAGACTATCTTTCTGTTTTATTTTTTCCCGTTCACATTGTCAGCAATCATAATTGGTGCCCTCTCTTTTGCCTTATCCATCTTTTTTGAACGACTTTTTATAATTATTATGTGCACTTTTATGTTAGTAGCTTTGTACTTTTGTATGTTACTGAGTAGCCTTGTACCTTTAGCAAAGTTGTACCTTTTAGATTAGCAACGGCAAGCGTGAAAAATGGCACATATGCTAACTGCTTCTTCCGTTCAGAAATAAAGTTTCATTTCATTTTATTTCATTTCATTTTCATTTCTGCATGCAGCCATGCCAATGTCGTGCTCACGTCGGCAGACTGTGCTTCTGCAGACGTTAACGTTTGCAGCTTCCATCAGTTAACGTCGCAGAGTGGTTGACGTGACAGTTCGGTCGCACAGAGCCGCCACACAGAGGTATCTGCCCTCCCTTCTACTGGTGCAGCGCGTGCGTCCTGAGCAGGGTCATATCATCGTTCTGCCCTTCCAGTTTCTTGGAATCGTGTCAGCAGCCTCTGGATCACTGAATGGAACACCCCAAGACGTCTCCCAACTTTTCGTCCGGAAATTCCATTCTGCAGCTATGCTAGCGCCCGGCCTTGATTTACCGGCGTTTTGGACGTTAGGCTTCATCGTGGTGGCATGTTTAGGAATGTGACAATTATGCCCTTTGTTTACCGGGATTTGTAGCGAACCAGAAGTGCTCAGTGTTCACGACCGACTCCTTTAGCACGTGCATCACAACTTTATCAAGTTTTTTCACCTGCCTGCCTTTGGTACGCTTGCCAATATCGCACAACTTTCACAAAAACTGACGATGTTTGACGTGCATTTGACACGTGCGTGGAAATTGATGAATTATTGTCTATTGTTCTCTGTACAGGGAACTGTCTAAGGTTAACTTTTAACCCATTTGGATCAAAAGAACATTGTATTTTATTAGCATACTTGCGATAAACAATGACACAAAAAGTGGGGTGGCCCTTAAGTTTTGAACTTTAGTACAGTTTAAGGGTGGTGCCAAAATAGCTTGGTGCCTCAGGCGCTACGCTATTCTGGCACCACCCTTCACTATCACAGCAATTTATATTAAGCAATAGAGTAACATGATGTAAAGGGGTAAATAAGACAAATTTGAATGTAAGTTACTGGAGTTTTAAAACCCTTCGCTGCAAGTGGACGTTTCTGAAGCCTCTGTTTATTAAGTGACCAGAAGCCACCACCATCAAAGGAACACGGATACAAACAGAAACTGATCTCAGCAAGAGACACAGATCCTCACGAGACCCCACAACTGCAGGGGCTCATGAGGATCTACAAATCTTGTGGCTGGATTGTGTTCACTTTGCTCCGCATCAAGGGTTAAACAATACAATGTTTAGCATTATGGTTGCTATGGTCTAACCCGTTCAGTGCCGAGAAAACCTTAACACATCCAACTGCAAGAGACACAGACCCTCATGAGCCCCCACAGTTGCGGGGGCTCGCAAGGATCAATACCTCTTGCTGAGACCAGTTTGAATCCGTGTTCCTGGGAAAAGCTAGGACATTTGGTGCCCAATTAACAAAGAGCGCAGAAACACAATATGCATCAGCTGGCGCTGAATGGGTTGCGGCAAGTGTGCTGCTATGGTAACTCATGTCAGTAAGTAAAGCAGGTGACCCACCTTAGCGATCTGTGTGCACCAGTTGAGCAAGACCTTGGAGCCAATATGCTCCTTGTTTTTGCGGACGTAGTCGAGAAGGCAGCCGAGAGGCATGAGCTGGGTGATCAGCATCATCTGTGCGGACATGCACACTGCCAGGATGCGGCTGCAGCAGGCGTGCTCCACAGACGCCATGACTCGCGCCTCTTCCAGCAGCTCCTTGTTCTGGTTGGATGTTCCGTCTTGCAGCACCTTGATGGCCACGGGGATCTTTACGTTTTCATTCTCTGGGACCCAGAACCCCTATGGGACAAAGAGAATGCGTGGGCGACAGTGTGAAAAACTTTAAAGACTGAAAACAGCTGATGGGCTAACCATGCCCCATAATCCATGGCCAGGAAGAGACAAAATTCTCATGAGCCCCTGCTAATGCAGGGGCTCATGAGAATGTATGCCTCTTGTAGATGGAACAGTGAGTATGATAGAACAGTAGCTGAAGGACTGTTCTGTCTGAAACAAAGAGCTAAAATTCAGCTTTCTGGGATTCTGAAAAAGTTGAATAAGTCTCCAGGACTGAAGACTGTCACGCATGAAGATGGAAATTTATAAGTGAGAGATGTGTATGAGATGTGTGTGTGTGCCTTAGATGGATGCAAAAGGGTTCCACTGAATGCCTATTAAGCAAATGCCCAATGCGCAAAAGATCGTTGGGCAGATGTCCGCTGCTGTTGGTCCATGCAAGGCACACCAAAAGTGCCTGACATCGGCCTGATGACTTTTGGCATACTGGGAGGACATCAGGCTGATCCCAAGTAGCAAAATGTCTTTGGGCTTACAGTGAAGTTACTACAGCCGCAGCTGTGCGCAGGCTCTCTGTGGCCATTGTGGACCCGATGAATCTTTGCTTACAGCATGAGGCTGTCCGCAGGTCAGGTTGACTGAGGTCAACATCAGCCTGATGACCTCCAGCTTACTAGATTGATGATAGATATGAGCATGTTACAAGTGAGTCATACACGTTCAATCAACCCAATTCTGTACACAATGAAAAATAAATGCACCTTGTAGACAGTGCCAAAAGCACCCGAGCCTATGATGCCCCCTTTACGCAGCTCAGATTCCTTTATCAACCGTAACTTGGCCAGATTGGGCTGGGCACTGGTGGGAGTGACTGGCTCTGACTCGTCATAGCTTGTCATCCTGGCGGTAAGCTCAGCGGTCTTTTCCTTGGACTTGGCACGCTTTGAGCAGTAGTAGCCAAACAACGTGAGCAGGAAGGCCAAGAGCAGGACACCGCTGATGGTGGGCACGGCCAGAATAATGATCTTTTTTTTCTCTTCTCTGAAAAATATATTTGTTTTTTTCAAAACTCTTACCGATGGCATTACTAATAGGAAAGTACTCTTAGCTTACCAATTTAAGCCCAAATAGTCCATAAGCTAGGAAGGTCTACCGTGCACCCCTCCCCAGTACTCAATAAGATGGGTTTCAAAGTGTTCCTTAGTATGTCCTGAGATGTTTAAGCCATGTTCCCCGAAAATCCTTAGGAACACACCAGAGATATAGCCGATGGCGCAAGGGTACCCCCATTCACGCTCTTCGCAGGTGCTAAAATGAGGTTGAGAAACATTTTCCTCTAAATAAATCAAAATTCATTCCAGAAACCCAAATCAGGCAATATTATGTCAATGCACACCTTCTGCATCCTCTGCAAAAAACAGAATGAAAAAATATTGAATCTCTGGCTCACAGTCGTCAGTGAAGGTATTTGTGCACCCGGTAAACGACCATTTCCGCGAAATCGCAAAAAAAAGACAAAAATAATGTGTCAGATGCCTTCAGACATTTTCTATAGCACTGACAGTCCATTTTCAGGTTTACATCATTAAAACTGGATGCCACAATTATTATAAACTTGACTAGGTGATGCTGTGATCACTGTGAGTGCCACAGTGGTTGATTTTGTATCCCTACCCCCAAGTTGTAAAAATACACAAAATTAATTAGAAAAAATTGCTTAAGTTATTCCATTTTATTTTGACCTCTCTTTACCTATTAAGTTTGAATAATGTGAGCATAAAGTGCAAGAAAATAAGTTAAGTCGGCATCCTTTACGGTATGTTCGTAGTGAATGATAGCTTTTTCCCATTTAAAATTGCAGAATTGGGAAACGTACGTTGTTTCCGATGTCCTCAGAAATGTTGTATACAACTGATAGGTCCTTTTTTTAGGTTTTATTGTTTAGGAAAGAGTACCACAGTTACTCCCAACCTGATTTTATGATGCTGTGATGCATTTAGGGGCCACAGTGGCTGAATCTGCTGCCCTACCCCCATTTTACCTGTACGCAAAGGAACGAAAAATGATCATAACAATTGCTCCTCTGATTAAATATGTTTGTTGCCAGTTTTCTTAACAAAATATGCATATTGAGCATAAACCTTTGTGATAATTTCATTAATTTCAATGTGACCCATCAATTTAATTGTAATTCTTATTTAAAACATGCTTAACAGGGGTTGCCGCTGAAGCTTCTATCGTCTGCACATTCAGCACTCTTGTCAAACTCAGGGAAGGTGTACCTCAGGGAGATGTTGTGTCTGATGCTGTTTTTGGTCTACATTAATGACATCAGTACAACAGTACCAAGGTTCATCTCGAACATCCTCCATGCGGATGACTTTGCAGTGTGGAGCGCAGCAAAACATAAAGAAATAGCATCCTCCAGAAAACAAAGAAATAGCATCCTCCAGAATCCAGGATGCTGCCAACAGATTCAGCAGCTGGACTGAAAGAGGCCACTCAAACTGAGCTAGACCATCTCTTTCAATCAGACGGAAGAGGTCACCTCAAAACTGGAGACCTTCGAGTACCAAAGACAGACAGGCCAACTTTACTGGCAACAAATAAATTACTGGATTCCCGTGGAGGCCTCACATTGAAGCCATGGAAGCTAGAGCTGCAAAAAAAAGTCTCTGATGAAGAAACTGGTGGGGACCACATTGGCGCAAATTACAGCATCCTGGCACAAGCAAACACCTGCTCGGTCAGACCAGTTGTGCGGGTACCAAGATACATCGACAACATGAAACACTGCCTGCAAAACCAAAAAAGCCAGGCTTGACAAGATGCAGAACATGGGTCATTCTCATGATGCAGTGACATTCTTAGAGCCATCTGGAGCACCCCAATTTAGGAAATGGAGGACATTGAAGCCACTGGAATGCAGAACAGCACACACGATGAAGAAACTTACTAAACACGGACAGCATGGAAGACTACAGGAGCAGATCAAGAACCGTCAGAAATGTCCAAATCTGAACCGCCCAAATCTGAACCGCCAACTGAAGGTCCTGCAAAGGGCTAACACTGACGTCCTGGAACCAAGCCCAAAGATGTGTGAACAGCTCCCTTCAGATACCTGGACATCTCGAAAGAGCCTTCAAGACAACATAAACAATGTTCCAGGACTCTTTGCCAAAGGTCGTGGCACTGCACAAAGCCATCTTGCTGGAGGTTGTGCACAAGCGCTACCCTCACAGCAGCTGTGATACCACACAAGATGCCGTGCGGAATGAAGGAAGTGGCGTGTACATCTGTTGTGCAGACCGCACTACTACCTCCCTCTCCTTACCAGCTGGTGGCAGCAGCTCCAACTATCGTACAGATCTGCAGGTGCTCAACACAGCAGCAGAGCACTAGCTAGGGAAAGGCAGCAGCTTGATCCACTGATCTCACCAGGAAGCTTCAAGATAGACTGGATGCCCTGTCCACAAAATAGTGCTGCAGTGGATTCCAGTGCATTCTGGACTAGCTGGGAATGGAGACACTACAACAACAACGTGATTGGTGACAGCAGAATGGCGGCTGCAGCCCGTGGGCAGATGACATCAACAAGCTGAACAGGGAGAGCCAGGCCACCATCTTTCATCTACGCACTGATTACTCTGGACTGGGTCCATACAGAAAAGCAGGAACGTTTCACAAACCCAAAATGAAGCCTGAAGGCTTACACACTTTAATCAGATCACTCTGTATCAGCAATTATTTGAAGCTTCCGTGCCTAATGCATGAAGAGATACCAAAATAAAAGAACGCTTAGCGAATGGCGGACTTCGGTAGAAGCGTAAACAACCAATCAGAATGTTCGGCAGAAAGGCCATGCAGTCACTTTATGATCAGAGCTAAATATAGATCACTTGCAACAAGCGTCTGCATGATCGTTCGCAATGGAATAGTCACAAATTGGGGGAGGGAAAAAAAAAAGAAGTAGACAAAAGTCTGCCAGCACATTGTAATTTTGTACAAACTTTCACAGACTTTAAGGAAAAGGACTGAAATTGACAGACTTTCCAGGGCCCTGAAAAAGCCTTGTCATTTTTTAACAACTTTCACAAATGTTCACAGACCGTAAGGACCATGCTGGACTCACCTCGTGAGATTGGGTCATGCGGAAACAGCCCTATGCGAATTTGGCGTAGAAAATCAGTCTCCTTAGTACATTCTCCAAACATGTCCATACACAGAAGTGGTCTGCTGGCAGTTCTGACCAGAAGACACGCCCCTATACACCAAACTCTGAAAACATGCTGCCTAGCTCTTGACAGCTCACTTATTGGCAGCCAAAACAATATAAGATTTAAAGACGGCCATAAAAAATTGAACGTTGCAGAAGGTGGAAGTGGAGATCTCGTGGTCGACATGTGGCAACTAAGTATTTTGATAACATTGTTTTGGCGATTAGGAACCATGAAACTTTATTACGCATTCATATTTACACATTTCTAGATGAAAATAAATGAAAGGAAAAGGGGAGACCTTACTAGACCCGTCTTACGCTAGGTAAAATATCACCTAAAAGACCAGCCAGTTAAAAATAGTTACAATTAAATTGATGGGTTACATTGAAATTAATGAAATGATCACAACTTGTTATGCTCAATATGCATACTTTAAAAAAAAACTGGCAACAAAAAATATTTAAACAGAGGAGTATGACGTAAGCAATTTTTATGATTATTTAGCATTACTTTGCGTACTGGTAAAATGGGGGTAGGGCAGCAGATTCAGCCACTGTGGCCCCTAAATGCATCATAGCATCACAAAATCAGGTTGGGAGTAACTGTGGTACTCTATCCTAACCAATAAAACCTAACAAAGACCTATCGGTTGTATACAAAATTTCTGAGGCACTGGAAACAACATACGTTTCCCAATTCGGCAATTTTAAATGGGAAAAAGTTATCATTCACCACGAATGTACCGTAAAGGATGCCGACTTAACTTATTTTCTTGCAATTTATGCTCACATTATTGAAACTAACAGACTAGTGGACATGAACCGAGTCATCGCTCTCTTCAACACAGCCATCTCGCAGCATGCCGACGAAAGTGACGACGGACACTTGCCACATTTTACCTATGCCACACTGAGAGAAAAAGCACGGTGGGGCACTGCCTGTCAGCTTAGCGTAAGGTGTGAGATATGTGCTTTCAAAACACCTGTGGTCAAACTGTATGCAGAGGTGGACACTGGTAGGTCAGGGCCAAGACCAGCAGAGACTAATCTAGGACTGGCCATTACGACACAGAACACCAGCAAAAAATGCATTTTTCTCTAAAAGGTATTTTTTCGAAAAATACTTACCGATGACATGACTGATAGGGAAGTGTCTACTTACTCTCAATTTTAGCCTAGGAACCCGTTGTGCCCCTGCACCAACCGGGAGGCACTCGGGGAACCCACAGAGGGGCCGAGAGTGATCTCCCGTGACTGCCCATCCGGTTCCGAGTCATGTGATGATTACTCAGTTTAGGCTACTTAGCTTCCCAGCGGCAAGCGGGGCAGGAGGGAGGGACCTCCGAGTCATGTCATCGGTAAGTATTTGTCGAAAAAATACCTTTTAGAGAAAAATGCATTTATTTCCTCAAAAACATTACCGATGACATGACTGATAGGGAGAATTACGAGCAGGAGGAGGGTGCCGCTGTCCGCAAACAACCCAGGGGGCCTGCAGAGCCATCCTCCCAGTCGCAAACTCCCGACAATTTTAGCTAAGTAGCGTACCTACGGCGCCTGTGGCGCCGGGAGGGAGTGTTGCGCTGCCGTGATGTCCCCCACCAGAGCGAGGTTGTCTCGCTGGCCTGCCAGATCCCGGAGGTAGAAGCGGGCGAAGGTAGATTCCGCTCGCCAGCCTACTGCCGCCACAATGTCTTTAACAGCACAGTTCCGGTCAAAGGCAAGACTCGTGGCCATGGCACGTACCTCGTGCGCGCGTATCTTAAGCCTCTTTGCTCCCTGTGGGGAGAGGTCCTGGTAGGCGGACCGAATGACCCAGCGTAGCCAGGAAGAGATCGTCTGGGCCGAAATGTCATGTCTGCCGGGCCTAAGAGGCAGGAAGAGGCGTGAGCGTCCTCGACGGACGGCTTTGGTTCTGCGTAGATAGACGCGTAAGGCGCGCACAGGGTCTTGTTGCCTGGTCTCTCGAGGGAAGTCCATTCCCCGCAGCGGTCGCAGTGTGATCATTTGTGGCGCCGTCAGTGGAGACCTGGTCTTGGCAAGGAAGGAGGGATCTGGGAGAAGGTGCACGGAGCCATCCGCACGAAATTGCAGGCAGGTAGGGCGCGCCGAGAGCGCGTGCAGCTCGCTGACTCGGGCCGCTGTGGCCAGGGCCAAAAGGAAGCAGGTCTTACGAGTCACGTCCTGAAGGCGGGCCAAGGGCAGTGGTTCGAATTTGGATGAGTTCAGCCACGTCAGGACCCAGGGAAGGTCCCAGCGCGGGACGAGAGAGCGGAGTACCGGACGTCGCAAGCCGAAGTGCGACATAAGGTCGGCGATGTCCTTACAGGCGCCGGGGTCCGGACGTCCAAGGTGTCGATAAGTGTCGGCAATCATGGAAAGGTATCCTCTGATGGTGATAGGGGCGAGACCCTGGTCTCCAAAGAGCCAGAGGAAGAAGTCCGCGAGCTGGGGGTGAGTCAAACCAGTGGGGTCGAGACGGAGGTCCTCACACCAGGCGCACAGCACTCGCCACTTTCCCTCGTAGACGCGTCGTGTTGAGGGTCTGCGGGCCGAAGAGATCGCCTCCACTGCTGCACTCGAGAAGCCTCTAGCGGTGAGGGCACGCCGCACAACCTCCAGGCGTGAAGGAGGAGACGCTCCGGGCACGGGTGGAAAAGGGCCTGTCGAGGCTGTTTGAGCATCATCCGGGGCGTCGGTAAGCGCAAAGGAGGGCCCGTGGCGAGGCTGAGGAGGTCTGTGGTCCAAGAGCGGTTCCAGGAAAACGGGGCGACCAGGAGAACAACGGCGTTGGATCCCCGGAGTTTGAGGAGGACTTTGGGGACAAGGACCGTCGGGGGAAAGGTGTAGGCGATCAAACCGTCCCAGGGGATGGAGAGAGCGTCGACAGCCCAGGCCAGGGGATCCGGGACCGGGGAGACAAAGAGGGGAAGCTGATGGTTCCACCTCGTGGCAAACAGATCGATCTGAGGAGTCTCCCAGTGGGCGCAGATCATCTGGAAAATGTCCTGGCGAAGAGTCCATTCCGTGTGTAACATCTGACCACGACGCGAGAGCGAGTCGGCGAGGACGTTCAGGTGGCCCGGAATGTGTCTCGCTCGAAGGAAGATGCCGCGGGTCTGGCACCAAAGCATCAGCCGGTAGGTGAGCATGCACAAGTCGGGAGAGTGTGTGCCGCCTTGCTTCTGAAGGTACGCCACCACCGTCGCGTTGTCGGAAAGGACCAAGAGCTCCTGGTGCAGCAGACTCGATTCCCAAGTGATGAGGGCTTGCCAAACAGCCTGAAGCTCCAACCAGTTGATGTGACGGGCAGACATCTCTGGCGGCCAGGCTCCCGACGTCGTTCGGAAGTCCGGAAACAGGTGGGCACCCCACCCTGAGAGGCTCGCGTCGACACACAGGGATAGGCGAGGAGGGGGAGACGCGAGGGGAACTCCCGAAGCCAGCCACGCCGGATCCATCCAGCGCAGCAGATGGGGACGAAGAAGCGCAGTGACCGGTACCAAGGCTGCCAAGTCGGCGGAGGACGGGCGCCAGTGAAGGAGGAGGTGCAGCTGTATGGGCCGATAGTAGAGACGCCCCAGGGGCAGGAGATCTGCAGCGGCGTTCATCGTTCCTAGAAGCTGTAGCCAAGTCCTGGCAGGTGCTGCGTCTAGCCGGCAAAGATCGGCGGTCAAGGAGGCTAACCTCTGAATCCGCTGTTCCGAAAGACGAACCAAGTTCAGATCGGTAGCGAAGTCCATGCCTAGGTGGACGAATCGGCGACTGGGCGAGAGATCCGATTTCCCTCTGTTGAGGAGAAAACCGAGTCGCGCTAACAGCCGGATCAAGGCGTCTCTGTCCGCTGAAAGAACGGTCGCCGATTGGTTGCGTAGGAGGAGGTCGTCGAGGTAATTGGAAGTAGGGCTGGACGATGACTGACGAGCCTTGGCCACTACCGCGTCCATCAGGCGAGAGAATACCCAAGGGCTGAGGTTGAGACCAAACGGAAGGGCCCGGAACTGGCAGACTGCTTCGTCGAAGGCGAAGCGCAGGTACTTCCTGGAGGCAGGGTGAATGGGAACATGTAAATACGCATCTGACAGGTCCAAGCTCACGGCGAAGTCCCTTGGCTGCACCGAGGCCCTGAGGGACCGAGCGGTTTCCATGCGGAAGCGAGGAGCCGAAATGAAGGAGTTCAGCTTGGAAAGATCGATGATCGGGCGCCACCTGCCGCCCGGCTTGGGCACCAGGAAGAGGCGACTGTAGAAGGCCGGGGAGCCGTGACGCACAACCACCTCCGTGGCACACTTCTGCAGAAGAGCGGAGACCTCGGAACGCAGAGCGCTGGACTTTAACGGGTCGGAGGGCATGGCGGTCCACAGAGGGGCCCGTCGCAGCGGAGGAGGAGAGCGAAACGAAATCCGAAGGCCGTCGGAGACGGTGGTCCTGATCCAGGGGTCGTCTGGGAACAGCGAAAGCCACTCTTCGCTGAACCGGGCAAGCCTCCCGCCGACTGGAGGACCCAAGACGGTCGGCGGGGGCGGAGCTAGGGAGTCAGTGAGCCCGCCCGCGCCCAGGGCGACGGGCAGGTCGGGACCGGGCGGGGGCAAAGGAGCTAACCTGACCGGGTCGACCAAAGGCAGGGCGGCGGCGGGGGTTACGAGAAGGGAGGGGGTCTGAGGACGCAGGAAGTCCGGAGCCCCGCAGGGCGCGACCCGCGGCCTTGCGGGAGGAGCGAAAGCGAAAAGGCGCAGATTTGGAAGGCCACCGATCCGAGTTCGCGATCTTAACCGAAGACCAGGTATCGCCAAACAGAAGTGATCCACCTAGGGGGGCACGACGCAACTGGTTCTGCAGGTCCGAAGGCAAACCCCGGCAAGCCCGCAGGACAGCATCTCGACGCATGAGGTCACAATTGGAGGAAGCCGCCATGGCGTTGACAGATGAGTGATACGCCGCACGATTAGCTACCTCCGCGAGGGCGAGAAGATCTCCTAACAGGGGAGTGATGGAAGGATGCCAAGCTTCCTCTATCCGCTGTACCGCCGCTCGGGTGACAAGCTCGAGGAAGCCCGAACAAGCAAGGGTGTTACGAACCAGGGCCGCTGTAGCATCCAAACCTCGAGGAATGGCGCGTTTCAGAAGCGAAGAGCCGCCAGCCTGAAGAACAGCCGCCGGATCCACTGGAGGAAGAGCGCAGACAAAGGACTGGGAATGTCCAGAGTACCACTCCTGCCGGAAGGCGATGTCGAGGCCGGGGGGCCATCTGCGGTCGCCGAAAAACTGATGTTCCCTAGGGGCAGCGAGGAGGTGCGCGGAGAAGGCGTCCCGCATGTCGCTGAAACCAGGAGGCTGAGGAAGAGACTTAAACTTCTTCGTCTGCCGACCAGCATCGACGAAGGCCGATACCTTGCGCTTGAGGGGGGGAGACGGAGGGCAAGCGTCGACTGGGAGGGAGGCGGAAACGATGCGGGCGGCCTCATCCAAGGCGAGCAACGTAGCCGCGCGAGAAGAAGAAGGCAGCGGAGAAGAGTCCGAGATGTCCGAAAGGGACGAGCGGGAGGCGGGGGAACGGCTACCTGGGCCTAGCAGGGCAGAAGCAGAATCCTCAGCCAGCAAACTCAAGGCGTCCTCGTCCCGGGGAGGAGGGGGAGCGGCAAGCGGACTGCCGCGGCGAGAACGGAGAGGTCCCCGAGAGGCGTCCAGCCGGGAGGAGTAGGGAGAGCGACTACGAGGATGGGAAAGAGGGGGACCCTCCCGGCGAGGGCTCCGCGCGGAGCGACGCCTAGGGGAAAAAGACGGCCGACGCGAAGAGCGATGGGGCGAAGACCGCCGGTAGCGCGAAGAAGACCGCGGCAAAGCCGCAACCAGGCGAGGGGGGCTGGAGGGCGTCCGACGAGAATGATGATGCCGACGACGAGAGTCCCACGGCGAGCGAGATCGCGGCGAATAGGGAGAAGCCCTAGAGTCGTGAGTCCTTGGTCGCGTAGCACTTCGTCTCTGAGAGCCGGGCGCTAAAAGGCGGGCTCCCTGCCGGTAACTTGACTCCTCGTAGGAGCGCGCGGGGCGTGAGAGACGAGCGAGAACTGACCGCAGACAAGGGGCGGCGAGGGTCGCGTCCCCTTGGGCCGAGCTCAGGGAGGACGGCACTTGGGGTCTGCAAGGTAGGGTCAGTTGTCCGAACAGTGCTGGGTGTACGCGTTCTAAGTGGCGTCGTATCCATGGGGTCCGAACGGACAAGCTTGGTCCCTGCTCCTGACACACTGGGGGACGCTCGGACGGGAGGGTTACTCACAGGTAACGGCCGGTCCCGCCTGTAAAAACTCCAAAGCTGCGACCACTTCAGTTCTGGCCACGTGGAGCAGAGGTCACAAGAGCGGCCCGAGGCACAGCCAGAGCAAGGGAGGCATACAGCGTGGTTGTCCGTTGGCCACTGGAAGTCGCCGCAGAGGGTGCAGGTTCGCACTTGGCAACTGCAACACACAAACAAACAAGCGTACAAGCGAGAGCACGTGGCCGCGCCCAACCAGGGGAAAGGGGAAACTAAGGTGACAAAGTCAACATACCCAAAGTGAACACACAATTCACCCCCCAAGGTGCGAGCGCCGAGGCACGAGGCCGGCAAGCTAAGAGTCCGGAGCGCAGCAACGCTCCGCCAGCACCCGGCGACCCAACGTAACCGCAACAAAAGACGGAAAGCCGTCTTGCACAACACATGTTTCATTGGTCAATCTCTGCATGAAAAACAAAGACAGTTTATGCGCCCGCGCTCGGTATTAAGCGACACGGCGTAGGCCCCAAGGGCCAAGCCGAGAAACAAAGCACGGCGCCAGGTTTAACAAACCAAGGCTGAGAAGAGCTCACGACCGGCGACCCGCTTGGAGGCCGGCCGAAGGCCAATCAACTACCTTACCTCTCCGCAGCCACAGGGGCGGGGGACGACACCTCCATACCACAACAGCGCCGAAGGCGGGAAAGGAGGCCAACCGAAGAGGCGAGAAGGCAGCAGAGGCAGAAGAAGAAGCAGCTGAAGGTAGCAGCACACGGCAAGAGTCCGCAAGCGAAGCAAGTCCCAACACAGGACAAAGACGGGTTCCAAACCGGTCGAAAGTAAGCGAGGCCGGAGGCTAGCAAAACACGTCTGCACTAGACGAGCTAAGTAGACTAAACTGAGTAATCATCACATGACTCGGAACCGGATGGGCAGTCACGGGAGATCACTCTCGGCCCCTCTGTGGGTTCCCCGAGTGCCTCCCGGTTGGTGCAGGGGCACAACGGGTTCCTAGGCTAAAATTGAGAGTAAGTAGACACTTCCCTATCAGTCATGTCATCGGTAATGTTTTTGAGGAAATAAACCGCACCTACCTCTCTTGCATCGTCTGCTAGCTGTCCCATGTGCGCGACCTGACAGGCCACGGACCACAGTGGTGTTTCCGTACTGTCCAGTCTCTTAGCCTTAGTCAGTCCCAGTCATCCCCTAATTGTTCAATTCCCTAGAAAACACTCCTGCCCACCAGCTGCACATTTGCCATGCACAAAATACAAAAAAAAAAAAAAAAAAAAACAGCACATGACCCGTCTCATTTCATGGCTATGAAACTGGTTCCTTACCAACCCCACACCCAAGCACAGCTGAAATCAGCGTGCCCCTCAAATCACTACGTCAAAGGCAACTCAACATAGGCCCACAATTGTTCACTGGAGAAGCTCAGAATGGTATGAATCGAAGCACCTAACATGTCTCCTTTCATCTAACCAGAAATTTCCAGCAAATTCCAACATTCAGCCCTACTACAAATTTTCAAACAAGGCCAAAAATTATTTTTAAAAACACCGGTCCTCTTACTGCCTGAACTGCCCAATTTAAATGCGTAACGTGACCTGAAAGAGAACATGGATCGCGTTTTTTCTTCTAAAACTGTTATCACAGCCAACAATGCCCTCCGCCGTGCCTGCAGTTCAAACGGCATTGATGTACCACAATATTGATGGGTACAGTGGCCAAATGAAATGGGTCACCTGTTTTGCCACGGTCAGCCTAAAGCCCGAGTACTGCTCTGCAGAATGTCTGATTTTTCAATGTTGCTGAAAACTCAGAAAATATGTTCAGAAAGTCCTGAAATATGACACGCGATTACAGCCATATGTCTAAATGTAGAAAAATGAAACATTGTGGCAACCTGCTTGAAAAGTCACTAATTGCAGATTTTTTTTCAACCCCACCCCCTTGAAGTCTGCCTATTTTACGCCTTGCTCTAATTGCTAAGTCTGCCAGTCAGCTACAACTGTATAAGTAACCTACTGAAGATCAGTGCTTCACGTTTCTGCGTTTAGCTGTAGTGGCCATTTACAAACAGACACCCTTTTCGACACTGGCAGCAGATTGTCTCCCCTTTTTCAGCTCAAACCAGATCTATTTTGAAATACAGATTTTAACGCATCAAATCTGCTCAGATGGGCCTGAAATTTGGTACACAAGTGACAGAGCATGTAGGGCTGGGTTGTCTGTGTGCAGCTGGTCTATTGTGTCACACAAACTGGCTGACTTTGACTACAGCCTAGACTGCAGTCACAGCTCCCCAGTTACAGAGCAAAACACTTACAGCTATTTCTTTTATCATGCCAGCTCGTCGCCACCGGCGTGGATATGGAACCCAGTTCCAGGCAGGCAACAGAGCTTGGATGGGTGCCAGAGCCAAGGTGGAGCCCAGCAGCAGCGATCCAGGAGCCAGCGTGTCTGCAGACAGCACCATTGATATCAAGCAGCCTGCGTCAGGGACTGCCATTTTGTTGCGTCCTGCATACAAGCTGCGTTCCAGCATGCTGCCTAAAACAGAAGAAGGAAAAGTTTCAGTTGTAAAAAACAGACTAGAGGACATGAACCGAGTCATCGCTCTCTTCAACACAGCCATCTCGCAGCATGCCGACGAAAGTGACGACGGACACTTGCCACATTTTACCTATGCCACACTGAGAGAAAAAGCACGGTGGGGCACTGCCTGTCAGCTTAGCGTAAGGTGTGAGATATGTGCTTTCAAAACACCTGTGGTCAAACTGTATGCAGAGGTGGACACTGGTAGGTCAGGGCCAAGACCAGCAGAGACTAATCTAGGACTGGCCATTACGACACAGAACACCAGCAAAAAACCGCACCTACCTCTCTTGCATCGTCTGCTAGCTGTCCCATGTGCGCGACCTGACAGGCCACGGACCACAGTGGTGTTTCCGTACTGTCCAGTCTCTTAGCCTTAGTCAGTCCCAGTCATCCCCTAATTGTTCAATTCCCTAGAAAACACTCCTGCCCACCAGCTGCACATTTGCCATGCACAAAATACAAAAAAAAAAAAAAAAAAAAAAAAAAACAGCACATGACCCGTCTCATTTCTTGGCTATGAAACTGGTTCCTTACCAACCCCACACCCAAGCACAGCTGAAATCAGCGTGCCCCTCAAATCACTACGTCAAAGGCAACTCAACATAGGCCCACAATTGTTCACTGGAGAAGCTCAGAATGGCATGAATCGAAGCACCTAACATGTCTCCTTTCATCTAACCAGAAATTTCCAGCAAATTCCAACATTCAGCCCTACTACAAATTTTCAAACAAGGCCAAAAATTATTTTTAAAAACACCGGTCCTCTTACTGCCTGAACTGCCCAATTTAAATGCGTAACGTGACCTGAAAGAGAACACGGATCGCGTTTTTTCTCCTAAAACTGTTATCACACCCAACAATGCCCTCCGCCGTGCCTGCAGTTCAAACGGCATTGATGTACCACAATACTGATGGGTACAGTGGCCAAATGAAATGGGTCACCTGTTTTGCCACGGTCAGCCTAAAGCCCGAGTACTGCTCTGCAGAATGTCTGATTTTTCAATGTTGCTGAAAACTCAGAAAATATGTTCAGAAAGTCCTGAAATATGACACGCGATTACAGCCATATGTCTAAATGTAGAAAAATGAAACATTGTGGCAACCTGCTTGAAAAGTCACTAATTGCAGATTTTTTTTCAACCCCACCCCCTTGAAGTCTGCCTATTTTACGCCTTGCTCTAATTGCTAAGTCTGCCAGTCAGCTACAACTGTATAAGTAACCTACTGAAGATCAGTGCTTCACGTTTCTGCGTTTAGCTGTAGTGGCCATTTACAAACAGACACCCTTTTCGACACTGGCAGCAGATTGTCTCCCCTTTTTCAGCTCAAACCAGATCTATTTTGAAATACAGATTTTAACGCATCAAATCTGCTCAGATGGGCCTGAAATTTGGTACACAAGTGACAGAGCATGTAGGGCTGGGTTGTCTGTGTGCAGCTGGTCTATTGTGTCACACAAACTGGCTGACTTTGACTACAGCCTAGACTGCAGTCACAGCTCCCCAGTTACAGAGCAAAACACTTACAGCTATTTCTTTTATCATGCCAGCTCGTCGCCACCGGCGTGGATATGGAACCCAGTTCCAGGCAGGCAACAGAGCTTGGATGGGTGCCAGAGCCAAGGTGGAGCCCAGCAGCAGCAGCAGCGATCCAGGAGCCAGCGTGTCTGCAGACAGCACCATTGATATCAAGCAGCCTGCGTCAGGGACTGCCATTTTGTTGCGTCCTGCATACAAGCTGCGTTCCAGCATGCTGCCTAAAACAGAAGAAGGAAAAGTTTCAGTTGTAAAAAACAGACTAGTGGACATGAACCGAGTCATCGCTCTCTTCAACACAGCCATCTCGCAGCATGCCGACGAAAGTGACGACGGACACTTGCCACATTTTACCTATGCCACACTGAGAGAAAAAGCACGGTGGGGCACTGCCTGTCAGCTTAGCGTAAGGTGTGAGATATGTGCTTTCAAAACACCTGTGGTCAAACTGTATGCAGAGGTGGACACTGGTAGGTCAGGGCCAAGACCAGCAGAGACTAATCTAGGACTGGCCATTACGACACAGAACACCAGCATCGGGCCAGCGAAAGTGCAGACTCTCTGCGCTGGCCTCAACATGCCTGTCCCATGTAGAACTGGCATGCAGAGAGCCGCTGAATATGTCAGCAAGAAAACCAGTGAACTGAACGAAAGAGACGTGAGAGCCAAATTAGAAACATTACGCAAGCCGGATGGCTCCATCCAGAATGTGTCTGTTGACACGCGATACAATTCTTCATCGCGTGCCAACAGACGCAAGTGTGGGCAAAGTGCCTCTCAAGCGATTACCACGGCCATAGAGACAGACAGCCCCAACAAGTACATTGTCGGCTTAGCTTACCAGAATAAGTTGTGCATAGTTGGTGCCAGACTGCGCTCCAAAGGAAAGGACGCGTTGTGTCCTGGTAATGATCACAATTGCTGTGCTGACACCGATGAAGTAATGCCCTTGTCAGAGGAAGTCCTGGGTGAACGCCTTGGACAGTCTCTTGCTGCTGCAAATACAAAGGTGGATTTTGTGACAAGTGATGGTGATACTCGCTGTGCTAAGGGTCTGCAGACAGGTCTGCGGACTGTGTTTCCTGACATTTGTGTAGAGAGACAAGCTGACCCAACCCACCTTGCTGAGAGCATGAAGCGCTATGCAAATTCGCACATAGTGTTTAGCGCTGACATGTTCCCACAATGTCGGACTAAAACGCAGAAGACTGAGGCCAAAAGGCAGCTGATCAATGACTTAGGCAACCGATGTTTGCAAGTTGTGAAGAACTGCGTCCAAGCCAGTGGTGGAGACAAGAGTGTGTTACAGAGCATGCTGCTGCCGGAGCACAGAGACGTTATCATCAACTGCTACGGTGGGGACTGTTCTGGATGCATTCGGCTAGGGGAGACCAGCACATGCTCAGGGAAAGAACCCAGGACAATTGGGTCAAGAAGTCTATTTTTCTAGGCCCTCGGGGCATAACAGACATTCTTCTTAATGACAAGGACAAAGTGCAAATGAAGGATGCTCTAGGGATCATGTTGAGCTCAGAAGCTGCTGTGAAACTTAGGCTAGGCACAAACACTCAAAAAAATGAAGCTGTCAACAGAGCGTTCAGTGTGAGGTCACCCAAAAATGTCAAGTACTCACGCACCTTTGCTGGGAGGCCCCATGCAACAGTGTTGTGTGTCAACAACGGTGAGGGGAAAGGACTGCATATGATGTTGAACAATGTAGGTGTCACACTGGGCCCAGAAACTAACAGTTTCCTGCAATCAAAACAGAGACAATGTGTTTACAACAAGGCATACCAGAACTCAGCATCAAGGAAATCACGTGAATGTGCAAACCGTGCCAGAAAAACACTGCGCTTCCTTGCCAGCAAGACAGCCGACCCATACAAAAAGGGTCAGCTAGACGTGCCAGAACACCAGTACGGCCTCGCACGAAATAAAAATTCATTTTTCTCTAAAAGGTATTTTTTCGAAAAATACTTACCGATGACATGACTACATGGGAATATCTACTTCTAGGCTCAATTTTAGCCTACTTGCCCGTTGTGTGCCCACACAACCCGAGAGGCACTCGGGGAACCCCCCAGAGGGGCCGAGAGTTATCTCCCCATACCTGCCTTACCAGATCCGGTCACGAGACCATTCAGTCTGATACTTCGCTCGAAAGCGGCAAGCGGGGCAGGAGGGAGGGACATCCGAGTCATGTCATCGGTAAGTATTTTTCGAAAAAATACCTTTTAGAGAAAAATGAATTTATTTCCTCAAAAACATTACCGATGACATGACTACATGGGAGAATTGCGATGAGGAGGCGGGTGCCGCCCAAAACTCCCCCAGCAGAACAGCGCCGTTCTCCCCGTCGCACACTCCCGACAATTTTAGCGAAGTGCATCTACGGTGCCAGTGGCACCGGGAGGGAGTGTTGCGCGGCGGCGATGTCCCCCCACCAGTGCGAGATTCTCTCGCTGGCTAGCCAGGTCCCGGAGGTAGAAAGGGGCAAAGACCGATTCGGTTTTCTAGCCTACGGCTGCCACGATGTCCTTGACAGCGCGGTTTCGATCAAACGCGACGTTCGTGGCCATAGCTCGTACCTCGTGTGCGTGAATGTGCAGCCTCTTCGCTCCCTCAGGGGAGATCTCCTGATAAGCGGAGCGTATGACCCAGCGGAGCCAGGAAGAGATCGTCTGGGCTATAATGTCACGCCGGTTGGGTCTTAGGGGTAGGAAGAGGCGCGACCGTCCCCTGCGGACATGCTTAGATCGCCGCAGAGAGATTTTTAAGGGCGCGCACGGGATCCTGTAGCCTGGTCTCCTGGGACCGGGGTCGGTCTCTCAGCGGCCTAATGGTGATCACCTAAGGCGGAGTTAAAGGAGACCTGTTCTTCGCCAGAAAGGCCGGGTCCGTGCGCAGCTGGACGGAGCCATCTGTTCGGAATTGCAGACCGGCAGGGCGAGCCGAAAGCGCATGTAGCTCGCTCACAGGCGAAGCGGTAGGAAGTGCCAGCAGGAAACAAGTCTTGCGTGCCCAGTCCGCGAGCTGGGCCAAAGGTAATGGTTCGAAGCGGGTCGAGTTCAACCACGTGAGCACCCAGGGTAGGACCCAGCGAGGAATGAGCGAGCGGAGTGTCGGGCGCTGGATGCCGCAGTGTCCGATAAGGTCGGCTAGGTCCTTGCAGGCGCCCGGATCGGGTCGTCCCAGGTGACGATAGGTGTCCGCAATCATGGACAGGTAACCGCGTACCGTGATGAGGGCTAGGCCTTGGTCTCAGAAGAGCCAGAGCAAGAAGTCCGCCAGCGGAGGATGCGTCAGATCCGTGGGCTTAAGGCCATGATCGGTGCACCAGGACCAGAGGACTCGCCACTTCCCTCGTAGACTCGAAGGGTCGACAGTCTCCGGGCCGCAGCGATCGCCTCCATTGCTGCACCTGAGTAGACTCTAGCTCCGAGAGCTTGCCGCACAACCTCCAGGCGTGAAGGAGGCGACACTCCGGGCAGGGGTGGAACAGCGGCTGGCGCGGTTGCTTGAGCATGGTCCGCGGGGAGGGCAGCAGCAGGGGCGGGTCTGTGGCGAGGCTGAGCAGGTCGGTGGTCCAGGAGCGGTTCCAGACGAACGGCGCGACCAACAGGAGGAACGCCGAACAGCCCCGAAGTTAGAGGAGGCCTTAGGGAACGAGGACGGTAGGGGGACAGGTATAGGCCACAAGTCTGTCCCAGAGAATGGAGAGCGCATCGACAGCCCAGGCAAGCTGGTCGGGAATCGGGGAGACGAAGAGGGGAAGCTGGTGGTTCCACCTCGTGGCGAACAAGTCGACCTGGGGAGTCTCCCAGCGGGCGCAGATCATCCGAAAGATGTCCTGTCGTCGGGTCCATTCCGTGTGTAGAAGTTGGTCGCGGCGGGACCGAGAGTCGGCCAAGACATTCAGGCATCCGGGAACGTGCCGGGCTTGAAGGATAATGCTTCGGTCCTCGCACCAACGCATCTTCCTGTAGAGGAGCATACACAGGTCAGGGGAGCGTGTGCCACCTTGCTTCTGGATGTAAGCGACCACCGTCGTGTCGTCCGAAAGCACGAGAAGCTCCTGGTGTCTGAGGAGGTACTCCCCGGCCTGAAGGGCTCGCCAGACGGCCTGCATCTCCAGCCAATTGATGTGGGTGTGCGCCAAGTGAGAGGGCCAGGGGCCCGCCGTCGCGAGACACCGCAGTAGGAGGTGGGCCCCCCACCCCGAAAAGCTGGCATCGACGCAAGGAGAGACCTGTGGAGGGGGAGAGGCTAAGGGAACTCCCGACGCTAGCCACGTAGGGTCGGTCCACCGACGAAGGTGCAGATGGAGCATCTGGGACACTGGGACCGCGGTCGTCAAGTCTCCGGAAGACGTGAGCCAATGGAGAAGAAGAAGCAGTTGAATTGGTCGGGAGTAGAGACGCCCTAGTGGGATAAGATCCGCTGCGGCGTTCATCAAACCCAGCAACTGAAGCCAGACTCTTGCGGGGGCTGCATCCTCCCGAGCTAACTGGTCGGCTAGATCCGCCATCTTCTTGATCCGGGGCGCCGGAAGGCGTACCGTGTTGAGGTTGGTAGCGCATTCCATACCCAGATGCACAACCCGGCGGGAGGGAGAGAGATCCGACTTGCCGTCGTCTACTAGGAAGCCCAGGTGTGCCAGGGGGTGCAGGAGAGCATCTCTGTTCGTGGCTAGCGCAGTCTCCGAATGGGTGCGCAACCGGAGGACGTCCAGGTAGTTCGACGTGGACTGGAGGAGGACTGTCGGGCTAAGGCGACTAAGGCGTCCATCAGCCGAGTGAAGACCCAGGGGCGGAGGTTGAGTCCGAACGGCAATCCTACCGAAGGCGCTCAAGCGGTGCGCATCAGTGTCCTGAACTGAAAGTGGAATGGCAGGAGTCGGGGGCGCGACCGAGTCGCGCAAGCTAGGGCTGACGTCTCTGCTGGCCAGACTCAGTGAGTAGGGCGCTACGCCGGCGTACAGATCCTCCGGAAGGATCAGCGGGCTTAACAGGGAGAGACGGGAGAGGAAGGCCAGTCACGTGGGACGGCACATGGCGGACTGCTGCAGGCCGGGCTCAGTGAGGCGGGCGCTGTGCCGGCAAACAGACCCTCCGGAAGGGTCAGCGGGCGTGGCAGCAGTGGCAGTCCTCTGATCAGCCATCAAGTGACCTGAAAGTGGAACGGAGGGAGTTGGAGCGCGACCGTGTCGCGCAAGCTAAGGCAGAAGCCTCTCTTGGCCAGACTCCGAGAGCAGGGCGCTATGCCGGCGTTCAGATCCTCCGGGGAAGCGGCGACGATCCCGGCGAGGTGAATGATCCCTCCAGCGACGCTCGAGGGGCGAGCGTGAGTGTCTCGAACTGACGGTGGAACGGGATGAGTCGGGAGCGCGACCGTGTCGCGCAGGTTGAGGCTGACGTCTCTCCTGGCCGGACTCAGTGAGAAGGGCTCTATGCCGGCGTGTAGATCCTCCGGAAGGATCAGCGGGCTTCTCGGGGAGAGAGAGAGGATGAAGGCCAGTCAACGTGGGACGGCTCATGGCGGACTGCTGCAGGCCGGGCTCAGTGAGGCGGGCGCTGTGCCGGTAAACAGACCCTCCGGAAGGGTCAGCGGGCGTGGCAGCAGTGGCGATCCTCTGGTCAGCGCACAACGCCGGGTCCCGACGAGCAGACCGTTCCGAGGGGCCGATGCGAGGAAGGGCGGTCGTTACCGAAGGGGCGGCGGAAGTGTCCACAGGATCCGGACGAGAGATAGTAGACGGAGGTCGCTCTCGCCGATAAAACTCCAGAGGTCCGACGAAACGTCTCCGGCCAAGTCGCACAGACATCACGAGGAACGAACCGCCGACCCGTAGACTGAGTCGCCGAACAGCAAGGGTCCACCCAAGGGGGCACGGTGAAGTTGCGCTCGCAGGTCCGGCGGCAACGTACTGCAGGGGCGGAGCAGGGCATCTCGACGCATGAGGTCGCAGTTGGCCGCAACCACCATCGCGTTGACCGAGGAATAGTAGGCGGCGCAATTGGCGATCTCCGCGAGGACCAGCAGGTCTCCTAGGAGGGGAGAGATGGAAGGATGCCAGGATACCTCCACCCGACGAACCAAGGATTGAGTGAGGAGCTCCATAATACCCGAGCAGGCGAAGGTGTTACGGACCAAGGTCGCTGTCTTGTCCAGGCCCCGCATCGGGGACCGCCGCAGCAGTCAGACCGCCGGCTAGGGACACCGCCGAAGGGTCCAGCGTAGGCAGAGGGATGGAGAAGGCCTGGGAGAGTCCAGCATACCAGTCCCGCCGAAACAAGATGTCTAAATCCGCGGGCCAGCGACGGTCGGAGAAGAAGACCGGCTCCTGGGACGTGGCCAGCTGTAGGTGCGACGAAAGGATGTCTCGAAGACCCTTAAAGCCGGGCGGTTGGGGAAGCGACCTAAACTTCTTGACCTGCCTCTCCGTGTCAACGAAGGCGGCGACCTTCCTCTTCAGCTCCGGGGAAGCTGCCGCGTGCGAGGTCGAGCGATCCTCGTCCAACAGAGCCGAGACCGAGACTTCGGGTAGCAGGCTGAGCGCATCGTCCTGCAGGGGGCGTCGAGAATCCCGCTGACGGTGCTCGCAAAGCGAGCGAGAGCGCGGGCGTCTGGAGGAGGAACGGTGAGGATCAGGGTCGCAGCTGCGTCGCGACGGACGGTGCTGACGTCTCTCCGGGCCCTACTCCGGAAGTAGGCCACTATGCCGGCATGGCGATCCTCCGGAAGGATCAGCGGGCTTGGTGCGGGGAGAGTGGAGAGGACGGCTCGTCAACGACGGACGGCTCAAGGCCGACTGCTGCTGGTCACTCTCAGTGAGATGTGCGCTAAGCCGGCAAACAGACCCTCCGGAAGGGTCAGCGGGCGTGGCAGCAGTGGCGGTCCTGTGGTCAGAACAAACCGCGAACCCCGAAGCGGGGACCGTTCCGTGCGGGAGTGGCCGAGGAAACAGCCAGGGCGGCCAACGTGTCAAAGGGCGCTGAACGCTCGTAAGCCGGGCGGGCACGCTCTCGGCGGTAAAAGGACCAAGGTCCGCCCACATAACCTCAGGCCAGGCCGCACACCGCTTACCCTCTGGTATCAGAGTCAGTCCACCCAATCAATTTCAAATACAACGATTTTGAACTTCCAAAATTACAGCAGCTCGCTTGAGCTTGCCCTTAGCACCACGTGAAAGTTCTGTGTTTACGTTCCGTGTGTGAGTGAATGCGCGTAACTCGCGTGAGCGCGCTTGTTGGGCCCAGTTCGGGGCAGCGCTTTGAGCCGATTTTCAATTGGGGAAAAGCGCCTATTTAACGTGCTTATTATTATTATCATCATTATTATTACACCTGCGGTCCGAGGAACCACCGAACGCGGTAGGGAGACCGCGTGAGTGTCCGTCGGCCAGCTAAGTCATCGCACCGGGAGCACAACGACATTAACGAAGCGTAGGCGGGCTCCCGGTGAAACGTAATGGGGCACTCTCGGAGGGCTAACGGGGCTTTAAACGGGCTAACACACACAGAGCCCAAGGCCCACGTGCAAAACGGGCGCGACACGGCAACAGCCGACCGTGAGCTAATCAGGCACTACGCACTGAAACGAACCCCAAAGCAAAAGCAGGGAAGCACCCACAGGCAGCCGGCTCTCAGCCCGAGGGCCGGCCGAGGGAACTACCGCTACCTTACCTCTGCAACGAAGGGAAGGGGGGGAAGGGCAGTCAAACCGCCGTCCACAGAAGCAGAAGAATCCCCGCAAGTGGCCCAACGAAGCAGGAAGAGAAGGCCAGATAGAAGGCAGGGTAGAAGCGGGCGCAGAGCACACGAAGTCGGCAACCAGCGTCGGTAGGCAGAAGACCGGTCGAGGCAGCGAGAGCGCGGGCCAGACACGTCTTCTCTCCACGAGCGAAGTAGAAAGACTGAATGGTCTCGTGACCGGATCTGGTAAGGCAGGTATGGGGAGATAACTCTCGGCCCCTCTGGGGGGTTCCCCGAGTGCCTCTCGGGTTGTGTGGGCACACAACGGGCAAGTAGGCTAAAATTGAGCCTAGAAGTAGATATTCCCATGTAGTCATGTCATCGGTAATGTTTTTGAGGAAATAAATGACAGCGTAAGTTTTTCATTACTTTTTGGCTTGCTTATTAGTTTGTTTGTTTGTTTGTTTGCTTGCTTGCCAGCCAGGCCATTGCTTGCTAGAATGTATCCTGGGGGTGAGGAGAGGGTGTGTGTGTGTGTGTGTGTGTGTGTGTGTGTGGGGGGGGGGGGGTGGTGGTGTTGGTTAGTTAGAATTTTAGATTTTTGGAAATTGTTATTGTCATTCCCCACCCACCCCCCACCTCACCCCCACCCCTCCCACCCCCCCCCCTCCCACCACCCCACCGCCACCCATGCTTCACGGTCACGGTCAAGGTCAAGGTCAATGGTCCCTTACCCTTCACAGTTGTTGCGCCCCACGGTGTGCTACGCCCCACCGTGTGCCAAAATGTTCTTCCGGTCTCGAATTAATCACGTGACCAATGGAACACCTTGGGGTGTCCGATGCGCAGACTTACAATGGCCGACGGCGAAACGAGCCTGAAAGTCTGAAAACTGATAATACTAAAAATAATGAAATCTAGTTGTGTTTTGTTATTAATTCATCGAAACACTGAAAGGTATTTTTTTAATTCATTCTGATTACTTGTGTTTTTCCGATTCCCTTCTGTTTTTTTAACGACTTCTTCTATCAATTCTCATTTGGTAGGTGTTTTTTTTTTCCCAACTCGCTCCGAATGCAAATAATTTGACTTTGGAAGAAAACATTTTACATTGTGATTAGGTTTGTCTTCTGTTTCCAAAGATGTCATTAGTGTTGTTCTTAGTGAACTTAGTCATTAACACCAGTGTGTCGAAGACAGCGAGTGTCGACGTGTTTTTCATCGCGTGGCGCATTTGTTGTGGGGCAGGTAGCGTACGCTCAATTTACGTTTTGCTTGTGTACAGAGTTGTTGAGTGCCCACTATAGCCGCTAGATGTTGAAGTTTTTGCGTATGCGAGGTGAATATTTATGCAAGGTGAATTCGTCGGACATTGTTTGTGTGTATGTTGTTTGTTTGCGGGACACATTCACTCAATCACAAAATCAGTTTTTTGACAGATCTGGAAGCATGATTTTCGAATCTTAACTTGCACACCTACGTAGTGTTATTACTGTTGTTCTGACTTACTGATCTCAAAGCCACGAGTTTTGTTTTGGTGTTGTCTGACTATTGTTTTGTTATTCTTCTCCCGTTCTTCTCAGTTCAAGATTAGCAGTCCTGCCAGTACCAGATCATAAATAACTCCAGCGTCCTTGGTAAGGCCGTTCCGCGAGTTTACATGATTTTTTTTCTCTCCATGCTTAGAATCATTCTCAACCGCCTCAAAACTTTCGCCGAGGAACTGCTGGCAGAAGAACAGGCTGGCTTCAGAGTTGGAAGAAGCACTGTAGAGCAGATTTTCAACTGCCGCGTCCTGATCGAGAAACATCTGCAGCATCAGCGCGAACTCTACCACAACTTCATTGATTTCAGGAAAGCATTTGATCGCGTCTGGCACGACGGACTCTGGCAAGTCATGAGATCGTTCAACATAGAGGAGGGACTGATCCAAATGATAGAAGCGCTTTACAAGAACGCCTGCAGCGCGGTTCTACTTAACAATCAGTCAGGCGAGTTCTTCAGGACGACGATCGGTGTCCGTCAAGGATGTCTGCTCTCTCCTGTCCTTTTCAACATATTCCTGGAGAAGATCATGCAGGAAACCCTCCACGACCACCATACTTCAATCTCTATTGGTGGCAGATCCCTGTGCAATCTTCGATTCGCAGACGACATTGACCTCATGGCAGGCAGCAATAGTGAGCTCCAAAACCTGACAGACAAACTTTCAACTAGCGCAGGGTCTTATGGCATGGAGATCAGTACGGATAAAAGCAAAGTGATGATCAACACCACAAGCGACAGCAGCAGCAACATTCACATGAACGGCCAGAAGCTAGAAGAGGTCAATAGGTTCAAGTACTTGGGAGCCACCCTGTCCAAAGACGGTAGTTGCATAGCAGAGATCCGTATCAGGATAGGTACAGCAACATCCGCAATGGCCAGGCTGGACAGGATATGGCGAAGTAACTCCATCAGCTTCACCATCAAGTACAGGCTTTACAAGTCCCTCGTAGTGTCTATTCTACTCTACGGCTGTGAGACTTGGACACTGCTTACAGACTCAGAAAAGAAAATCCAGGCCTTTGAGAACAAGTGCCTGAGGAAGTTGCTCCGCATCTCGTACCGCGAGCACAAGACCAACGAATATGTACGGAACATCGTCACTTCCCTGGTGGGCCCACATGAACCCCTTCTGGCAACCGTGAAACGGCGCAAGCTTGCTTGGTTTGGCCACGTGACCCGACACAACACCTTGTCCAAGACTATCCTCCAGGGCACTCTCGAAGGAAGTCGTCGGCGAGGTCGTCAGAGAAAGAGTTGGGTCGCAAACATAAAAGAATGGACCGAACTCGAGATGCCAGACTTGCTTGCCACCGCCCAAAATAGAACTCAGTGGAGAGCACTGTCTGTTGCTGCTGTCTTTCAGTCCCCCCAACGCCCAGTTCGGGCAAGGGACTGATGATGATGATGATGATGATGATTTTCTCTCCAAATACTGAGTATAGTGGATCTTGGCTAAAACATATTTGTCTGGCCCACTCTAAGAACACTCAATGCAAACTGACCCAACTCCTTTGATTTGCAGATTTTGCTGTTTAGTTATAAATAATTGGGGGACAGCTACACCAAAAGATTACAATTTACAGCTTTCTGGGATTTTAAAACTTCGTGAATCAGTGTTTAGGAACTGTCACTGGTGAAACAAAATATATTGTCAAAGGAAGCTGATTTTATTTTTACCTATTTCTTTGATGCACATTTTTTTCTTTGTGACCAACGAATGGTCAGGCTGATGCGCAGAAGAAGAAAAAAATCCTACAGAGAACACTGGCATGTAGTAACTATTCGACTGGTCCACATTTACTGATCCATGTTTAAGCACTCTTCTCAGCTGGAGACTTGAAAGGTTCATTGGATTGCCACCAACCTTATACGAACTCTTGTACAAAATAACAGTTCTGAGACTCTGTGTCATCTGAGTGGAGTATGCAAAAGGTTAGCTTGTTTGTTTCAAAATCTACATGTTCTCTGAGCTCATCTCGCTGCCCATTTGAAATGTTTCAACTCTTAGTGATCCATATTCCTCTACTGACCCACCAACCACCCATATAGTACAAAATAGTGCACACCAAAGATACATTCGGGCAGCATGAGAGACGCTAAAGTCCGGCAGCTTTACCTAGGCGTACACAGGAAGATATCCTGTAGCAGACGATACAGAAAAATAACCAGCCGGAACATTTGAGCGCCATACTGCCTGCATCTGTATTCCGTAACAGCAGTTGTCACGGCCCTATTCCACAGGTTTACATGGAGTGTGGCTGTCAAATGTATCATCCAGTTATTTGTCTGTATCATCTGCTACAGAATAAGTTTGTGTGTAGGCCTATGTAAAGCTGATCCAGGTTCGCGTGTGACTGCAGTGTATCTCATGTTCTGTGTGCACTGGCCGATATGCATTATTTATATGCCCAGAGCTGACTGTGTTCAAACTGCACCAACTCTAAGCGGTTTGACCAACTTGCCAGGGATATGGAAAGTTTTTCAAAGACATCTTGAGGACAGAACAAAAAGACAACCACAGCTGTAACCCATCTGTGCATTCAGCCAGCACATGGTGTTACACCTCAAGCTGTGGCACGCCCCAGCTCGTGCACAAATGGTCTTTCAAGTCCCTTTTTTATGACTCCTGTCAATGTTCATTTGGTAAACTTTGCTTGTGTTATGTGTACAGACCAGAATGGCACAGAGAGCAATGCTGCCTGCAAGTCTTTTTTGGTGTATCTTTAAAATCTTGCTTCCCAGACAGTGGGGTTATTAGTTTCTAATTACACAGTAAAGATATTGTAAAAGGTTAAGCATATTACTTATTACTGTGGATTTTTGCAACTAAATTTTATTTTATCTTGTGCAGGGCGAGGAACCACTTGCGGACACTCGCCCATTCATCGAGACCTTGTGGGCACAACTGGACAGTGCAGCCAGTTCCATAAATGAACATTCCATTTGTAAATAGTTTTAACTTTTTTAAATTGTAACCTTTACTGAGACCTCCACACCGTGATGTCAGCACGACACATCATCTGTATGATATGTTGCTCTGGGTTTAAAATGTGTTTTTTGACTATATAATTGTATGTCATTTTGCGTCAGTTCTTCTCTGACTCCGTTATCACACTAAATATAGTGCTTCAGACCTAGAGGCTTGGGTGTAGGGTTGGTACAGAATCCATTGATATCCAGGAAGTGAGACAGCTGATGTCTGTATTTGTAAAACAAAAAATTGATTTTGTGCACGGCAAATGTGTAGCAAGTGAGCGGTAGTGTTATTTAGGGGATGACTGACAGGCTAAGGCGTTTTAACAAATGAGACTGTAGGGGAGGCTTATTGTTATTAAAGAGGCTTAAGTACTGCTAGTGGTAAGTATGCAGGTACATCTACTTTACCTCGTTGCAGAGTAACCTGCACAACTTGCTCGGTTTTGGAGACGTTGACCTGAAAGTTATATGTATAGTTTATTTTTAGTTATTAGTTTATGTTGTGGTGATACCCTCCATGACTTTACACATGTAATTATTTTAGTCTAGCCTATTGTTTATTATGTATACTAGTGGGTTTAGGTTGTTTGTGTGTATGTATGTGGAAGGGTATGGGGGGAGCAGGGGGAAGGGTGTTGCGATTGACGTGAACATGTAACTTTTATTACTTTTATTCTTGTTTTTTTGGTGTATACCCCTGCGCCCAAATTTTCCCTCGGGATATAAAGTATAATTTTTATTGTATTGTATTAATATAGTTGGAGAGTACATGTATATAAATTATATAACTGGTGTTACCATGTCAAGCAGGAGGTGTTCAGTCAATCAGTGTACTTCTTCTGAAGCCAGTAGATGCTCAACGACAGTGGCTGGAGGAGGATGTCACACTGCCCAGCTCTTGAACGTTCAGCATGATTTGCCAATGCGTCGGTGAGTTCTTGAAGAGAGCACAGTGCAAATACGTCATTGGTTGAAAAAACATCAGTTGTCATGATGTAATTTTAGTTTCGTTTTTCATATTTAGTTTAGTTTGTATATTTCATGAGATATATGTTTCACTTTGCCTTTTAGACTTGAGAAAAATGGTGACAAAAAAAGAATTGCACGCAACAGTTTCAGCCTTTCTATAATTTGTGTGATGTGAGGTTGACTGTACCTACATGATATTCTACTGTACATGTGCATGCTCTCCTGACAGCGCGTCGATGATGTGTGTATGTGTGTGAGAGAGAGAGAAAGGCATAGAGACATACATGTATATATATATTAGAGCAAGAAATACATAATATCTAGAGTATAATTGCGTCGATGTCTGGGTTGTGACAAAGTTGCTGCTCGCACGTCAACGTCGCTGATGTATTTGCAGAGAGCGAGGTTTTTATTTTTTTTTTAATTCCTGCAGAGCATTAATTTTTACTGAAAAATAAAAATATACAACTCTGGCTAACGATCTCATCCAATGTCTTTCTCTAATCTAGCTATAATGCAAAATTTCAAGTAAATTTGACAATAATTATGGACTCTAACTTGGTACAACTGACTTCCTATAGATGGTCTTTACTCTTTTAACCCTTCACTGAGACACCCAATTTTAATATCCTCGGAGGCTCTTTTGATTTTGCTCCGCCGTGACCCATCCGGAAAAGTATTTTCTATACATAGAATTAGAAGAGACTTAAAAATGGGTTAGACGATGGCTTCTGATGAACCGTTGCATTTTGCATTGCAAGTATGTTATGTGATTTTATGGCATCAGAAGCACACTTGTTTATTTACAGGCTTTCCATTAGCAGAAAATTATCTATATTTGACGTACAGATTTTGCGAGTAACGGAAAAAATGGTAAGCTGTCAAACAGATGGACAACGCTTGAAGAAAAAGAGGGTCTATTTACATGTTTAAAGTACACGTCAGACCGTGAAGCGCCCGAGTCTGATTTTTGGGGTCATGCTGTTCATCCATTGGATAGCAATGGATGTGGGAAAAGAATTTAATTTTTTTTTGGGAGCACTTTTGCAAAACTATTCAACCAAATTTGGCAGAAAGGTAGCCGATAGACATAATTTCCATGCATACTATTTTGGTTCACTACTCGTGAAGGTCAAGGGTCATGGGAGATTGAAAACAGTGTGAAAAATGCAGACATTTAGAGAAAAAAAATGCAGGTACAGAAACCAAACCTTTACTTACGTTGGGGCTTGGCCATACTTTTTTTTTAATCAATTGTGACGTACCATTGTACTTTCTCTTACCTTGTCATTCAGTTGTCCTTCGACCAGTGTGAGCACGTCACACCTTTCAAGCGTTATATTGTGCACTGTGAACTTGTCTTGTAATGGTGTGGCATCTTTAATTTTCTCCTGCAAAAATGATGGCATCTTGTAGAGCGTCTCTACCAGGGTCAATGGTTGCAAATTGTGGTGACTTCCCAGGCAGATGAGACCTCCAACTATTTCCAAGAAAAGGCTTTCATCCGTCACACTCAGCTATAGACACACAAAAAAGCACATTCTAAGGGGCGAAAACCACCCAAAACCAAGACTTGGTTTGATTCCGGCATGCTCTCACAGCCTTGAAAATGGCGAGTAATTCACTTGCCATGGCGAGTGTTTTTTTTTGGGTGGGGCGAGTGAAAAAAGAAATCCACTCACCAAATGCGAGTGCGCTCGTGCATTTTCCAATCCATACTTTTTCAGTTCTAAATCCGAAAGTGCCTAAACGTTCAACCTTCACTTCTCGTAATACTAAGCAAGCAATAGAGACAAGTTCTACAACAACATTTTTGGCAAGTGCATTAAAACATTATTTTAATTTGACATCAGACCTGCAAACCCTTAAAAAGCTACAGTAGAATTTTGGACAAGTGGTAGTAGTTTTGGAGATGTCAAGCGTAGTTTAGCACGTAAGTTACTGTTCGCTCCACGCTGAACGCTTGATGCACGGAAATTTCTCAATACAACACAACTTTATTGTCTGTCACGACAGAAATTTGCCTTATATATAGCGATCGGAGCTTTGGCTGGCTGGTACAAACTTTCTTCTTTTCAGGCCCTGCGCTTTTTGATTCGGGTTCCTTTTTGGCATGGTTTGGACCGCTGTTTATCTATCGCACTTTGTGAATGAAATGATGCACGCTGGGAAAACCGATGTTCGCTCCGCTCGTTCTCATTGGCCCCAAACCGCATGCTCTTGCCGACTACAAACCGAAAACAACACAAAAAAGTTTTTGGTATACTAGCCCAGAAGATGGACTCTTTGCAAGTGAGCCAAAAATTTTACTGTGTGTACTAACCTGTGTGGCCTCTCTAAATAATCTAGGGTCATAACAGATAAATGTGGGTAAATTGTCAGTTTTTGATAGTCTTAATAGCTTCAGAGCCAAACTTGGCACAGAGATACCTGATGTTAAGACCTTCATGTGCGTGCTAATGTGGATGACCCCTTGGAAAGGTCGGTGGTTAAATGAGATAAGCAAATGATATGAAAAAGTAGAATTTTAGCTGTTATCAGCACATTTGCAAAACTTTCCCCCCTAAATTTGGCAGGGATGTAGCTGACCTTTCTATGCATACTATTTTGGTTCACTCCTGGCAAACATCAAGGGTCACAGGATATTGACAGAATTTAAAACTTTTGAGTCAACATGGATTTTCACAAGTACAAAAGCCAACCCTATCTTTATGTTAGAACTGGATTATTCATGCATGCACGTGATCCTTAATGGCTTTGCCATTCTTGTTATCGTTTTGGATCAGCCATACACGTGAAGCGTGAGGGCTTAGCCATTCTTGTTTATGTGACGTTCTTTTTTCTGATTCAGGTCCGAATCTTTTTGGAGCCATTCTTGTTTATCTGACGTTCTTTTTTCTGATTCAGGTCTGAATCTTTTTGGCAGTGGTGATTGACCTCTGAGGCATGATGGTGATTCTGGCCGTGGTGGTGTGGATTGAGGGCTGGCTTGAACTTGAAGGCTGGAAGCTGCCTCTGTAAGGTCACTGGTAGCAGTCTGCCTGATGTTTGCCAGTCATGGTTTTGTTGTAACTACTGGTGGTTCTGATGTCGGTGTTGAACTGTTATAAAACAAGGTGACTTTGAAATCAAGCAGTGTTGCTTTTGACAAAGCTTTTTGCCATGTAATGCACACAAGGATAGTTATTGATGTAGAGATGTTGTCGCACAGACTTGTCTCTTTAGAAATATGGGAGATAAGTAAACATGTTCATTACCAGATTTGATGTCCAGTGTGCCCCAGGTGTTAGGGTATGGTTTCATTGACAATGTAGAAATTGGAAAAATACACAACACTAACACTGAGCTATTTAGTAATTAAATGGTCATTCAGAGATGGTAAAACATTCTGCTCCTTGGCAGTTTTTCATTGCTAAAATCTACCAGTACAATGGATTATCATTATTGCATCAATTAAGACTCTGTTACCCTTCTTTTCACAATGTATGTAAGTAGGAAAATGCACCAGAGGTTTTCCTCTGCCTTTCGATTTGAATGCAAGGAACTCCTGCATACGAACTCGAAGAAGAGCAAAAAAGTGTTCCATTTTACAACATTCCAACCGCATAAATTAAGTTAGATCGCTGTCCAACATCATTGTAAGACACTAAGTGCTCATGGCGTCAGACGACGTTGTAAAGGCCTCTCAAGTGAGATGCTTAGTATACTTCAGCACTGATACTGATGGACAATTATGCATCAGTATCTCTTTATATGTAAGCCGAAAGAATATTTTTTTTGTTTTTAACCAATGGAAACGATACATTGCAGATTTCCTCAGTTCTACTTGGCGGTGCAGACGACGTAGGTGTATAGAGAGAGTGTGGAAAGTGTGTAATTAAGTTGGATGCAAATGTTTGTGATGAGAAGAAGGGATTGAGTGTCCATTCCTTACTCCCTTCTCGTTTCTTTTGGGAAGTGGATTTGCTATTATGGAAAAGCCTTTGTGGAAGCATTGTAACATACTGTTCACATTGCCTGTTATTCACGTGGACGATTTCTTACAGGGCTGTCGTGCAGCATGGCAGCGGCACCTGTTGGACAGGCAGTTGCCCCTGCAATTGCACTTCAAGGGCAGCTGGCTTTTCATGGACACCTGTCCAGCTCTTTCCCACCCATCGGTGGACATGTCAGTTCTTCCATGAATTTTTGCTGAGAAACACCTGGCGTCGAGACCTACAAACAGACATCAAAAGACTGGGAACCACCTAGAGTAAAATCGAAGGAGAAGCACAGGACAGTAAGTGATAGATTTGATAAATGTGATATTTGAAATAAAATTTTACACATTGCCTCGTTTACCATTTATTCTGTTTATTGGAAGTCAGATATGTTAAAATAGATTTAATGTAATATTAGCAAGTTGTTTACAGAATAAAACACTTGCAGAATCAATTGTTTCCTCAAAACACATTACCGATGACATGACTGTCTGGAAATAGTCTACTTGCTTACCAATTTTAGCCTAAGACCCAAAGGGTCCCCCCACGAGGCTCTCGGGGATCCCTAACAGGGACGAGAGTAGCCTCCCCTACCCATCCGGTCACGTGCCCGGTGGTGCCTCCTTTAGCCAGTTGTCTACTTCGCTGTTAGCGTACGCACGCGTTTACCTGAGCCTCTGACCCTTCGTAGACTGTGTACGGTTCGACCGGCCTCTCTTCGCCTAGCCTCTCGTCTCTGCTTCTGGCGTCGCCTTCTTCTCTGCTAGCCCTCGTCTGTGCCTCGTGCTGTTTGCTGGGCCTGGGGCCTTCTTCTGCTTCTCGGCTTCCATCGCTCACGGTGGTTTGTGCTTCGGCGCTCCGCCATGGAAAGGTAACGTCTCGATCGCCGCCTACGTCTCGCCCGGCTGGGCCGGACGTCGGTCTCGTCTCGAACTTTTTGGTTCTCTCTCGCGTTTCGTCGTGAGCTTCACTCGTTTACCTGGTTCGGAAGTTATGTAGGCGGGTTAGTTCCCGCCGCCGGTCGCCTTTCATCTTTGGGTTTGTGTTGCAGTCATCAAGTGCGCACCTGTCCCCGATGCGGCGACTTTCAGTGGCCTAGTGACCGGCATGAAGTCTGTCTTCCGTGTTCTGGCTGCTCCTCGGACCTCGCCTGCGCTGTCTGCTCTTCGTGGCCGGAGGTTCGTTGGTCGGAGCTTTGGAGGTTCTACCGGCGCGAGCGACCTGTCACAGCACGCCGGGACCCAGTCAAGCTCCCCTCCTCGGAAGTGGAGAAACGCACGCCTCGTCTGCCTGGTAAGACTATTCCTGCTACGGTGTCCGCACCGCCCTTGCCCGCTGACTCCTCTGGCGAGTCGCCAAGCCGGCATGGTGCCCCCCTCCTTGAGCCCCGGGCACCGCGACTGTTGTCGCCTGTTAGTAGACGCGTGGGCCTTGTGGCCCCCCCTAAGCCCGCTGACTCCTCCGGCGAGTCGCCAAGCCGGCTCCGTGCCCCCCTCCTTGAGCCCCGGGCACCGCGACTTTTGTCGCTCGTCGATACACGCGTCGGCCTTTCGGCCTCTCCGTCTAGTTGTGCCCCCCTCCTTGAGCCCCGGGCACCGCGACCCTGGTCGCCTGTTACTAGACGTGTTGGCCTTATGGCCCCCCCTCCTAAGCCCGCTGACTCCTCCGGCGAGTCGCCTAGCCGGCTACGTGCCCCCCTCCATGAGCCCCGGGCACCGCGACCGTCGTCGCCTTCTACCCTTCACCGTGGCCTTTCGGCCCCAGCTGCTAGTCCGCAACGTGCCCCCCTCCTTGAGCCCCGGGCACCGCGACGGTTGTCACCTTTTCCTCCTCCTCGGGACAGAAGAGACCGTCCCCGTTCTTCCAGGCGCCTTGAGGTCGACCGTCGGCTTAGCCCTCGTCGCGTGGATAGGAGACGTAGCCCCCGGCATTCGTCGTCCTCTCGCTCGACTTCCTCGTATGCCTCCCGTCGGCGCAGCCGTTCTCCGCAGCGCTGTTCCTCTCGGCGCCCCTCACCACACTCCTCTCGTCAGAGTCTTCGAGACGACAGGACTCCGCCTCGTTCTCGGCGCAGTAGTTCTCATCGGGATCGACGCTCTCATCGTTCCCGACGCCCTTCGCCTCTTACTTCCCCGCACCGGCGTCAGCGTAGCCCCTCGGCTCCTCCTCCACCGCCTGCGCGCTTTGGCTTACCTACGGTGCTTCGGTCTTCCCCGCTGCCATCGCCTGCCATCGATGGAGAGACCTTAAGCCTGCTGCCCGAGGACTCCGTGTCGGCCTTGCTTGGGTCCGGCAGCCGTTCGCCCTCTCAAGCGGAGGATACAGCGTCCCCAGCTACCCTGTCCTCTCCTCGTGGCGAGACTCTCCGAGCCTTGGACGACGCCGCCCGTCTGATCGCGGCGTGCCTTCCCGCGGATGCCTGCCCACCTTCCCCACCGCTGAAGAGGAAAGCGGCCGCCTTTGTGGACGCTGCTCGGCAGGTTAAGAAATTCAAGTCGCTTCCCCAGCCGCCTGCCTTCCGCGACCTAGCTGACGCCCTGTCTGCGCACCTCCAGCGAGATTCCGCTTCCGACTCGGACTTTTTCTCTGACCGCCGCTGGCCTTCCGGTGTCGACATCGCCTTTCGGCAGTCCTGGTACGCCGGCCACTCGCAATCCTTCTCGTGCTCGCTGCCTCCGGTGGATCCGCCTGCGCTGGTGCTCGCCGGCGGCTCTTCTCAGCTCAACCGTGCCCTGCCTCGCGGCCTAGAACGTACCGCCTCACTCGTCCGTAACGCCCTCGCTTGTTCGGGTTTTTTGGAGCTCCTCACACAAGCCTTCATTAGCCGTATCGAGGCAGCCTGGATTCCCTCTGCTCCTCCCCTGCTGTCGGATCTTCACACCTTGGCTGTTGCAGCCAACCGAGCGGCCTACCATTCGTCCGTCAACGCCATGGCAGCGGCCGCCAACTGTGACTTGATGCGGCGTGATGGGGTGCTCCAGTCCTGCCCGGGTCTTCCCCGTGATGTGAAGTCCCAGCTACGCCGGGCCCCGGTCGGCGCTCCGCTCCTCTTCGGCCCTTCCTGGCAGTCCCTGAAGGAAGCTAACAAGGACCGTTGGCCCAGCGCCCCCTCGTCTCGCTTTCCGCCAACCCGCAAGGCCTCGGGTCGCGCCCTGCGGTTCGTCAGACCCTCCGCGACGGCCCCTGCCTCCGCCTCGGCCTCCCGTCCTCTCTCCTCTTCCCGTGCGCCCGGTCCTGCCCGCGCCCGTCCTGCCCGTTCTGCCCGACCTGCCGTTCCGGCCTGGCCCAAGCCCGCCCGCCGCCCTGGGCGTGGGAGGGCCCCCTGACTTCTACTCGCCTCCGCCCCCGCCGACCGCTTCGGGGTCGCCTGTCGGCGGGAGGCTCGCTCTGCACGGAGACGTCTGGCGCTCCCTGTTTCCGGACGACCCGTGGATCCTCTCCCTTGTCTCCGTCGGTCTTCTCATCTCCTTTCGTTCCCCGCCCCCGCTTCGGCGATCCCCCCTGTGGACCGAGATTCCGTCAGACCCGCCCAAGGCCGATGCCCTTCGCGGAGAAGTCGCTGCTCTGCTCCAGAAAGCTGCTACGGAGGTCGTCGCCTGCCACGACTCCCCCGCCTTCTACAGCCGACTATTCGTCGTCCCCAAGCCTGGAGGCAAGTGGAGGCCGATCATCGATCTCTCCGCCCTAAATCGGTTCATCGCCGCCCCGTCCTTCCGGATGGAGACAGCCAGGTCCCTTCGTGCGGCCGTCCAGCCCATGGATTTCGCTGTCAGCCTGGACCTGTCCGATGCCTACCTGCACGTCCCAATCCATCCTGCCTCCCGCCGGTACCTCCGCTTTGCCATCGACGGGACTGTTTTCCAGTTTCGGGCCCTCCCCTTCGGTCTCAACCTCAGTCCGTGGGTGTTTACGCGGATCATGAACGCCGTGGTAGCCAGAGCCCGTCGTTCTTCTTCCAGCCCGATCTCCAACTACTTGGACGACCTTCTTCTGCGGAACCAGTCGGTGGCCTCTCTTCTCCTGGACAGGGATGCGCTTCTCCTCCTGTTATCTCGCCTCGGCTTCCTGGTCAACGCCGGCAAGTCCGACCTCACTCCCTCTCGCCACTTCGTGCACCTGGGGATGGAGTTTGTGACCGACCGCAACCTAGTGCGTCTTCCCGAGCCGCGGATCCAGAAACTCGCCGATCTCGCCCGTCTGGTAGCTCAGGAAGCGGCTGTCCCCGCCAGGGTGTGGCTCCAGCTCCTCGGCCTGATGAGTGCTGCGGCAGATCTCCTTCCCCTCGGTCGTCTGTACTCTCGTCCTCTTCAATTGCATCTTCTCCTCCACTGGAGACCGTCCTCCGGCGATCTCTCCACCCTGGTGCCGATACCTCCTTTGCTGCGGCCCCATCTGCTTCGCTGGACGGACGTTTCTTGGCTCGGCTCCGGGATTCCCCTGACCTCACCACTGCCCCGTCTCTCTCTCTGCGTCGATGCCAGTCTCGCCGGGTGGGGCGCTCACCTTCTCCCGAGTTTTCGCTATGCGGCCGGCCGCTGGAACGAGGACCTAGCTTCGCGGCACATCAACTGGCTGGAGCTGAATGCAGTTTGGCAGGCCCTCCGCGCTTGGGAACCCGATCTTCGGACACAGGACCTCCTTGTCCTCTCCGACAACTCCACGGTCGTCGCTTACATACAGAAGCAGGGAGGGACCCGCTCGCCCGACCTCTGCATCCTTCTCTACCGACTCCTTCGCTGGTGCGAGGACCGCGGCATCTCCCTACGAGCCCGTCACATTCCAGGTCACCTGAACGTTTTGGCAGACTCCCTCTCTCGGCGGGGCCAGCTTCTTCACACAGAATGGACCCTGCGCCGGGACATCTTTCGCCTGATCTGCGAGCGTTGGGAGACTCCCCTTGTCGACCTCTTCGCCACCAGGTGGAACCACCAGCTTCCCCTCTTCGTCTCCCCGATTCCCGACCCGCTGGCCTGGGCGGTCGATGCGCTCTCGATCCCTTGGGACGGACTAGTTGCCTACGCCTACCCTCCGACGGTCCTGGTCCCCAAGGTCCTGCTCAAGCTCCGGGGGTGCAACGCAGTCCTTCTCCTGGTGGCCCCGTTCTCCTGGGACAGATCTTGGACCACCGACCTGCTCAGTCTCGCCACGGATCCGCCCCTTCCACTTCCCACCTCTCGCACGATGCTCAAGCAGCCCCGCCAGCCGCTCTTCCACCCCTGCCCCGAGCGACTTCTCCTACACGCCTGGCGATTGTGCGGCACGCCCTCTCCGCTAGAGGCTTCTCGAGTGCGGCAGTGGACGCTATCGCTTCAGCCCGCAGACCTTCCACCGGATGTGTCTACGAAGGAAAGTGGCGAGTGCTCCGTGCCTGGTGCTCTGACCGTCGTCTCTCCCCCGTTGATCTGACGACCCCGCAGCTCGCGGACTTCTTCCTTTGGCTCTTCCATGACCAAGGTTTGGCTCCCATCACGATCCGTGGCTATCTCTCCATGATTGCCGACACCTACCGTCACCTCGGCCGTCCCGACCCTGGTGCCTGCAAGGACCTGGCTGACCTTATGGCGCATTTCGGCTTGCAGCGTCCGGTTTCCCGCTCCCTCGTTCCACGCTGGGATCTACCCTGGGTCCTCACCTGGCTGAATTCAGACCGTTTTGAACCGCTCCATCTGGCCAGCTTCGCGGATGTGACTCGGAAGACCTGCTTCCTGGTGGCCCTCGCCACGGCAGCCCGCGTCAGCGAGCTCCACGCGCTCTCGTCTCGCCCTTCCTGCCTGCAGTTCCGGGTGGATGGCTCCGTTCAGCTTCTCCCGGATCCGTCCTTTCTCGCTAAGACTCGATCTCCCTTGACGGCGCCTCAGGTCATCGTTATTCGCCCGCTTAAGGGGCCCGACCTTCCTCGGGAGACTCGGCAGCAAGATCCGGTGCGTGCTCTCCGTATCTACCTGCGTCGCTCCAAGTCCGTACGGAGGGGACGGACTCGTCTCTTTTTGCCTCTGACCGCCGGCAGAACTGACATCTCTGCCCAAACGATCTCCTCCTGGCTCTGCTGGGTAATACGGTCCGCCTATTGCGACCTCTCCCCACAGGGAGCCGAGGCCCTCAGGATACGCGCCCATGAAGTTCGCGCTATGGCCGCAAGTCTCGCCTTCGACCGCAACTGCGCGGTTAAGGACATTGTGGCCGCAGTGGGATGGCGGGCCGAAACCACCTTTGCCCGCTTCTACCTCCGCGACCTGACGGCCCAGCGCGACAACCTCTCTCTGGTGGGCGACATCTCGGCGGCACAGCACTCCCTCCAGGCGCCCCTGGCGCCTTAGGTATGCACTTCGCTAAAATTGTCGGGAGTGTGTAATCAGGAGTGACGGGCCGTCCTCGTCCCTAATGAGGTTTCAGAAAGGGATTCTGCGGCACCCTCCTCCTTTTTGGCATTCTTCCAGACAGTCATGTCATCGGTAATGTGTTTTGAGGAAACAAATTAATTTTTCTCTAAAATGTATTTTTTCGAAAAATACTTACCGATGACATGACTCGGAGGTCCCTCCCTCCTCCCCGCTTGCCGCTGGTAACTCCGTAGACAACTGGCTAAAGGAGGCACCACCGGGCACGTGACCGGATGGGTAGGGGAGGCTACTCTCGTCCCTGTTAGGGATCCCCGAGAGCCTCGTGGGGGGACCCTTTGGGTCTTAGGCTAAAATTGGTAAGCAAGTAGACTATTTCCAGACAGTCATGTCATCGGTAAGTATTTTTCGAAAAAATACATTTTAGAGAAAAATGCATTTTTCTTTAAAAGGTATTTTTTCGAAAAATACTTACCGATGACATGACCTTATGGGAGTGTCTACTACTTACTCAATTCTAGCCTAAGTACTCGTTGTGTTAACACACAACCCGGGAGGCACTCGGGGAACCCCGAGGGGGCCAAGAGTTGTCTCCCGATACTCCCCATCCGGAACAGAGTACCCATAATTCCTCAGTCAGGATACTTAGCTTACCAGCGGCAAGCGGGGCCGGTGGGAGGGCCGTCCGAGTCATGTCATCGGTAAGTATTTTTCGAAAAAATACCTTTTAAAGAAAAATGCATTTATTTCATCAAAAACATTACCGATGACATGACCTTATGGGAGAATCACGAATAGGAGGAGGGTGCCGCGCACTAGCACACCTTGGGGCCCCAAGGGCCGTCCTCCCAAACGCAAATTCCCGACGACCCTGGGGAGGTGTAACCTACGGCGCTGAAGCGCCAGGAGGAAGAGGAGCCCCGGAGCAGTTCCCCCACCAGAGCGAGTAGCCCCGCTGGACTGGGAAACTCTGTGAGCGAGAGAACATGCCCGCGAGCCCTACAGTAGCCACGAAGTGGAAGACAGCACAGTTCCTGACGACTGTGACGTTCGTGGCCCTGTACGTAGCTGATAGGACTTAATTAGCCTCTAAGCTCGCTGCGGGAGGGATCCTGGAATCGGATCGCATGACTGAGCGTCGTCAGGAAGATCATCTGACTTGTAGCTTCAGGGCTGTTATTCCTAGTGACGAGGAGAAGCTCGATCCTTGTTACGCTCGCGAGGGAGAGCGAGGGTGGCGGTCCGACTTCGAGCGAAGAGAGGATCCCGAAACGTGTCGTGACGTGGTGTGCGTGTGAGAATGTCTCCGCGAGCCGGACTCTGTGGCGAGGCGGGTTCGCAGCGGCCGAGGAGGATCCAAGGCCTTCCTAGGAGACGAGTGGGGACCGGTTGACCATGGAGGCGCGAAGCACGCCTCTCCGAACCGAGCTCTGTAGCGAGATGGGTTCTCTGCCTGGCATAAGGCTTGGTCCAAGCGCGGTCCCTCCTGGGAACCCGCGCCTCGAACTCCCGACTCCGCACACTACCTTGCTGTGTCCAACGTTGAGGCCTGCCGCCACCGACGAAGGCGAAGGAGTAGGGGCCCCATCAAAGCGAAACAGCGAGCGTCGCGGCTGCAGGAGCACCTTGCAGAAGCGGGAAGCAGTAGCGGGGGTCCGCGGCGAGGAGAGGTGTAAGAGGTACAGGACCGGAACCCAGTAACGGGGTGACGAACAGGAAGAGCGGAGCAACCGTCCCAGGCTAGGCCAGAGCCTCGATGTCTCGTCCAGGCGGGCGAATCCACAACGGCAGGGCGAATCCTCAAGGACGGGGCACGCCAGTGAACCCACCTAGTGTCGAACAGGTCCGCGAAGCCATCTCGCCAGTGCGCCGGTCCTCCGAAGGCATCCTGGTGCAAACTGCGTGTAGCAACTGGATCCATCGGGGAAACAGGTTGGCGCAGCCGTCCCACGAGGAGGTGACCTACTAGTCGGCGTCAGCTCCAAGCCGTTCGCGCTCTGGACCGCGAGGTCCGAAGGCCAGGCTGGAGTTGGAGAAGAACCACGGTAGTAGGAGGCGTAGCAGAAGCAGCCGGGCTTAGAGACGACCAAAGGAGAGGAGATCCGACTTCCGAGTAGTGGCTGGGCCGTCCAACCGCCAGCACAGCCGCAGCAGTACCACGTGTTCGAAGCCCGGTGCCCTCCTGGGTGCCCAAGGGGAAGTCGAGTTGGTTAGACACCAGGGAGACGGAGCTGTGCCATGGTCCTACAGCGTAAGCGAAGCGAAGGTTCTAGAAGCCTCCACCGTTCTGCTCCCCGTAGCGAAGTCCAGGAACCCCCCAAGAAACTGCCTTGGTCGAGTCGTCAGCACAGAGGTTCCGTCAGCATCACACCGCCCCGCTCGGCGCCAGGAGTCGTCGACCTGGAGAACGAAGGATAGGGTAAGGAGCTCTACCATCTCACGACACGAAGGGAGGTACGTACGAGAGGGGTCGTCTAGTCCCAAGGAGAGGCAAGAGCGGATCCACCGCTGGAAGGGGAGGCAACTCCTGTGACCTCCCGAGCACCGTTCCGACCGAGGGAAGCCAACAGCCGGCAACTCCATGGGGGTGAAGAAGATCCGTGAACCGAGAGAAGAAGCGCAGGGTAGTCGAAGCGCCTGGCACGAAGTCCGGAAGCCGCTGCCAGCTCCGAGCTGCATCCGAGAGGGCACCAGGGGAGACAGAAGCCGACGCGCTCGCAGACCCGTTTACCACCCGTGCGAAGTCAGAGTACTTCCACCAAGTCAATGGAACTCACGCGTAAGGCCACCAGCTAGTGAGTCGTCAGATCTCCAAGGAGTATTAGTGCACAACTGGGTCGAACCGAGTACTGTAACCGCAGGAGGAGGTAAACAGGTCCGAGCAAGGCGAAGTAACGACAGCATCCTCCCCGAGAACCACCGGAGGGGGTCGGATGTCCAGAAGAGGAGCGACCGCAGCCAGGCCGGAGCACGAAGAAGGGGAAGGGCTGAGTGCGGGGGAGAGGAAAGGGACGAACGGCAGCCGGGCGCGAAAGGGATCGACGAGCGAGGCAGGAGAGAATCCCTGGAGCGACGTGAAGAACGGCAACTCCTAAGCACGCCCGCAGCGGAGAGAAGCGGAGTGTAGACCTAGAGTGCCGGAAGGTTGACTCCAACGAGGGAATTCGTAGATGGACGGGCATCCAAGGTGCAGAGTGGTCCCTCCTCGCGCGCAGGAGAGCAAGAGCGGAGATCCGATCCTGAGGGAAGTGGATTCCCAGTCGTGCCGCCTCTTCCTGCCCATACGACAGGGCAAGACTGATATCCCAGCCCAGACGATCTCTTCCTTGGCTGCGCTGGGTAATACGAACTGCATACATGGATCTCTCCCGACGGGTAGCGCAGAGACTGAAGATCCGCGCAGATGAAGTACGCGCCATGGCCACGAGCATCGCATACGACCGGAACTGCGCTGTCAAGGACATCGTGGCCGCTGTGGGCTGGCGAGCAGAATCTACCGGCGTTCGTTTCTACCGTCGGGAACTGGCGGGACAGCGTGACTCTGCGAACCGGGCACTGTATCGAGGTGGGTCTCCGCCTGACCGCAGGCTATGTCCAGGTGCGTACCCTCCTGTAACGCCCGCGTCGAGAACCCCTCTCCGCGCAGTAACTGAAGCGGTCCGCGTAGCCATCCCTCCACAAGATCGTCAAGGACTCGGGCGGTAAGGAACGGAGACAGGCACCTCCGCCCTGCTGGCTGGCCACCAACAGTACCCTGCAACCACTAGCAGCCGGCCCGAGTTCGATCGAAGAGCAGATCCCGAACAAGTCGAGACGTGGTGTGCGTGTGAGATTGTCTCCGCGAGCCGGACTCTATGTCGAGGCGGGTTCGCAGCGGCCGAGGAGGATCCAAGGCCTTCCTAGGAGACGAGTGGGGATCGGTTGACCATGGACGACACGAAGCACGTCTCTCCGAACCGAACTCTGTAGCGAGAAGGGTTCTCTGCCTGGCATAAGGCTTGGTCCAAGCGTGTTCCCTCCTGAGAATCAACGCCTCGAGCTCCCGACTCCGCACACTACCAAGCCGTGTCCGACGTGTCGATCCCCCGATGCTAGGGCCGTCGGAACTTGAGAGGCTGGAGAACCGGAACAGCTGGTACTTCCTCAGGTCTGGAACAGTCACCGGTGTCAGGCGTTCGCGCCGGAACCCCAAGTTGGTACCAGTGTACTCTGTAGGGAGGCCGGTTGTCTGTCAGAAGGCTTTTTCCAAGCGCACTTCCTCCTGCACACTATACTGACGCGTCCGGCATGGTGATCTCACAGTCCACTCGTCGGAACTCGAGCAGTCGGAGTACCGGGAATATCCGCCGGTATCTCAGCAGGTCTGTAACCAGTCACAGGTGTCGGGCGCTCTCGCCGATAGAAGCTCCAAGGTGAGCCCAGCGCCGTCCAGGTCATGTGGCGCAGGCGTCACACCAAGGTTCGGAGGCACATGGTAGACAGACCTTGTATGAGTCCGACGGTCACTGTAACGTCCGCGCTGTGTGCAGGTCATCTAAGGCCCCTGCAACATACCAAATCCGAAGGCACGCGGGCGTGGGCCTGAGGGACCCTGTCCTGGTAAGGTGGACTTCCGCAAGACAACGGTACAACCAGCGAGGAACCACCTGTCAGCAAGCGCGCGGACCTGCAATACATCCCCGCAAGGTAGAGAGTGCAGCCAGTAGGGTCCCGGTTAACCCCAGGTAAGCACCCCACCTGTGTGAGCTACCTTCTGCGAAGAAGAGGAGTCGCGGCTAACGGCACTGTCTGTCCATCCTGCCAAGGCAACTCCCCCAACCACCAAGGTGTGTACCTGTCTTCCCAGCGTATACGTCCTACGCCGGGCACCTCCCGGCCCCTACAGGTGTGGAAGCCACCCTTGGTCTGGGAGGACCGCCAGGCTAAGTTGAGCCTACAACACATCCTGCACAACAAACTCAAGCATGTCATGACAAGTATAAGCCTGAAGCAAGCGGCAGGCCCAGAACCTTTGTCGGAGCGGAGCCCCCGCGACACACCGGAGCTGTACTATAGCGACGGCCTCCAGGTGCAGCTTTGATCATTGTCTTAAGTTGCCAGCAGGCAATTACCTTTCAACAGTAAAACGTTACTGTCGTTCATGTTAACTTGTATTCTTATGCATGTTGTTCATGTTAACTGGTAGTCACATGCCCAAGTAGGAATATAACCAAAGAGCAGAAACCAGTGCGTCCAGGAGACATAGGGCTGTCTGAGCACTGTGTGTTTTTTTTTTTTTTTTTTTTTTTTTTTTTTTTTTTTTTTTTTTCCCCCAAGGGAGGTTCGGGCCGGGAGACGGTCACTGGCGCCTGCCATGAGATGCGTTGGCGACGGGCTCACCCGTACCAATCACCGTCCATCTGCAGCCTGTCATTGTAATATGTGGAATGAGCAAGTGAGGGTATGTGAGTAGCACCTGTGGTGGCAAGAGAAGTTATTGCAGCTTATGACCTTCCCCCATGACAGCAACAATAAGTCATCTAGGTGCCGTCAGTGTCCCCTCAACTGACGAATACTCTGCATCTCCCATGTATCTAATACGCCCCCGTATGTGGTAAACAGGTCTGCAGTATGCATAACAAAACAGGCATGACGGGACCGACTCAGTACCGAAGTAAGCGTCGGTTCTCGCCACATTCGCCAACGTAATGCGTCAAGGAATGGCTGGAGCATAACACATTTCCCGAACCCAACCAGGGACAAGAGCATAGGTGAGGAAAAAGTGAGTAGGTAAGCGCCAGAAATAAGGTTAGACTTAGCTTCACCGATCTTGCACACCATTCCCCTTCCAGTAAAGGTTTTAACCGTGAGGAACACGGAGCTCTGCATCGTTAGACGCCATCTTGGAAAACGAAGCTGACCACCTGCGGATCTGCGCCGTTTAAGAATGACCGTTCCAGACTACAACGTCTCATTTCTTCCCTCACGCGTAAATGCCTTCCGTTAAAGCGCGGAACTTTCAACAACCACGCTGCTAACCACAGCGAAAAAAGGGAGACGTGACCCTGTCAATAACAATACCACACCAACACGGAAGGAGAGGGGGAACGGGCGCGAGACCCGCCAAGAAAGTCAAGAATCTTGGCGCAAGCAACAACGTAAATGAAGACCGCGTTCGAGCCTGCTCAACCAGTGCCCAGCCCGGGAACCAGCCGAGGGCCAACCCAGTCACCTTACCTTTTCCCGGAGCGGGACCGGGGAAGGGGGGGGGGGGAGAATCCAAACCAAGGCACGCGCGGCGAAGTCCCAGCGAAGTTCACAGCGTAGCCCAGGCACTTCAGGGAGCCAAGCGGGCAGCTGCCAACGAAGAAGGGATACCAGAGCCACCCGGTACAGGGGGGCCCGACGAAGAACAAGTCAAGAGAAGAACTAAGTCCGTCGAAGACCGGAGAACCGGTCGAAATCCCCAAAATCCGTAGGCTAGAGCAACACGTCTGAACAGCGTAAGCCTAAGTAGACTGACTGAGGAATTATGGGTACTCTGTTCCGGATGGGGAGTATCGGGAGACAACTCTTGGCCCCCTCGGGGTTCCCCGAGTGCCTCCCGGGTTGTGTGTTAACACAACGAGTACTTAGGCTAGAATTGAGTAAGTAGTAGACACTCCCATAAGGTCATGTCATCGGTAATGTTTTTGATGAAATAAATTAATTTTAACCTGTGGCAGACTAGCCTTTGGAGAGTTTGCTACAATCAACAACTAATTCTATGTGTGTTTATTTTCCTATTAGTTAGCATATACAGTGTGTATTTTACATGACTTTTTGCAGATTTCTTACTTACTTACTTACGCCTGTCACCCCTACCCGGGTATAGGCCGTCGACGAGAGACCTCCAGCAACTCCTGTCCTGTGCTTCTCCTTCGATTCTACTCCAGGTGGTTCCCAGTCTCTTGATGTCTGCTTGGAGGTCTCGATGCCAGGAGTTTCTCGGCCTACCTCTTTTCCTCTTTCCCTGGGGGTTCCATGACAATGCCTGCCTAGTGATACTGGAAGCTGGCTTTCTCAGACTGTGACCGATCCATCCCCATCTTCTTCGCCCAATTTCATTCTCTGCTGTTATCTGCTCTGTTCTCTCCCAGAGTCTGACGTTGCTGATCTTCTCTGGCCAGTGGATTTTCAAAATTCTTCTAAGGCAACTGTTCATGAAGGTCTGTACTCTGTTGACTGTGGTTTTTGTCAATCTCCAAGTCTCTGCTCCATATAGGAGAACTGCTTTTACATTGGAGTTGAAGATCCGGACTTTGGTGTGTTGTGACAGCTCTCTGGAACTCCACACTTTTTTCAGCTGGAGAAAGGCTGCTCTGGCTTTACCGATTCGTGCTCTGACATCTGCATCAGTGCCGCCTTTTTTGTCTATGATGCTCCCGAGATAGGTGAAGGACTCCACCTCCTCCAACGGGGTGCCAGCAAGCAAGACTGGTTCCTCCCTGGTTGCGTTCAGCCTCATTGTCTTTGTTTTCTGTTTGTGAATGGTGAGGCCCACTTGGGACGAGATGTCAGCAAGCCTCGTGGTTTTGTCCTGCATTTGTTGATGAGTGTGGGACAGTAATGCCAAGTCGTCTGCAAAATCGAGGTCGTCAAGCTGTGTCCACAGTGTCCACTGTATTCCACTTCGTCTGTGCTCTGTGGTCATCTTCATGACCCAGTCTATGGCCAGTAGGAAGAGGAACGGAGACAGCAGACACCCCTGCCTGACACCAGTTCTGACCTGGAGCTCACTGGTGAACTGCCCTTCGTGGATCACGCGACATGTCATACCATCGTAGCTGCTCTTGATCAGGCGGACGAGCTTTGTGGGTACACCGTAGTGTCGTAGGAGTTTCCACAGAGTCTCTCGGTCCACACTGTCAAATGCTTTCTCATAATCCACAAAGTTGACGTACAGCGGGGAGCTCCACTCCAGAGACTGTTCCACGATGATGCGGAGAGTGGCGATCTGGTCTGTACATGATCGGTTCTTCCTGAATCCTGCTTGCTGGTCTCTCAGCTGGGGGTCAACGGAGCTCTTCATTCTCTCCAGGATGATCCTGTTGAAGACCTTTCCTGGTACTGACAGCAAGGTGATTCCTCTGTAGTTGGAACACTTGCTGAGGTCACCTTTCTTGGGAAGCTTGATTAGGTACCCCTCCTTCCAGTCAGCCGGCATCACCTCCTCTTCCCAGATCTTTCCAAACAGTGGGTACAGCATCTCCACTGTTGTCTCTGGGTCTGCTTTCAGAGACTCCACTGGGATGCCATCTGGGCCTGCTGTTTTGCCGTTCTTCAAAAATGCCACTGCTCTTCTGATCTCTTCCCGGCTGGGTCTGTCACAGCTGATGGGTAGGTCGGTCTCTGCCGGCTGGATGTCTGGGGGGTCGGGTGGGCTAGGTCTGTTCAGTAACTCTTCAAAATACTCGGCCCATCTGTCGAGTTGGTCTGCTCTGTCTGCAATAGGCTTGCCTTCTTTGTCTTTTACTGGTCTTTCTGTATGGCCATACTTGCCTGACAATCTTCTGGTAATGTCATAGAGCTGTTTCATATTGCCGCTGCCTGCTGCCTTTTCTGCCTCTGCTGCCAGGTTGTCTGTGTAGGCCCTCTTGTCTGCCCTGATACTCCTCTTCACCTCGCGGTTGGCTTCCCAGTATTCCCCCTGTGCCCTTACTTTGGCTGCTCTCGTGCGACTGTTGTTGACAACTGCTTTCTTCTGCTTCCTCACTTCTATCTTCTTCAAGGTCTGTGCTGACAGCCAGTCCTTGTGATGGTGTTTCCTGAACCCTACAGTGTCTTTGCAGGTTGAGTTCAGCGCCTCTCTAACTGCCTTCCACTGCTGCTCTGTGGTGACCGCCTCCTCTTCATTTACTAGCTCCTGTAGCGCTTGAAATTTGCAGATTTCTGCAGGGAATATAACAAGATGAGGATTTCATCCTGAAGTCTGCCATTTTCATTTGAGCTCACATGCGTTTTTCTCTTATGATGTGCGAATGTATTGTAGAAAGACTGGGAAAATGCATGCAAGCTCATACAGAATGGCGTGAAGCGCCGTGTGTCTGTGTGTGCCTTTGTGAGGGAGGGGTGGGGGGTGGAGAGAGCTGAATCTATGATTCTATCAGAAGGATAAGATTAAAATAGAAACAAGTGTGTAAGTTCCTAAAGGAAAATTGCATGTAAGCTCAAAACAATACGATAGACTTTGGGATGAAATTCTCATCTTGTTTCGTTGTTGCCAACTGTAAGTCTAATGCTCCGACATACCCAGAAGTGCGCAAGATTATTTGTCTTTCGTGTCCATTCAAGAGAAGGCCTGCATGACCAATATCTGGTCGATACGTTGATACATTCTTTTGGCCAAACACGGCCTATTATGGGGTGGTCCCAGGTGAAGACATATTCAGCACAACTGCACACAAAGTCATTACATATAAAAAAAAAAGTTTCTACCCTTGGGTAACGTTGTACTTTAAATCGGAGCTGTCAAAATGAAAGCTTACTGCTTCTTTTTGTTTTAAAGAAAGGTACAGACAGAGGTTTCACTTTTGACTTTCAAAGACATTTGAGAGGTCTTTTTGTTTGGGTGGTGTTTTTACTAAGACCAGCCTGACTGATTACATGTCATAGTCTATAGAATGGAGGATAAAGTGAGATGGTTTTGATTTAAAAAATGAATATAAATATTTCTGCTGAAAATGTGGCAGTGCATTAGCCCATCCTCCTTTTCCCTCAGCAAAATGGATGAGGCACTCTTCCACTGTTCGGTTGCCACGTTCAACAAGTCCCTGAGACTGTATGAAATCTAAGTTTGACTTCATTTGTTACCATGAAGTGTCTGAACTAAAAGTATGGTCTGAGAAGTCAATATGAAAAGTATGTAACATCACATGTATTGTGTAATTTTTGTTTCCTGCAATTTGTTTCATGTGTGTATATACAGGTAGATTGCAAGTAGATTCAGCAAGAGACAGAGATTCTCAAAGGTCCAGGCAGCTGCAAGGGCTCATGAGAATTATGCCTCATGCTGGGCAAGGTTGGCTGCTGCTGTGCTGGAACTGAATGGAGGTGTATTTGTTTCTTCAAAAACATTACCGATGACATGACTGAATGGAAGTGTCTACTACTTACTCATTCTAGCCTAAGAGCCAGTTGTGTAAAAACACAACCCGGGAGGCACTCGGGGAACCCCGAGGGGACCAAGAGTTGTCTCCCTATACCCGCCACCCGGAAGCCGGGTACCCATAATCCCTCAGTCTAGTCTACTTAGGCGCACGATTCGGTCGTCTTGCGCTCTGCTCTAGCCTACGGACTTTGGTTTTTCGACCGGTTCTCGGGTTTCGGACTTGCTGTTGGAATGAAGAGCGGGAGATAGGATCGTTTCGTCGGCCCTGCCTGTGCTGCTGCGTGGCTTTCTCGTCCCCACTGCGTAGCGCCTACGCTTCGACCGCTGGTGAGCTGTCCGGTGAGCTTCGCCGGTCGTGCCAGGCGGGTTTTTGGACGTCTCCCCCCGTTCCCCTTCGGCAGAGAGGTAAGGTAGCGGGGTTGACCCTCGGCCGGTTCCCGGGCTGGGCACTGGTTTGTGCAGGTACGAACTTTTTCGTCTTCTTCTCACTGTAATCGTGCTCCCACTCACCTTCGGTGAATCGTAGCTAAGTTCCTACGCATTTGTACCTTGGGTGTGGAGAATTCTTTTACTCCATGGCCTGATTAGCTGTTTTCCCTTGCGGGATGTTGGTATGGATACGGGTGATGAATTTAAGCGCACGCGCGTATGCAGGCATACGCTGTGGACAAGTGCTCACGTACCTTAGAGAGTGGATATACGTTCCGGCGGGCAGCTTGGGGGTTTACGCTCCTTGGCTGGGCGGGCCCCTCGTGACATGTCCACATAAAGTGGTGATTTACTGCCCCGGATGTTTTTCTTGTCTTGGTTGTCATTGCGTATTGATTGGTGCAGCATGCGGCCGGTGTTGTTTTCCACACACGGTCACCCTTAGCAATGTTGTTGGGGCCTGACTCCTTTTATGACAGGGGTTGGTACATATGTTGTTGCTCACCTTAGCACTTGACGGCGGTGAAGCTACCTCGTTACTGCACTGCTAGATTGCAGACGTGCAGTTTGGTACCTCGCTTCCATCATGACGTATTCGTCTTTTGTGTACATATGTTGTTCCCTCGCCTTAGCGCTTGGCGGCAGTGGGCCTACTTGCTTACTGCACGGCTAGTTGTAGGCGTGCAGTTTGGTACCTCGCTTCTGTCATGACATGTTTGACTTTTGCTACATATGTTGGTTGCTCACCTTAGTGCTTGATGGCAGTGAGTCGACCTTCTTACTACACTGCTGGCGGGCAGGCTTGACAGTCTGTTACCCCGCTTTGGTGCTTGTGTGTTTGGTTGTTACGAAGGCTACCTTTCGTGGCTTAGTCCCACAGGACTCGCCCGCAGGCCTTCGGGTGTGTTGTCTGTTGCAGGGATGTGCTACCCATTCACACAGATGACAGTGGCTAGTTCAGCCCCCAGGGGTCTTTCGCCACTGCCCCGCGGGCCATGCTTGCGTTGCAAGCGATCGGCACCGGTTTAGGCGCCTCCCGGACACCGCGGGTTTCCGCACGACAACGGACTGACATGGAGAAGCCACACCGAATGTCACGACTAGTGCGCGAGCGTGGATTGTGGAGGCCGCTGCCAGGGGGAGCGCACATGAACAGCCTCTGGCAAGGCCCGCTCGGTATGGCAATTAGGCACACGTCCGACTTCTTAGGACGTTGCAGTACACTACCACCTGGAGAGGACAAGCAGCGTCTCGGCTGTAAGCACCAGCCCGGCTGCTCCTGGTAGGTGTGTTCTTCAGGTCCAGGCAGCGCCCATTTGGGACTAGGCCTGTCTTCCGACACTGGAGGTGCCTCCTACCACATTGGAATGATTGTGTCACCTGGCCTCAGCAGCGCAGATGGCAGCATTGAAGCGTCTGCAGGCGGGAGCGACCTATGCTGTTGGTGCTTGAAGGATCCCGTTCCGCCCCGATGAGGGGCATGCTGACGTCCTTCACGCAAGGCAGATGTGCCGGTGGCCGTCGGACAACCACTAGGTCGGGTCTCCTAGGCGCAGGATGTGGATACGCCATCCAACGTCTCCTTGGCACCGGTCGCTTGAGACCAGGACGTCCCTGTGGGAAGCTACACACCGGATTCAGTGGACTAGTGCACGTAGTGGGCCTGGATCGATGAGGCCGCTTCCAGGAGGGAGCACGCCCGGACGAAGCCTTCTATGAAGCCATGTCCACTATCGGTCCCACTTGTCTCCAAGAAAGTCCATGGGATCCCGCTGGGGGTCCCCCTTACCGGCAGGAAAGCCCGCCTCCCTCGGAGCCCGGCTCAGAGACATTCACGTGCACGTCCAGGGACTCTAGTAAGGATGCTCGCCTCCAAGGAAGGGGAGACTACTATCGACACAGTTCCAGGCCACCTCAGGTTTGGTGTGTTGCATGGGCCTACTGGTGACCTGCAAACGATGCGGAGGCTTCCAGTGGCCATCGGATATCCATACAGTCTGTCTCCTGTACGCTGGGTGTGCTTCCGACCACACTGGTGATGTCTGTGCTACCTGGCCGGAGCTGCGATGGTCTAATCTCTGGAACTTATAGGAGGGAGCCTCCTCCCCTCGCGGGTACTTGAAGATTGCCGAGACGCCTTCCGCTGTGCCCCTGACACCGGACGTGCGAGACCAACTGGATCCGACACAGAAAACGCCACTGAGTAATCGAGGGATTAGTGCACAAAGTGGGAGTTCGACCGTCAAGACCGCCTCCGTTAGAGAGCGCGCCCGGACACAGCTGGTGGAAATAACCCGCCTCTCCCAAGAGCCTGGTTTGGTGGGACGCTCGTGGCGTCCCTCCTCCACCGTCGTTCCCCACTCGTCTCTCAGGAAGCCGCCGGGATTCCGCTGGGGGTCCCCTGGCCGGCAAGAAACCCGCCTCTCCCAAGAGCCTGGTTCACAGAGACATACACGCACTCGCCCGGAGCCTCCTGGTTGTGAAGAGCGTAGACACAGGGATTCTACGCGACGTTATCGCTCTCCCTCACAAGATCATAGGAGGACCTTCCCGCTCGGGGGGCTGGGAGATTGTTGGCATCCTGTCTCGGAAGACCATGGGTATGCGCTTGCTGGGTCAGTCACTGGAGTGACCTCTCCAGGGCGCAAGCCTGGGCGAAGGGTATGGAGATCCTGGGGTGCCCAGTCGTCAAGGTTCCCCTCTCGGCCTCGCTGATGTAGCCAAAGGAATGCAAAGCAGTACGTTTGGCACCAGTTGGCTGCAGGTGCTGCCGGAACAGTGCGTGAATACAGGCAGCTGTCTGCCTTCGGGGCTCCACTCCTGATTGGAAAGGTTTACTCCCCCACATTTGGCCGTTGGATCCAACCAGATCTCCTCCGTTCCTCTAGCCGTTGGCTGTCAGAAACAGCTCATCCGCCTAGTGGTGCAATGTGAACACCACCCCCTCACGTGGTTTCGCCCACCAGCCGAGGTGGTTAGCCAGGGTGTGGCGCTTGGAGCCAGCGCGTGAGAGATTAAGGAGATGGATGAGGACCAGTGATGCCCGTCCGTCCTATGTAGGACGCAGCTGCCGAACAGCAAAGGTGCTACCTCTATCCAGAGCCCCCTACACCCCGGGGAGATTACCGGGACGCCTTTCGCTGTGCCCCCAGCACGGGATGTGCGAGGCCAACATGATCCGACACGGTAGGCGCACTGAGTTTCAACGGTTAGTGCCCAGAAATCCGCCTCTTCCAAGACCCTGGTTCATTCCCCACTCGTCTCTGGCCGCAGGGGTCCCCTTGCCGGCAAGCAACCCGCCTCTCCCAAGAGCCTGGTTCGCAGAGACTGACACGCACTCCTACGGAGCCTCCTGTTGGCGAAGATCGTAGGCGCCGGGATTCTACTCACCGTTACCGCTCTGCTTCGCAAGAGCGCAGGAGGACCTTCTCCTCTCAGCGTTTGACGGATCAGGTCTCCCTCGACTCAGACGGGTTTCGCCTTCTTCGCGTTCCCCATCTCGTTCGGACTCCCTTTCGTCCCGTTCCTTTTCCCATCGACCGGCCACTCCCCCTTCCCTCGTCCTCTCCGTTCCGTTCCTCCTCGTCGCAGCCGTTCTCCTCGTCGGGACCCGCCTTCGGCTCTCAGGAGACCCTCGCCGCGTCGCTCCGTCTTCGCTCTCCCCTTCGGAGGGAGTCTTCGACCTCTGGGGTTCGCCGTCAGTGGGATTCCTTCCCTCGGAGCCCTCCTCGGTCGCCGGTTCCAGTCAGCGGGACTTCGACACCCTGAGGGTGACGGCTGGCGACCCCTCGGACTGGTTGCTCGGACGTTCTCAGCCGTTCTCCTCTCCCTCTTCTTCGGCTTCCAGTGCTGCGGTTCCGGCAGTCCTGTGCTGCGCGGATGGACACTCGGCCGGCGCTGGACGGGACTTCCAAGCTCATCGCCGCCGCCCTTCTGCGGAAGTTTGCCCGGCATCGCCAGCTGATTCACTGGGGGTTCTCATCCATCGTGGACACCGGGGAACCAAGGCGCAGCCCCTGCTCCCTGCCGTCTAGCCGTCTCGACAAGTTTCCTTGGGCACCCGGGGGGTGCCAGTCTTCGGACAGGTGGTACCGCTTGGCTGTGCTCGTGGCGGAGGACCTAGCCACTACACGGAGTCGGATCTACGCACCTTGGTCGTCTCTAAGCCCGGCTGCTCAAGCTACGCTTCCTACTTCCGTGATTCTTCTCGAGGTCCAACCCTCCGACCTTCGGGCTTCGCGGACAAGAGCGTGCTTCGCTTGGATCCGACGCGGACTACTAGGCCTTCTTCTGCTCGTGGGAGAAAGGATAGGTCACAGGAGCTTCTCCTCTCCGGCAACGCGACAGCGGAGGTGTACTTCCAGGATCAGGGCAGCTGGCGATCCTCTGACCAGTGCGTAACCCCTACCCTGGTGCTTGGGGAAAGAACTTCAACTCCCTCCGTGCGTGTCGCTACCTGGACCGACGGTAGATCTGGGCCAGTCTTCCCCGGTGGGAACAGTGGCTACACACGGAATGCACCAGGACACCTTCGGAGGATCGGCGCATGAGACTAGGATCAACCTGTGGAGGGTCTCCACAACGATTTCAGTGGACTAGGGCACAGGGTGGGGTTTTGACCGAGGCCGCTACCCGGACGGAGCGAGCCCGGACACAGCTTTGAGAAGCAGAGAACTCGCCTCACAGAGCCCAGTTCAGGGAGTCGCGCTGGGCGACGTCCCACGTCCAATCTCGGTACCCACTCGTCTCCAAGTAAGCCGCCGGGATCCTGCTGGGGGCCACTTGCCGGCAGATAACCCGCCTCTCCTCGGAGCCCGGTTCGGAGAGACTTACACACGCTCGTCCGGAGCCTCCTGTCGACTCCCCGGGTGAGGAGTCATCGCATGCTACGTCTTGCCCTTGCCGCCATACGGCGCCTGAGGGATGTTGCCATGGTGGATTGGTTAACGAGCTTCAGGAGCTACGACTTGCCCAGTCTGCCTACAGTTCGAGGGAACACTTACGTACAGCTCCTCTCGGACCATACCTTACCTGGACCGTCGCGCTTTTGGTCCACGGGTTCACCTTGCGCCCGCTTACGGGGCGCTATGCCACCAGGAGACCACGTAGCAATACCTGTACAAGCCTCACGTGTGCCTACGACATAGCCGTTCGCTACGGACGTGCTCGCCTCTTGCCGGTTCTGGCACCGCTGACGCTACATGCCGGACATTCTTCCTGGCTCAGCTCAGTCATACGTTCGGAATTACAGGACCCCTCCCTCAGGGAGGTTAGAGGCTACAGTTACGTTATCAAGGCACTTGCATGGCCTCGAACGTCACATTCGTCAGGGACTGTTCGGTCCTACACTTCGTGGCTACTGGAGGCTGGCGGGCGGGATGACTTCGCCCGCCGCAATCGCAGAGTTCTGCCAGGCCAGCGAGACTCCTCGCTCTGCTGGGGGCGTTTTGCGGGGGGCACAACTCCCTCCGGGCGCCTCAGCGCCGTAGGTATTCACCTACCTAGGGTCGTCGGGAGTTTGCGTTAGGGAGGACGGCCATTGGGCCCTAAGGTGTGCTGGAGCGCGGCACCCACCTCCTCTTCGCAATTCTTCCATTCAGTCATGTCATCGGTAATGTTTTTGAAGAAACAAATTCATTTTTCTTTAAAAGGTATTTTTTCGAAAAATACTTACCGATGACATGACTCAAACGACCCTCCCACCTGCCCCGCTTGCCGCTGGTGCGCTAAGTATCCTGACTGAGGGATTATGGGTACCCGGCTTCCGGGTGGTGGGTATAGGGAGACAACTCTTGGTCCCCTCGGGGTTCCCCGAGTGCCTCCCGGGTTGTGTTTTTACACAACTGGCTCTTAGGCTAGAATGAGTAAGTAGTAGACACTTCCATTCAGTCATGTCATCGGTAAGTATTTTTCGAAAAAATACCTTTTAAAGAAAAATGAATATTTCAAGACCCAAACACAAGGCGCACTTCACATCCGAAGGCACTTACTCTCATGAGCCCACGCAGCAACAGGTACAGTGCAGGCACACATCAAAATATCGAGTAATTTGACAATGACTGCTCCGTTCCATGAATACAACTATATTTATACAAGCAGCAGCTAAAATGGCTTCAGACACACCAATGGCTGTGTTGACATTTGCGGATTTATGGGTAATGGGTCTTTAATTTTTGGCTCGCGTGCAAAACAAAAGAATGTTCTGGGCCAGTGGTCATCCGTCTGTTGTATCTCGGCCATGGTAAACTTTAACGTTGGCATTTTCTTGGCGACTATTCAAGCCACAGTCTTCAAACTTGGCCCAAGGATACTTTGTGGCAAGACCTTTCTAAACATACCAGTTTGAGTGACCTCTCACAAAGATCAAGGTCACAGGGGATCAGGAAATAGTTTTTAAAAAATAGCTATGTTTTGACATAATTATTTTTTTTCTCAAATACTATTGATAACTTCAAATCCAAACTTGGTACAAAGATACCTGATGGTAAGAACTTTCTATGCATACTAATTTGGTTGATCCCTCTGAATGGTTAAGGGTCACAAGAGCTCAGGAAATAGTTTTTTTTTTTTTTAAATAGCATTATTTTGACAAAAGAATTTTTTCACAAATACTATTCACAACTTCAAATCCAACCACGGTATAGAGATAACTGATGGTGAGACCTATCTATGAATACTAATATGGATGAGCCATGGAAAGGTCAAGGGTCACAATAGGTCGGAAAAGGTGTGTAAACATGGATTTTGCACATGCCACCCCTTATTGCCAGAAAGGTCACTGTCACGTAACGGATGTGACATGTTGTTTTATTTTTTTGCCAAGTCGTTTTTTTTGTTGATAAATGTAGGTCGCCGAATTCTGTAGATAGCCTTAGTTTAGGGAAGTTAATAAATGTAGTGTGAGCGTAATCGTAAAGCCCGTGCAGCAAGCTTAACAGTGAGCGAGTACAGCGGTTGCACGCTTTCGCCGGGTAGCGTTAACCGAGGAGTGTTCAGAGTAAAGTTAAACTGCGAGGTAGCAGAGGGATATTACAGTCAGTCAGCGGAGTTAGCTAGCGAAGTGAGAGTCTGGGTCAGGGTGCAGCCTCGTTTGGAGCCCTTGACAAGCTGTGTGAGGGTTGTGTTACCCTCCCTGCAAGACCACGGCCAGTGTTCCTGGGTGTGGGTGTCCGAGAGACTTGTGACCACGGCTGCTACTCAACAGAAGACCCCTCCGGTTCGTCTTCGTCTTGTTTGTCTCGTCCTGCCGGAGGACTCACCAGTGACAGGTAAATTCATGCCATTTTTCCCAGTTAGCTGCTGTGCTCTCGGGTGTGTGAATGTGTACATAGGTTCGGAAGGGTATGTTCGTCTAGTTTTTTAGTGATGTTTTAATCGAGTCTTTAACCATGTTTTTTAGGTTGGGTTGTAATGTAGTGGGTGTCGGATTTAGTTGGTTATGTTCGGCTGTCGCCGAGTGGGCATATTTAAAGGGCCATGTTGTTAAAATGAATTAAAGTGGGTATCCTTTCAAATATATTTGTATTACGTCCTAGATGTAATGTAATAAGATTGTCACGTGGGGTGGTTGCTGGTGATTATTTGATATCACAGGTGGATATTTTGATAATGTTGGTTTTAGCAGTGGTAATGTTATTATACAAAAGGGGTTGTGCTAGTTTAATGTTAGTGTAATGGAATAGTGCAGACCTCTCTCTCTTGGCTTGACTTCGCGAACGAAGATTCTATAGGGCTTGCCCACGTCGTCTGCAGGCATTTTCGTGGCTGCGGAGGCCAATCCGGGACAGGCAGGTTCGACCGCAGTGGCTGCAGGGGAAGGCCTGGTCAGGGTTCTGAGTTACGACAACTCTGTTTTTTCTTCTAAGCCGCTTGTCCTTAAGGTTAGCTCTGCGAGAGTCCTCAAAGGAGACGGCTGCCTTGTGAATGGTGGAGCGCCAGGTGTCACGGTCCGCAGCAAGCGAAGACCACTGGCGGTGGTCGATTTGGCAGGCACTAAGCGACTTCTTGAGACCGTCTTTGTATCTCTTCTTTGGTGCCCCTCTGTCTCGGTGTCCAGTGGCGAGCTCGCCGAACAGAGTGATCTTGGGTAGGCGATGATCCTCCATCCTGGAGACGTGCCCCGCCCAACGAAGCTGTGTCCACAGCAGCAAAGCCTCGATGCTCACAGTTTCCGCCTGTTCAAGGACCTCGACGTTGGTGACATAGTCACTCCAGTGAATGCTGAGGATGGTACGCAGGCAGCGCTGGTGAAAGCGTTCGAGGAGTCGTAGTTGGCTGCGGTAGAGGGCCCAGGACTCGGAACCGTACAGCAGGGTGGTGAGGACGACAGCTCTGTACACGCTGATCTTGGTGCCTTTTTTCAGCTGTTGATTGTGCCACACCCGCTTGAATAGTCGCCCGAAAGCACTGTTCGCTTTTGCCAGCCTGTTGTCCAGCTCCTTGTCCAGCTTGGCGTCTGACGTGATGATGCAGCCAAGGTAGGTAAACTGGTGTACAGACTTCAGTTCGGACTCGCCAATGGTGATGTGGGGAGGGCGATGCTCTTCCTTGGGTGCCGGCTGGTGAAGGACCTCTGTCTTTTTCAGACTTACCTCAAGTCCAAAGAGCTGGGCAGCATCTGCAAAGCAGGACGTAATGCGCTGCAAGGCTCTCTCTGTGTGTGCAACGAGGGCAGCGTCATCAGCGAAGAGCAGCTCACGAATCAGTTGGTCTAGGGTTTTCGTGTGGGCCTGCAGTCGTCTGAGGTTGAACAGGCTGCCATCGAGACGATACCTGATGTACACTGCGTCGTCATCGTCGAGGTCCACTGTGGCCTGCTTCAACATCATGCTGAAGAAGATGGTGAAGAGGGTCGGTGCCAGCACGCAGCCTTGCTTCACGCCGTTGCGAATGGGGAATGGTTCTGAGAGGTCTGACCTGGCCTTGCTGGTCCTCGTGGAGCTGGACGATCATGTTGAGGAACTTTGGGGGACAACCTAGTCGCTCCAGGATCTGCCACATACCTTGCCTGCTCACAGTGTCAAACGCTTTTGTTAGGTCGACAAACGTTACGTACAGCCCTTTGTTCTGCTCGCGGCACTTCTCCTGAAGCTGTCTCAGCACAAAGACCATGTCGGTGGTACTCCTGTTGGCTCTGAAGCCACACTGGCCCTCTGGGAGGTGGTCTTCAGCGATGGCAGATACCAGCCGATTCAGGAGCAACCTTGCGAGAATTTTCCCGGCAATGGACAGCAGGGTAATTCCACGATAATTAGAGCAGGCAGACTTCTCTCCTTTGTTCTTGTACAGGGTGATGATGACTGCATCACGGAGATCCTTTGGTAGTGTTCCTTTTTCCCAGCAGCAGAGAAAGAGGTCGTGGAGCTTGTTGTGCAGTGCTGGGCCTCCATGTTTCCAGATCTCTGGCGGGATTCCGTCAATGCCTGCTGCTTTGCCACTCTTGAGCTGGTGGATGGCTGTGAGGGTCTCTTCGGCGGTGGGCGGTTCGTCCAATTCAACCTTTAATGGAAGGTGTGGGATTTGGAGGATGACTGTTTCTTGAACAGTGCGTTCAGCGCAGAAGAGGTCCTGAAAGTATTCCGACCAGCGGTTCAAGATGGAAGTATTATCTGTGAGGAGTGCCTGTCCATCAGCGCTTCGCAGGGGACTTTGTACCAGGTGCCTAGGGCCATACACTGCTTTCAGTGCTTCGTAGAAGCCCCTGTAGTCACCGTTGTCAGCGCAGAGCTGGGTCCTCTGTGCGAGTCTGGACCACCACTCGTTCTGGAGCTCTCTAAGCTTGAGCTGGAGACTGCTGCAGATGAGGCGGAAGGCAGACTTCTTCACAGGGCAGGAAGGTTGGGCTAGGTCGGCCTGGTGGGCGGCTCTTTTTTTTGCTAGAAGTTCCTGGATCTCTACGTCGTTTTCGTCAAACCAGTCTTTGTTCCTCTTTCTAGCAAAGCCCAAGACTTCCACAGAGGATTTTACAATAGCAGTTTTCAGTTGTTCCCAGAGTGTTTCAGGGGAGGAGTCTGCTGGATCAACTGTGTCTTTGAGCATGCGCTGTAAATCGGCCTGAAGGGCAGCTTTCTTGTCGTCACGCTGAAGGCTGGCAACATCAAGCTTTTTCTTGGGAGGGCCCCCTTTCTTGGGTTTCAGCTTGAGGCGGAGCCTGAGTTTGCAGCGAACAAGGCGGTGGTCAGTGTGGCACTCTGCTTTGGGCATCACTCTGGTGAGGAGGACGTCACTGCGGTCCCTCTGACGCACTAGGACATAGTCGATAAGGTGCCAGTGCTTGGAGCGAGGATGCATCCAGGTGGTCTTTCGACTGTCCTTTTGCTGGAAAGTAGTGTTGGTGATGACAAGTTGTTGCTCTGCACAGAGCTCCAACAGTAGGCGACCATTGTCATTGCAGTTCCCAACGCCATGCTTGCCGAGGACTCCTTTCCAGGCTTCAGAGTCTTGGCCCACTCTGGCGTTGAAGTCGCCAAGGATGATGACTTTGTCGTCTGCAGGGGTGCTCTGCAGGAGGCTGCGCAGGTCAGAGTAGAACTTGTCTTTTTCTGCAGGCTCTGCCAGGAGGGTTGGGGAGTACACACTGAGAAGGGTGACGTATTGCTGGTGTCTCAGTGGGAGGCGCATGGACATGATGCGGTCGGAGTGACCCGTTGGTAGGTTTTCCAACTTAGTCGCAATGGGGGTCTTCACCATGAAGCCCACGCCTGAGAGCCGTCTTTCTGATGCAGGCCTGCCTGACCAGTAGAGGGTGTAGCCAGCGCCAAGTTCTTGGAGGCTGCCTTCCTCCGGAAGGCGTACTTCGCTGAGCGCGGCGATGTCGATGTTTAACCTCCGCAATTCATGGGCAATGAGGGCGGAGCGACGTTCAGGGCGTCCGCTGTCTGCTGTGTCGAGCATGGTTCGGATGTTCCAGCATGCTACGTTGAGTCCGGTCGTGGTCGTCATGAGAGTGGATCCATTGTTTTTTCTTGTTTTCTGACCGCATGAGAAGATGCCCGTTGACCGCGGCTAGCCAACTGGGGTTACGAGGGGATGAGCTTTGGTTAGGCCACCTTTGCTAGGCCCCTCTCCGTGTGGAGCAAGCAGTGCTGTCCCTAGAGAAGGCTGCTTGGTCGTTCAGGGTGTGCCGAGTGACGTTGTCATCCCCAGGTCAACATCAGGCGACCAATATCCTGAACCGCCTGCATGCAGGTTTGAGACTGCGGCTTCCAGTGACATCTTTCACCTGCCGTTTTGCCCCTAGCCCATCGCTACAGGACTTGGAAAGTTCAGTGTCATAGTCCGTGGGCGTTTCCTAAAGCCTGCGCGGTGGAGCTTTTTGGTGGAGTGCAGTGTGCGCAGTACTGGCCCCACCCTTTAAACCCTTGGTTCGTTTGCCATGGCCTAGCAAGCTGGGACGGTGGCATCGAGGTCCTCGGGTCGTAGGTTTTATATCAGACTGTCCTTGTCTTAGTCTCTGGCTCAAAAGCCTTCCCCGGAGACACGGGGGCTTTGATGTCAGGGGTTTCCTCCCTTAGCCTTTCCGCAGCCAAGCGGCCAGGCCTGCAAGGCAGCAGGGGACTCGTGGGGGCCGGGGTCGTCTATGTCCCGTGCAGATGTGAACATCTGCCCACTGCCCAGACGGTGACACCAGAGGAGAAAAATCCAACGCCGGAACCCGGTATCGAACCTTGCACCTTTGGCATTGGAGGCAGACGCCTTAACCACTGCGCCACTTCCCCGCCTAGTGCAGACCTGGTAAATGTGGAATGTACATAGGAATCTTTTTTATCCATGATTGTATATTTAATATGGCCAAGGCGGGTATTAGGGTGAGACGAGACACAACTCACGTGGTTTGTGAGTAGGTGCGTGTTAGGCCAGAATTAACTGTGTTGGCACTTTGACTGACAATGCGCCCTTTTCCAGTGCACTGGCTTCGAAGATTTCGTCGTTCGTCGATCTCTTCATCTTCCATGACCAACGGTGAAGCATCATCGGGAGTCGGAACGCCTTCGCTAGCCAGTCCTGTTGGACAAGCACTTTGACGTTGGGCTACAGCGGGCTGATTCTACGTTCTACGCGTCGGTCACAGGCGTGCGTGGGCAAGCGCGGCTACGGCGCTCTGCGGTGTAGGGAGTACTCTTACGTTGCGAGCCACCCTGTCTAGTGTGGGACAGAGGACACTGTACAGAGACAAAGTACCCGCCTTGTATAGCCATTGCCGATTTTCACCTGTTAGTCAGTTTCACCTGTTAGTCATTTTCACCTATTAGCCATTTTTATCTGTTAGTCTTTGTTATCTGTTAATCTTTTTTTGTGTTAATACGTTATATGAGTGCATGTGTGAGGGTGTGGGGCGTTAGCGGGTTGGGGTGGGGGTTAGAGTAAGAGTAGGTAATAAAAGATTTGTTTGTTGTTTATCACTGGCGTTGTGTGATTTATTTAGAGTGGGTGGGCTTCTCGAGCGGTTAGCGCTTACATTGTCCACGGCGCCCTGACTCCGTCAGGCGTGTCGTGACAGTCACACATGTAGATTGGTCATACCTGTGAGCATTTCTTGCTTTTTTAAAATTTTGCCTGATGCAAGCATAACAACTTGAAGCATACCATTGAGCATGTGTGAAAGATTTTGCTGATAAACGTAGAAGTGGAGTATACAAATATCATTTTGCAGACAGACCTAGCCTCTGTCCTTTCTGCAGCTGTTTAATTTATAGACGCCCCCATGCTCAGTGACTGTGATTATAACAATTGCAGAAGTCTCAGAAATGATAGTATATGAGCACTCCACTTTTGTGCTATACCATTCTTTGGTTGCAGTTGTACACATATGACAACAAATGTGGTCGCCCGAGCGCTTTTTGTGTCCAGTCCACGCCACACCAAATTCCATGTCCAGGTGATTTTTGGTATGACTGTGCCGTGTCTGCACACTGTATTCATGAGTAATGCTTTCCTGAGGCATTGTCAGTGACATACAGCATACCAAGAGCATTTATATATATAATTCAGCTTTATTACTACCACATTACAACCTTGGTACTTGGAGACCGTTGGAGTGACTTACTGATGTCCTAGTGCAAGCTCCTTAGCAGATTTACTTTTCATTGGCCATATGATGTGAAATTTGGTAAAATGATTCATGTATTGGGCGATGTACTGGTTTTCACCATCAACTCCCAGTTTTGGGGCCTGTCAATGAGGTCCAAGTGAAACAGAGAGAGAGAAAAGTTACAAATTTTTGTGCAAGAAGTTCAATAAAAGTGTTTAGCCCTTACAGAGAGAGCACTTCTTATCTGGCCTTAGTTGCGAAATTGAAGCCAGCTGGCCAAGCTACTGCAGGAAGGGGAGAACGGCCACTCCATGCCTGCCTGACTGTGCTAGCAGGGCAGCGAGCCTATCGACGCGCCACTACGCAGGTGTTTACAGCTTGGAATGCCAACAAAGGCGTGTACTGTTTTGTGTACATTCACAGCGATTTCTCCTCCGTTACTGTGAACCAAGTGTGTGCACACTATTTAAGCCTTTAATTTTATTTCAGTTATTATTTTAATAATAAACAGATGTTCCGTTTCAAAAGAGGAGGGAGAGAGTGTTAAAACTGAGGGCATTGCCCGTGTACATTTGAGTTTTCAGCATTCAAGTTTGTTGGTCAGCCGTTTTTCAGTAACCACTTGCCAGTGTTCATGATGTAAAAGAGGTTACAAGTTGTTTTTGATATCACAAACGTCAGCCACACACACAGACACACGCACGCAAGGTTTGAGTGCTGACAAGATAAAAGTGATGTGAAAATTACACTGACATGTAATTCAGCGCATATGACTTGAGGTTGAAGTACCCAGATGCACTGTGATTTTGAATCCATGAAAATGCTTTAGAAACGACTTCTTTGCATTCCCTAGGAATCCAGCCCTTCACTAGACACAATGTCTACCCTGCCCAAGCTCTCCTAACATTCATTATTATTGCTTATAAGTGCAGAAGTATGCATTCATATTTTTGTATTTTGACAAGGTCGTCTCTCTTTTTGTCTGCATCCTTAAAACCCAGTGCATGTTTGAAGGGCTACAAACAGCCATGGATTTGGAAAGGACAGTGATTTTGGCATGGAACAGTCCAACTGCGACTGAACTGCGCGCTTGGTTTTTGATTATACTGTCACACTGATTGCAGCCTTATGCCATGACATTGCTTTCTCAAAATCTGTTACAGTCATAAGCCGCCGTGAGATGGCCTTAGTCGCCTGCTCAGCATTAAACCCCAATAACTAACTAAGCACTGAGAACAAAAATAAAAACATGCAGGGGCACAAATAACATTTTCTTTAGTATTGTCGTGGGCAAGGAGGGAGTGGCAGCTCTTTCTGTAAGGGGTAAACTCTTTGGTCCAATTAATAATGGCCTGTTTTTCTTTCTAATATAAAATTGTATGACTTGTTGACCATTCACATGGAGAAAGCAAGATTTGCCAAACGGACAAATAGTAATTATTCAACTGTGTTAAGTATAGTGTACCTGCCCCCGTTCCATGAAATCCTGGCTTTTGATAGGATGCAGAGCATCCTTGTTCCTTTGGGGCTGTCTTGGTGCACACTCCTTGCAAAGGCTCACATATGATTCAACCATTCTTCTTGTGATGCCGTAATACATGTTGAGCTGAAGAGACAAAGAGATTTACAGAATACATATTTTCTGAGACATTGCTGATTTAACATGCAAATTGCTATTTACTTTTACTGCTCTAGAAAGGGGGGGAGGGGGGGGGGATGTTTTCACAGGTTCAAAAAGCCAATGTTTTGCTTTTATCAAGACACTTGAATATTTGATCACGTCAGTGGTGGGTTGGAAAGGTCAGGGTGACAAAGTTCACAGTGTTTTTGTGGATCAGTTATACATGTGATACATCATTTCACAGTGAACTAAAGGCACACGAACCTCATGCCCCCATCTTAAAGTAGAGTACAGTAGAGAGGCACAGACAGAAGTGAGGTTTTGTTGCATAATATAAATGTACATGCAACACATCAACCAGGATAAATGATTTATAAAATCTGAAAATGCTTATGTGCTTACATGTTGAAAAGTCAGTTAACTCTTCATATGGCCGTTTGCTGATGACATCAAATATATGATCATCTGGTACAACACACAGATCCTGGAAGAGAAAGGAGAGGTGAAAAATTGTGAGAGAACTAGAACTTCATGGTACAATGTCAGTCTTGCTGTAATTTGTTTGAATTGAGGTTGCCTGTACCTACATACAGGATACAAGATATACTGTACCAACATACAGGATGCAAGATATACTGCTGTGCCACATGCATGCTTTTCTAACAGCACATTAATGTGAGCATGTGTGTGAGAGAGAAATATGTCATATCTGGGTGGGTTTTTTTTTCTTGGATACTATTTTTCAACTTCCAACCCAAACTTGGTATAGAGGTACCTGATTATAACGCCTTTCTATGTGTATGACCCCTCGGCCTGGTGGGGTTGTCTACTTTTTAGTTCCTAGGGTCACCTTGTCTAACCCCTGCAAGGTGGGTTCTACTCTTTTGGGGGTTTGTATTTCTGTCTTTCTGGTCCATTCATCTGTATTTTTCTTTTGAAATTCTCCCTCCTGTCTGCGCTTCTTGCAGTTCTTTTCTTCATTTAGCGCAGGCACGTCCTGAGAAGGCCTTTGTCGCTTGCGGGACGTAAAGCAATCTATACTCACCCTGTATGACCCCTCGGAAAGGTCCAGGGTCACAGGAGGTTGGCAAGTGTGTGAAAACTAGTTTTTATCAAAGTATTTGCAAACTTCTCAATCAAATTTGGCATAAAAGCAGCTGATGCTAACACTTTTCTAAGCATTATAATTTAGTTAACCTCCCAAAAGATCAGGGGTCACAGAGGGTTGACAAATGTGAGAAAAATATATGTATCAGAGACAACTCTAATTTCACTGGTACAAAACCCAAACCTTATGTTTAGACACTTGAACACTTGCTCATTTCATTGACCTGTTGGAAAGATCATGGTCACACTTATTGTGTGGATTGGTCATACACGTTCTTTTGTGGACTGCGCTATCTGTCCAGATGCACAAACTTCTATAGTGTAACTGGCTAACATGTCCACTGTCTTGGTGGAAGATCCAGGTTCAAATCCTGGTGGAAGTCCGAGTTTGGCCGAGGTGAAGTCCACATAAGAACTGTGTTTTCACTGAAAATGTATTCTAAATTTATCAGATGTTGAACTAGCTGTTGGCAAGCAATAACATTTTGACACTGTTTTTTTTTTAAGGAGGTTCACCCGTGTTCTTGTAATACCTCAATATCTGTAAACCACCACCCCCCAACCACCCACCCCCTACCAAAAACAAAAAAAATATCCCGTAACAAATCTAATAAACATTAACGATATCTCTACTCACCCCCCACCAACAACAACAAAAAAAATGTTCTGGCATATATTGTTACTATGCATGCATGTGTAAGATTGACATGGATGTTGGCTCCCCCCCCCCCCCCTCCTTCCCTCCCCCCCCCCCCAATCCTAAAAAAAAAACACATTCTTACTATGCATGTATGTGTAAGCTTGGCATGGATGTTGGTTGTTCATTGCTTGCATGAAACAGTTCAGGTTTACAATTGTTCAGCTCAAGTTAGATGTTCTGGCCAACACGAACGAAGAAAACGAAAACTGGCATAAAAGTCTTGAGTTTTTTAGAAACAAATGCGTCTATCCTCTCCACTTCCGTTCAAAACATAACTCTGCCATACAGCTTTCAACGTCTGTGTACACCAGCAAGAACAGAAGTGCTTGAAGACTTACTACCATTGAATGTTTTCAGCAAATAAATTTACTAAATCCAATTGCTATTAATAATAATAAATAATAATGGTATTTATAATGCGCTTATCTTATAATAATTATAACTCTAAGCGCGCACTCACAACTCGCGCATGCTTTAGGCAACGACTCGCGTACCACAAATAGTGAAATACATTACACAGTCAGCTTGGGGTGGGGGGTGTGGTGATATAGTGCTAGAACTGTTGACAGAGGTGAGTTTTGAGGGCAGACTGGAAGGAGGAGAGAGAGTGTTTCTGACGGAGAGAGAGTGTGAGAGTGTTCCAGGTGGATGGACCGTGTACAGAGAAAAAGCGGGGGCCGAAAGTGCTGAGTTTGGTGCGGGAGATGTGGAGGCGGAGAGGGAGGGAGCGGGGAGGAGTGTAGGGGTGAAGTAAGTTTGAGAGATAGGCAGGAGCGCAGTTGTTCAGGGATTTGTAGCAGAGAGACAGAATCTTGTATTGGATGCGTAGGGGGATGTGAAGCCAGTGAAGGAGTTTGAGCAGGGGAGTGATGTGGTCGGATTTTTTCTTTCTGAGGACGAGGCGGGCAGCATTGTTCTGAACGCGCTGGAGAGTGAAAGTGGTGGAGTGAGGGAGGCCGGAAAGGAGAGAGTTGCAATAGTCGATGCGAGATAGGATGAGAGAGACAGCAAGCTTGGTGGCAGCTTCGGTGGTGAGGTATTTTCTGATCTGACTGATGCGGCGGAGGTGGAAATAGCATGCCTGGGCTGTGGCGGAGACGAAGCTGGTCATGGAAAGAGAGGAATCGAGGATAACGTCGAGGTTTCTGGCCGAGGGAGATGGGGGTGCTGTCGAGTTGAAGATGGAGAGAGGGAGGGAGCTGGGAAAGTTTCTGACGAGTGCCTACCAGCATGGCTTCCGTTTTGTCGTCGTTCAGTTTAAGCTTGTTTGCTGTCATCCAGTTTTTCACGTCTTCGTAGCAGTCAGTAGTGACTGAGTGTTGTCGAGTTTGTCTTTGTCTAGTAGTTGTGAGTCGTCAGCGTAGAGGTGGTGGTGTATGTGGTGAGACTGGATGATGTACAGGAGAGAGGTGTAGAGTGTGAAAAGGACCGGGCCCAGGACGGACCCCTGTGTAACTCCGCAGGAGAGCGTGACTGGGTTGGAGGAGACGCCGTCGATGGTGACGGACTGCTGTCTGTCGGAGAGGTAGGAGAGAAACCAGGAGTGAGCAGAGTCAGTGATGCCAAAGGAGTGGTGAAGGCGGTGGAGGAGGATAGAGTGGTCTATAGTGTCGAAGGCGGCAGAGAGGTCGAGTAGCGTAAGAAGGGAGATGTTGCCCGAGTCGGTCGAGAGAAGCAGGTCGTTTAAGATATGTAGAAGGGCTGTTTCAGTGCTGTGATGTTTGCGATAGGCAGACTAAAAGGGACTGAGGAGGTTGTTGTCGGCGAGGTGAAGGTTGAGCTGGTTGAGAACAACTTTCTCAAGAAGCTTGGACAGGAAAGAGAGATTGGAGACTGGGCGATAGTTTTTGAGTTCGTTTGGGTCAAGGTTGTGTTTCTTGAGGAGAGGACAGACGATGGCGGACTTGAAGATATCTTGGACGGAGCCGTTCTCTAGTGATGTGTTGATGATGTCGGTAATGAAGGGCAGAAGTTTTGGAAGGCCGTCCCGGTAGAGAGAAGCTGGGAGGGGGTCTAGTTCGCAGGTTTTGAGGACTTCATCCTGAGAGACGGGGCGGAAGGACGGGAGGGGGGTGCCGGAAAAGGGGAGGTCGGGAGGGCAAGGGGGAGAAGGCAGAGTGTCGAGTGTGTTGCGCAGAGTTAGAATTTTGTCGGAAAAATAGGTGGAAAAAGCGGACGGGAGTTCTTCTTTGCTGTGTGTGTTGGGGAGAGGAGAGTCTTTAGAAGTGCCTAGGAGTGTGTTCATGGTAGCGTAGAGGGTTTTGGAAGAAGTTGATTCCAGGATTTTGTTTTGAAGGTGTTTACGTTTGGAGTCGGAGATCATTCTGCAGACTTTGGATCTAGTTGTTTGGAAGATCTGTCTGTGAACGGTAAGGTCGGATGAGCGCCAGCGGCGTTCCGCTTGTCGGCGCTCGCGCTTGGCCTCAGCTATGTCGTCAGTGAGCCTGGGGGATGGGGGTTGGTTGTCTATTCATTTCACCATCGTCTTATTCACCTTCTGCTGCTGTTTATCACGATCTTTCTCTGACTTTTGAATCTCATAGCGTAGCCTTAAAGCCTGCACATGTCCGTACATCTCGGGGCATTTATTACTCAGAAGCACCTGTAATGTTCAGGACTTGACACACATGCACGACTGATACAAGCTATTCTTCTATGAATACTAATATGGATGAGCCATGGAAAGGTCAAGCTATTCTATTCAGCCAGCAGGCGGGAACCCATCTGGTTCTCGTACCCCCGCCGCCTTGAGATTGCTTTAGTTGCCCTTTGACGTTAAATCCGAATAACTCACGCGAATAAACAAGTGCACTCAGACCGTGTGTGATAAATTTAGCCTCACGGCAGGGGTAGATTCTACCTCAAAGCTGAATCCATATATGAATTTCTCATGAGGCTCAATGAGGAACAGATCTATTTGAACTAGAATGAACATGACCACCCAGACCCAGACCACACAGTCAAAATTATCAAAGATGAGTTAGCTGTGATAGCTCCTGAATGGGGAGGCAATGAATCAACCAGCGGAGAGTCTTTTTTTTGTGTCTGAACAGCGTTTCTGCTTTTTCTCAGGCGACCATCGTCTGAATGAAGATCCCATGGAAGTGGCCCGAGGGGATGAGAAAGTACTATCTCATGCTCAGATTTCTCAACTGACCGGCCTTTGACATTCATGTGCCCTAAATAGCGACCTGTTAGCTTCCAAAATGGCAGACATTCCTCCAGTGCAAATGGTTGTTTTCTTTTTCAGCACAGCTCCAAAGATCCTCAACAGGCAATTATATCCATGGTTCGTTTGTTGGAGGCCTTGACTTCAGGCGTTCTTTCTTTAAAGCTACTTATGCACTTTCTCCTACTGTAAAGCGTTTTAGATATATCAGCTTGAGCAGCAGTGCCTGTTGAAATGCTGATGAGGACCACGTTACCTTCACAGAGATTCAACCAACTCGATAAGCTTTCATCTATTGAAGAGACAGATCGTTCACTCATTGAATTTTGACTCCTGTATATCCGCTGAGTGGTGCTGCCCATTTTGCTTCAAATAGATCTTGTCCCTCAGTTTCACATCTGGAATCAGCTGTGATGTAGAACCTACCCACTGGCCCTGCCCTGAGGCTAAATTTTGGTAAGTCATGCAGAAGTGGAAACATAAAAATCAGCTCTCACCCTGTCGACACTGCCTAGTGAGCCAACTGCCATGAATCACTTTGAAGCAGCGTAAGCATCGGAAATTAATCTTGTAACGTACGCTAACTTTCAACAGTCGCACGCACAGCGGACTCACGCGCACAACGGCACACACGCTAACAACACTGACAGTCGCAGTCAGACGCATTCCTACAGCATGGACACCAACCATCATTTTCACTGCGGCCCTACATATAATATTAACAACAACAACAACAAAAACACTCTCCACAAAATTCACAATTTTCCACTCTAGTACTTCACACTCATTACCACACACAAAAAGTAACAAAAGCCAGGTTAGGTACAAGTCTTCATTTTCCACCATGTTCACTGGTGTTATCGATCTGTACAGTTCGCATAGTCCCACGTCTAGGCGTGCAGTTTCCTTGCGTTCCACGTTGCTGAAGCTATCCCACGCTCCCCGAGCTGTGGACGTCCTCACGACACGCTCCTCTAGCGCAGCCCCGGGCTCTGCCGCCGGGTTGACTTTGGTGGCTCGGCACCACGTCTCTTGCTCCCCGAGCGGTGAATGTCCTAACGACACGTTCCTCCAGCGGCAGCCTCTGTTGACTGACGTCATATGTCTTGGCGTGACGTCTCTTGATCCGCACACGAACTCTGTACAATAATGTTATAATACTTGCTTAACACACACATGTTGGAGGATATGAGGTATATTACGTAACCTGGCTGATACAAATAAATCTACACGTTAATTAACACCCTCGTGCTTCATAAAACAGACTAGATTCGCAACACACCATAACTCAGTCACTAAACTGAAAAAGACCATAACTACATGACGCACGCGCCATAGATTGGTTCGTACATAGGAACTAAATATTATACTTAACACAACCACGTACTACCTTGATAAACGATTTACCGGGTATACACACCTCACATTCCTTAGAAATAGTTACCCATCCGGCCGGTAAAAAAAAATACATAGGAAAACCACCGGTTGTCTCAACAAATTTCAAACCGACATAAATGAACCAAACCAACGCTACACAACCGAACTAAATCTTACTAACGCATACTGACTACCTTTAACTCAGTAGCTGTGGCTAATACATATAAAAACGTACCTGAAATCTAAGTTTCACAGTATTGGAATACTACTAGCTTATCCACATACGTCCGCCCTCAATGACAGAATAGCCCGCACTGATTACTCTAGAACTCTGTTAGCCTAAAACTCCGTGCTAATCGTTGAGCTCGTTACCGCGCACGTACACCGAAAAACCGCTGACACGACCGAGTACAATGCAGAAACCCTGTGTGAACTCTATGAGTGGGCATCACTGAGTAGAGCTTCATCAGTCACAAACCTGCAGCTCCTGATCCCCGCACGAAACATGCCGATCCCGGGAGACGGAACAAAAGACAAGAACATACTGTTGATGACTGGATGGATGTCGTGACTACCAGCATCCGAAGAGGTTCTTCGGAGTGCATGTGTGTCAGATTACGGGCAATATCAGGGCGCATATGCGTACAGAATGCTCTGAAATGTACAGACAGACGGTAGTGAGAATCATAGCGGCTCAGAGGAAGATCACGATGAACAGTCGCAGATGATAAAGACGATGCCACTGATAATAATGAGTTTGGTTGTTAATTGATTTGCTAAAAACTAATGAAAAATAGTGGTACAGTCTTCAAGAACTTCTGGTATTGCTGATGTAAAAAGACTCGCAGGCTGTATTGGTACAGGAACGTCTTGAAAGTGGAAAGGGCAGAGGTCAGAGACTCATTTTGTTCCTAAAAGACTCATGGCAATTGTTTTTTGTTTATCTAATTTATTAAATTTGTCCAGAACATCTTTTTAGGTGTTCATAGGTTTGTATTGTTTGTTGGATTGCTCCTGTGTGCTGATGTGAAGTCGATTATTTACAGTGACTAATATATCATATATATATTGTGCACACTTTATTCATGAACAAAATGTCATTTTAATTAATAAATAGTAATACATGATTAATGCATAGTGTGCGTGTGCCCGTTACCTTATAGATGTACCTTGGAAGCAGCATGAAAAGTTTTGTGATAAGAAGAAGAAATAAAAAAAGACAAATGAACGTTCACTGAAATTTTAACTAAAGTTATTAATAATAATAATAATAATTACGGTATTTATAATGCGCTTATCTTATAATAATTATAACTCTAAGCGCACACTCACAACTCGCGCACGCATGCGCACGCTTTAGACAATGACTCACGTACCACAAACAGTGAAATACATTACGACGGTCAGCTTGGGGTGGGGAGTGTGGTGATATAGTGCTAAAACTGTTGAAAGAGGTGAGTTTTGAGGGCGGACTGGAAGGAGGAGAGAGAGTGTTTCTGACGGAGAGAGAGTGGGAGAGTGTTCCAGGTGGATGGACCGTAGACGGAGAAGGAGCGGGGGCCGAAAGTGTTAAGTTTGGTGCGAGGGATGTGGAGGCGGAGAGGGTCGGAGGCAGAGCGGAGAGAGCGGGAAGGTGTGTAGGGGTGAAGTAAGTTAGAGAGATAGGCAGGAGCGCAGTTGTTCAGGGATTTGTAGCAGAGAGACAGAACTTTGTATTGGATGCGTTGGGGGATTGGGAGCCAGTGGAGGAGTTTGAGCAGGGGTGTGATGTGGTCGGATTTTTTCTTTCTGAGGACGAGGCGGGCAGCATTGTTCTGGATGCGCTGGAGAGTGGACGGGTGGAGTGAGGGAGACCGGAAAGGAGAGAGTTGCAATAGTCTATGCGAGATAAGATGAGAGAGACAGCAAGTTTGGTGGCAGCTTCGGTAGTGAGGTATTTTCTGATCTGACTGATGCGGCGGAGGTGGAAATAGCATGCCTGGGTCGTGGCGGAGACGAAGCTGGTCATGGACAGAGAGGAATCGAGGATGACGCCGAGGTTCTTGGCCGAGTCAGAGAGGGAGATGGGGGTGCTATCGAGTTGAAGGTGGAGAGAGGGAGGGAGCTGGGAGAGTTTCTGGCGAGTGCCTACCAGCATGGCTTCCGTTTTGTCGTCGTTCAGTTTCAGTTTGTTTGCTGTCATCCAGTTTTTCACGTCTTCGTAGCAGTCAGCCGTGCGAGTCAGTAGTGACTGAGTGTTGTCGAGTTTGTCATTGTTTTGCAGTTGTGAGTCGTCAGCGTAGAGGTGGTGGTGTATGCGGTGAGACTGGATGATGTTGGACAGAGGAGAGGTGTAGAGTGTGAAAAGGACCGGGCCCAGGACGGATCTCTGTGGAACTCCATATGCTTTGCATACATTTTATTTTAAATCTGCTGTAAAGTTCTAATTTAATGTGTTTATAACTGAGAACGCAGATTATAAGTTACAACTGAGCCAAATTTGGACTCAGATCTTGCCACAGTGTGCGAGAGGGTGCAGATTTTGGTGAAATTTGACAATTTTAAAAAATATTTGTAATTGACCTTTGTTACTTGACCTTCATACAAGGTCATCGAAAAATCATTGTGTACAATCGCCCTACAGCCAACTACTATTGTGCCAAGCATGAAGTTAATGCCGTATAGTTTCTAAGAAAGTATATTTTTTCGTATTTACTAAACTACACTTGATAGCAGAATGACAAGGTTAGTTATCGGCATCCTGTCTCGGAAGAAAATGGAGTATGCGCTTGCTGGGTCAGTCACTGGAGTGACCTCTCCAGTGCGCAAGCCTGGGCGAAGTGTATGGAGATCCTGGGATGCCCAGTCGTCAAGATCCCCCTCTCGGCCTCGCTGATGTATCCAAAGGAATGCAAAGCAGTACGTTTGGCATCAGTTTGGCTGCAGGAGCTGCCAGAACAGTGCGTGAATACAGGCAGCTGTCTGCCTTCGGGGCTCCACTCCTGATTTGAAGGGTTTACTCCCCCACATTTGGCCGTTGGATCCAACCTGATCTCCTCCGTCCTCTAGCCGTTGGCTGTCAGAAACAGCTCATCCACCTAGTGGTGCAATGTGAACACCACCCCGGCCCTCACGTGGTTTAGCCCACCAGCTGAGGTGGCCGGTTTGCCAGGGTGTGGCGCTTGGAGCCAGCACGTGAGAGATTAAGGAGATGGATGAGGACCAGTGATGCCCGTCCGTGATGGACGCAGCTGCCGAACAGCAAAGGTACTACCTCTATCCAGAGCCCCCTACACCCCAGAATGACAAGGAGTGAAGGAGAATTGGACGGACAGACGGAAACTATGATATACTGATTTTTCCAACGAGAAGAGATAACGCCGAGTATCAAAACATGTACCTTGCACAGAACCTAGAGCATATTCCTGACCTTGGCCATTAATCAGTGCACGGGGACTTTTCCATGTTCCATGTGGGTGTCAAGGAGGCAGTGGCTCATGAACAAGGGTGTGCCAGTGATGATCGTTTTTCAGTAACACATGATGATTTGACGGACTGTAACAGGCGCTCTGAAAGAGGAGCTCAGAAACAGACACTATGGTGAAGCCACCATGCAGCTCTACTACAAGATTTCTGCAGACGGTGCCCAACAAGTTTACATTGTACAAGTACCCACTGAGAGTGCACCTCATTGTTCAGGCTGTCTCAGACTCAGTTTCGAAGCGGCCTATTCATTTCATACATTCTCCAATATCTGGAAACAGTTGTAGCTCAGTGGAAACAGTTTACCTCGCCAAAAAATAAATAAATAAAAAAATAAAATAAAAACGAGGATAATATAATCAGCACCACTCAAAACATTTGATTTCCTGGCCAGGATTTCGAACGTATTCTTTGTGGCCGTGTACATACGAAGAAAGGAGGGCTCAGTGAGTCATCTCATTCTGTCAGCGTCAGATCATGTACAGATAGTTGCTCGCATGAACGTACTAGCAAACAATTGTTAGGTGTTTCAGTATTAAGCCATATCATACTGAGGCTAAAAGCTTTAAATTTGTACACCTGGCTGCCATATGCAAACTACATTATAGTACTTACAGATAAGAATATAGACCAATGGCTTTAGTTCAAGGATGGTGCCAGAGTATGTGGGCGCCTCAGTAGAGGCGCCAAGTTATTCTGGCACTATCGCCTTGAAATATTTTAGTCAAACTTATTTCAGTCATACACTGGTGTATTCCGAATAAGGGTTAAGCAGACCTTTACTGCGACAAGCCAACACGTCACTGTTTCCCGTCACCCCCAAACACGCCTGGAAAAGTTAACACCGGTTTGCAACAAAACTGTTAAGGGGTGTGTGTGTTTGCATAACGTAAAGTGCGTGTGTGGGGTGGGGCGAGGTAGAATACTGAAGGCCTGCCATAGTACAAAAAAGCCTGTGGTAAAGGGGCGGAGCGGTCCGAGGCACAGTGGTAAAGGCGCCTCAGTGCGAGGTTCAGTGGCGTCGCCGACTTCAAGTTTCTCCCGTCTTGTGTCACGGGCCGTAATTCGGGCGGACGCCGGCCTCAGGGGGGTTCTTTCTCCGGCTCTTCAACACTTTGGTACCGGTTCCAGGCCACTTTATAAATTTCATATACAAGCGATCGGCCAAATTCCCAAATTGATTTTGACCGTGCTTGTATTTAGAGTGATTGCGTGTCAGTAGTGTTACGTGAGCATGCATGCTGGGCCGTTCAGTTCGCAGCGCTGAGCAGAGTCGCAGAAATGGGTAAAGTGCCTATATATTAACCAGTATTATTATTATAACCTACTTTGTATTCAAATGTTCTCAGTTTGTCTTACAATAACAAAGAGGGTACTAAGAGTTTTTGAAGTATGAATGTAATTAAATACTTCTCTGCTCCCCTCCTCAGTTCTCCCTTGAACATAAGAGTTCCAACGTTGAGCAGGGCCGCTAGAAGACCTCTGTTATGTTTGCATACTCACATGGACTTGTGACAAGAAGAGTATAAGTCTCTGACAACATTGAGAACCTGTTTCATCATGAACCCTAGAGCACACCGCTTTAATGCCTCCATTGTGTCATAATTTGTCATTACTATTGTTATATGTTTACAACCAAACACGTAACAATTGTAAGTAACTAAACACAAAATGAGTCAGTCGGTCTGTGTTTACGTGTATTCTCCTTTGTTGTTGTTGTTGTTGTTGATCATTACTGGTGTTATAGAAGTAAGAAGTGCACTTATCCCTGTAATATCAATTTGGAGAGGTGCGTCTGGCTATACTAGGATGGAAAGGTTGAAAACGGGTTACATTCTTAGCAGAATGCAATGAACTGATTTGTTCAACTTAAAGTTGTTCATTTGTGTGTAAATTCCTTCAGTCGAGGAAATCTGCTACAGTTGCCCTGCTCCTGGGGACTGCAATTACACTAGATTGTTTTGTGTTGTGTACATAGCTCCTGAGGAATGTAATTCAACACAACACCAGATTAATGTTTTGTTATGTACATAGCTTACACATATCACCCCACCCGGGTCTGCCCTGGGGGACTTGGGTGGGGTTAGGTACTTTTTAGTTCCCAGGGTCACCCTGGTCAGCCCCACAGGGTGAGTTTTTCTCTCTATTCTGGGGCATGTGTTTCTGTCTACCCTTTGCCCATTCACCTGTATTTGCCTTTTAAAAACTCTCCCTACTGTCTGCACTGCCTGTAGCTCTTGATATTGGATGTGTGTTGCTAAATGGTCTTAGCTTTATTTAGCCCCATGTGTTAGGTTTATTTAACGTATTTGACCGGCTGGCGACATACATTCAATGTTCTGTTTTTTTTTTTTTTTTTTTTTTTTTTTTTTTATCCTGAGAAAGCCTTGTTGCTGTCGGGACGTTAAGCAATGTACAATCAATCAATTACACGTATCACAGAAACAAATGACAGAAGTTCTTGGTGCTACTTTTATTGCACTGTGTGGTTTGTTAACCCATTTAGCCCCAAAGCCCTACAGCAAGAAATGGATCGAACCCAATAATTTAAGGGTAGTGCCAAATTAGCTTGGTGCTGAGCTAATCTGGCACTACCCTTGAATTATCAGGGTTGATCCGTCTCCTGCAATTCGTACATAACCATTAGTCACCTCCAACATTGGAAAAAACAGCCATGGGGTTAAAAGGGTTAATGTTAGGAACAATGCTGATTGTGGCTAGGCAGATTTGAGACAATGATGGTGGGTGTAAACAACAGTACGTGGCGCTCATCAGCTTCAATAAAATGCTTTGAAAATAATATCGAACATAACAGAAACATCAACAAACACATGTATATTTCAGTGATATGTTTATGTTCAGCATACTGCGCATGATTACACAACTAAAAACATTTACCGGGCAAAAACATGTCACTAAAATAATGTGTGTAAAACCGGCTGTTCCTACCAACAAAAAAAAAGCATGCTGCGATAGGGACTACTTTTCTATCTTTTTTTTTTACTGATGACGTGCACTATGTGACCATGTGTTTTTTTTTTTTATTTAAATAAACGCTTTTAAAAGTAAATCTTAAAATGCAATGAGGTGATGTGAAGTGGTCACCAGAAATAGCTGTTACGCCTCTACACCTTCTAAAATGCGATAGGTATTCATTACAAAAAAATCACATTATAACCCCAACGACCCTTGACCTTTGTGATGAGTTGACTATATTAGTATGCATAGGAAGGTCTCACCATCAGCTATCTTTGTGCCAAATTTGGTTGAAAAATTTGCTAAAATGTGGACAATACCTACAATTTTGTCACAAATTGGCATTTTATACACATTTTCCGACCTTGTGACCCTTGACCTTTCCAAGGGGGTCATCCAAATTAGTATGCATAGATAGGTCTTACCATCAGGTATCTCAGTACCAAATTTGAGTTTGAAGTTGTGAAAAGTATAAACCTATTTCCTGAGCTCTCGTGACCCGTGACCTTTCTGAGGGATCAACCAAATTAGTGTGCATAGAAAGGTCTTCCCATCAGGTATCTCTGTAGCAAGTTTGTGTTTAAAGTTGTGAATAGTATTTGAGAAAAAAAAAAACATCTTTTGTCAAAATATGGCTTTACACCGTTTTGATAGAGAACAAAATACAGGCTGATGAGCCACAGAACTGTATATACCCAGCATATATATTATAAACTTATAAGGGTAGCTCATACTTTCAGCTCATGGAATACAACTGCTGTGGCTAAAGGTGACAACATTTATTTCCTCAAAAACATTACCGATGACATGACTACATGGGAATATCTACTTTTAGGCTCAATTTTAGCCTACTTGCCCGTTGTGTGCCCACACAACCCGAGAGGCACTCGGGGAACCCCCCAGAGGGGCCGAGAGTTATCTCCCCATACCTGCCTTACCAGATCCGGTCACGAGACCATCCAGTCTTTCTACTTCGCTCGTGGAGAGAAGACGTGTCTGGCCCGCGCTCTCGCTGCCTCGACCGGTCTTCTGCCTACTGACGCTCGTTGCCGACTCTGTGTGCTCTGCGCCCGCTTCTACCCTGCCTTCTACCTGGCCTTCTCTTCCTGCTTCGTTGGGCTCCTTGCGGGGATTCTTCTGCGTCTGTGGACGGCGGTTTGACTGCCCTTTCCCCCCCTTCCCTTCGTTGCAGAGGTAAGGTAGCGGTAGTTCCCTCGGCCGTCCCTCGGGCTGAGGGCCGGCTGTCTATGGGTGTTTCCCTGCTTTTTGCTGGTGGTTTGGTTTCAGTGCGTAGTGCCTGATTAGCTCACGGTCGGCTGTTGCCGTGTCGCGCCCGTTTGCACGTGGGCCTTGGGCTCCGTGTGTGTTAGCCCGTTTAAAGCCCTGTTAGCCCTCCGAGAGTGCCCCATTACGCTTTCACCGGGAGCCCGCCTACGCTTCGATAATGTTGTGCTCCCGGTGCGATGACTTTAGGTGGCCGACGGACACTCACTCGGTCTCCCTACCGCGTTCGGTGGTTCCTCGGACCACAGGTTTAATAATAATAATAATAATAATAATCACATTAAATAGGCGCTTTATCCCAATGGAAAATCGGCTCAAAGCGCCGCCCCGAACTGGGCCCAACAAGCGCGCTCACGTGAGTCACGCGCATTCACTCACACACGGAACGTAAACACAGAACTTTCACGTGGTGCTAAGGGCAAGCTCAAGCGAGCTGCTGTAGTTTGGAAGTTCAAAATCGTTTGTATTTGAAATTGGTTGGGTGGACTGAATCTGATACCAGAGTTAAGCGGTGTGCGGCCTGGCCTGAGGTTATGTGGGCGGACCTTGGTCCTTTTACCGCCGAGAGCGGGCCCGCCCGGCTTACGAGCGTTCAGCGCCCTTTGACACGTTGGCCGCCCTGGCTGTTTCCTCGGCCACTCCCGCACGGAACGGTCCCCTCGTCGGGGTTCGCGGTTTTTGTCTGACCACAGGACCGCCACTGCTGCCACGCCCGCTGACCCTTCCGGAGGGTCTGTTTGCCGGCTTAGCGCACGTCTCACTGAGAGTGACCAGCAGCAGTCGGCCTTGAGCCGTCCGTCGTTGACGAGCCGTCCTCACCACTCTCCCCGCACCAGGCCCGCTGATCCTTCCGGAGGATCGCCTTGCTGGCATAGTGGCCTACTTCCGGAGTAGGGCCCGGAGAGACGTCAGCACCGCCCGTCGCGACGCAGCCGCGACCCTGATCCGCACCGTTCCTCCTCCAGACGCCTGCAGGACGATGCGCTCAGCTTGCTACCAGAAGTCTGTCTCGGCTCTGTTGGACGAGGAGGATCGCTCGACCTCGCACGCGGCCCTCGAGGATGTTTCCCCCTCGGCGCTCCCGTCTTCTTCCCAGTCAGAGACGCTTCTAGCTCCGGTGGAAGCCGCCAGGATCGTGGCCGTGACGCTGCCGGCGGACGCCTGCCCAGCTTCCCCACCGCTGAAGAGGAAGGTCGCCGCCTTTGTTGACGCGGAGAGGCAGGTCAAGAGGTTTAAGTCGCTTCCCCAACCGCCCGGCTTTAAGGGTCTTCGAGACGTCTTTTCGTCGCACCTACAGCTCGCCACGTCAAGCAGGAGCCGGTCTTCTTCTCCGACCGTCGCTGGCCCGCGGATTAGACATCTTGTTTCAGCGGGACTGGTGTGTTGGACTCTCCTAGCCTTCTCCATCCCTCTGCCTACGCTGGACCCTTCGGCGGTGTCGCTAGCCGGCGGTCTGACTCTGCTGCGGCGGTCCCCGCCGCGGGGCCTGGACAAGACAGCGACCTAGGTCCGAAACACCTTACCCTGCTCGGGTGTTATGGAGCTCCTCACTCAAGCCTTGGGTCGTCGGGTGGAGGTATCCTGGCATCTTTCCATCTCTCCCCTCCTAGGAGACCTGCTGGTCCTCGCGGAGACCGCCAACTGCGCCGCCTACCATTCCTCGGTCAACGCGATGGTGGCTTCGGCCAATTGCGACCTCATGCGTCGAGATGCCCTGCTCCGCCCCTGCAGTACGTTGCCGCCGGACCTGCGAGCGCAACTTCACCGTGCCCCCTTGGGTGGACCCTTGCTGTTCGGCGACTCAGTCTCTACGGGTCGGCGGTTCGTTCCTCGTGATGTCTGTGCGACTTGGCCGGAGACGTTTGGTCGGACCTCTGGAGTTTTATCGGCGAGAGCGACCTCCGTCTACTATCTCTCGTCCGGCTCCTGTGGACACTTCCGCCGCCCCTTCGGTAACGACCGCCCTTCCTCGCATCGGCCCCTCGGAACGGTCTGCTCGTCGGGACCCGGCGTTGCGCGCTGACCAGAGGATCGCCACTGCTGCCACGCCCGCTGACCCTTCCGGAGGGTCTGTTTGCCGGCACAGCGCCCGCCTCACTGAGCCTGGCCTGCAGCAGTCCGCCATGAGCCGTCCCACGTTGACTGGCCTTCATCCTCTCTCTCTCCCCGAGAAGCCCGCTGATCCTTCCGGAGGATCTAAACGCCGGCATAGAGCCCTTCTCACTGAGTCCGGCCAGGAGAGACGTCAGCCTCAACCTGCGCGACACGGTCGCGCCCCCGACTCATCCCGTTCCACCGTCAGTTCTAGACACTCATGCTCGCCCCTCGAGCGCCGCTGGAGGGATCATTCGCCTCGCCGGGATCGTCGCCGCTCCCCCCGGAGGATCTGAACGCCGGCGTAGCGCCATGCTCTCGGAGTCTGGCCAAGAGAGGCTTCAGCCTTAGCTTGCGCGACACGGTCGCGCCCCGACTCCCGCCGTTCCACTTTCAGGTCACTTGATGGCTGATCAGAGGACTGCCACTGCTGCCACGCCCGCTGACCCTTCCGGAGGGTCTGTTTGCCGGCACAGCGCCCGCCTCACTGAGCCCGGCCTGCAGCAGTCCGCCATGTGCCGTCCCACGTGACTGGCCTTCCTCTCCCGTCTCTCCCCGTTAAGCCCGCTGATCCTTCCGGAGGATCTGTACGCCGGCGTAGCGCCCTACTCACTGAGTCTGGCCAGGAGAGACGTCAGCCCTAGCTTGCGCGACTCGGTCGCGCCCCCGACTCCTTCCGTTTCACTTTCTGTTCAGGACACTAGTGCGCACCGCTCGAGCGCCTTCGGTAGGATTGCCGTTCGGACTCAACCTCCGCCCCTGGGTCTTCACTTGGCGGATGGACGCCTTAGTCGCCTTAGCCCGACAGTCCTCCTCCAGTCCACATCGAACTACCTGGACGGCCTCCGTTGTGCAACCAATCGGAGACCGCGCTAGCCACGGACAGAGAATGCTCTCTTGCACCTCCTGGCACACCTGGGCTTCCTAGTAGACGACGGCAAGTCAGATCTCTCCCTCGCGCCGGGTTGTGCATCTGGGTATGGAACTCCCTACCAACCTCAACACGGTACGCCTTCCGGTGCCCCGGATCAAGAGGATTGCTGATCTAGCCGACCAGTTAGCTCGGGAGGATGCAGGCCCCGCCAGAGTCTGGCTTCAGTTGCTGGGTTTGATGAACGCCGCAGCGGATCTTATCCCACTAGGGCGTCTCTACTCCCGGCCAATTCTACTGCATCTTCTCCATTGGCTCACGTCTTCCAGAGACTTGACGGCCGCGGTCCCAGTGCCCCAGATGCTTCGTCCGCACCTTCGTCGGTGGACCGGCCCTACGTGGCTAGCGTCGGGAGTTCCCTTAGCCTCTCCCCCTCCAGGCGGGCCCCTGGCCCTCCCACTGGGCGCACACCCACACCCACTGTCTGGAGATGCATGCCGTATGGCGAGCCCTTCACGCCGGGGAGTACCTCCTCCGACACCAGGAGCTTCTCGTGCTTTCGGACGACACGATCGTGGTCGCTTACATCCAGAAGCTAGGTGGCACACGCTCCCCTGACCTGTGTATGCTCCTCTACAGGAAGATGCGTTGGTGCGAGGACCGGAGCATTATCCTTCAAGCCCCGCACGTTCCCGGATGCCTAAATGTCTTGGCCGACTCTCGGTCTCGCCGCGACCAACTCCTACACACGGAATGGACCCTGCGACAGGACATCTTTCAGATGATCTGCGCCCGCTGGGAGACTCCCCAGGCCGAGTCGTTCGCCCCGAGGTGGAACCACCAGCTTCCCCTCTTCGTCTCCCCGATTCCCGACCACCTTGCCTGGGCTGTCAATGCGCTCTCCTTTCCCTGGGACGGACTTGTGGCCTATACCGGTCCCCCTACCGTCCTCGTGCCCTAAGTCCTCCTCTAACTGCGGGGCTCTTCGGCGTTCCTCCTGTCGGTCGCACCGCTCGTCTGGAACCGCTCCTGGACCACCGACCTGCTCAGCCTCGCCACAGACCCGCCCCTGCTGCTGCCCACCCCGCGGACCATGCTCAAGCAACCGCGCCAGCCGCTGTTCCACCCCTGCCTGGAGTGGCTCCTCCTTACGCCTGGAGGTTGGGCGGCAAACCCCCGGAGCTAGAGTATACTCAGATGCAGCTATGGAGGCGATCGCTGCGCCCCGGAGACTGTCGACCCTTCGAGCCTACGAGGGAACTGGCGAGTCCTCTGTTCCTGGTGTACCGATCTTGGCCTTACGCCCACGGATCTGACTCATCCTCCGCTGGCGGACTTCTCTCTCTGGCTCTTCGAGACCAAAGCCTAACCCTCATCACGGTACGCGGTTACCTGTCCATGATGGCGGACACCTATCGTCACCTGGGACGACCCGATCCGGGCGCCGGCAAGGACCTAGCCGACCTTATGGGACACTTCGGCACCCAGCGCCTTACACTCCGCTCGCTCCTTCCTCGCTGGGACCTACCCTGGGTGCTCACGTGGTTGAACTCCGCCCGCTTCGTACCATTACCTTTGGCCCAGCTCGCGGACTTGGCACGCGAGACTTGTTCCTGCTGGCACTGGCTACCGCTTCGCGCGGGAGCGAGCTACATGCGCCTTCAGCACGCCCTGCCGGTCTGCAGTTCCGAACAGATGGCTCCGTCCAGCTGCGCACGGACCCGGCCTTTCTGGCAAATAACAGGTCTCCTTTAACTCCGCCTTAGGTGATCACCATTAGGCCGCTGAGAGACCGACCCCGGTCCCAGGAGACCAGGCTACAGGATCCCGTGCGCGCCCTTAAAAATCTATCTGCGGCGATCTAAGCCCGTCCGCAGGGGACGGTCGCGCCTCTTCCTACCCCTAAGACCCAACCGGCGTGACATTATAGCCCAGACGATCTCTTCCTGGCTCCGCTGGGTCATACGCTCCGCTTATCAGGAGATCTCCCCTGAGGGAGCGAAGAGGCTGCACATTCACGCACACGAGGTACGAGCTATGGCCACGAACGTCGCGTTTGATCGAAACCGCGCTGTCAAGGACATCGTGGCAGCCGTGGGCTAGAAAACCGAATCGGTCTTTGCCCCTTTCTACCTCCGGGACCTGGCTAGCCAGCGAGAGAATCTCGCACTGGTTGGGGGACATCGCCGCCGCGCAACACTCCCTCCCGGTGCCACTGGCACCGTAGATGCACTTCGCTAAAATTGTCGGGAGTGTGCGACGGGGAGAACGGCGCTGTTCTGCTGGGGGAGTTTTGGGCGGCACCCGCCTCCTCATCGCAATTCTCCCATGTAGTCATGTCATCGGTAATGTTTTTGAGGAAATAAATTCATTTTTCTCTAAAAGGTATTTTTTCGAAAAATACTTACCGATGACATGACTCGGATGTCCCTCCCTCCTGCCCCGCTTGCCGCTTTCGAGCGAAGTATCAGACTGAATGGTCTCGTGACCGGATCTGGTAAGGCAGGTATGGGGAGATAACTCTCGGCCCCTCTGGGGGGTTCCCCGAGTGCCTCTCGGGTTGTGTGGGCACACAACGGGCAAGTAGGCTAAAATTGAGCCTAAAAGTAGATATTCCCATGTAGTCATGTCATCGGTAAGTATTTTTCGAAAAAATACCTTTTAGAGAAAAATGAA
>BTPG01000041.1:60000-92355 GCA_036245525.1 Semisulcospira habei | reverse complement strand
TCTTAGTTGTTCGAATAGTTCTTAGTTGTAGATTAGAATACGTCCTTCGTTATTAGATAAAGTCTTAGTTAGATAAAGTCTTTAGTTTGTTAGAATTCGTCTTTGTTTGTCTTAGAAAAGTCTTAGTTGTTAGAAAAGTCTTAGTTGTTAGAAAAGTGCTTAGATCATCTAATGTTGTTAGTTAAAGTATTAGTTAGAAAAGTCTTAGTTGTCTTAGAATTGTGCTTTGTTGTTAGAAAAGAGCCTTATTGTTTAAAAAGTCTTAGTTGTTAGGAATATGTCTTTAGTTGATTAGAAAAGTCCTTAGTAGTTAGAAATGTCTCTTGTTGTTAGAAAAAGTCTTGTAGTTGGTATAAAAGTCTGTAGTTAGAAAAGTCTTAGTTGTTAGAAAAGTCTTAGTTGTTAGAAAAGTCTTAGTTGTTAGAAAAGTCTTAGTTGTTAGAAAAGTCTTAGTTGTTAGAAAAGTCTTAGTTGGGAGTTAAGACAATAAACCAGGCGAAGTTTAGCAATCAAGTCCTGCCATAAAGCAGATCGCGTTAACTCATTCGCGGCCAGCGCGATTCCAGGATTGCCGGCTGGCCGTGAATGAGTTTAACCCACTGAGGTGTCGGTTAGCGGGTTTTAGTGCGCGATGTTTTCCTGCTGGATGTCGAGGGTGTTGTTATTCCGGCAGGTTGTCAGGGTGTTGTTATTCCGGCTCGATATCAGGGGTGTTGTTATTCTTGCAGGATGTTCAGTGTGTTGTATATTCTCTGCAGGATGTCAAGGGTGTTGTGTTGTGCTATTCCTGCAGGATGTCAGTGTGTTGTTATTCCCCACTGCATGCAGGAGTGGTCAGGGTGTTGTTATTCCTGCAGGATGTCAGGGTGTTGTTATTCCTGCAGGAATCGTCGCGGCTAAAACCGCTACCAACACCCAACCCAGCTAAGAAGACATGATCCGCCCAGTCGTGCGGCAAGCAACGCCAGTCCATCTGAAAGAAGCATGGATCCTCATGAGCCCCAGCTGGATTGTGTTCAGTTGTCCGGCCTCGGCAGTCAAGGGCTTAATTCCCTTGCGTTGAAGAAGTGAAATTAATACGCGCGTGATGGTCCCGTTTGTTTGAAGACGGGGATCAAAAGAAGGGTGGTACTTTCAATCGTGCAGCAAACATTTGACTGAACGCACTGCGTTTGAAAACAAACGGACAGACAAACAGTGTGGACAAACAGTATGGACAAACAGTGTGGACAAACAGTGTGGACAAATAGTGTGGACAAACAGAGACATACACGAAGACACACTTACACGTATTGACACATACCCCGATACGCACGCACGCACATGCTTACACATAGATTGACCAGCAAAAGAAATGCGACATATTTGGAATCCAAAAATGTCGTATTTCATTCGATGATTCCAAAAATGTCATTTCATCCGATGAATCCAAAAATGTGGTATTTCATTCGATGATTCCAAAAATGTCGCATTTCATTCGATGAATCCAAAAATGTTGTATTTCATTCGATGATTTCAAAAATGTCGCATTTCATTCGATAAATCCAAAAATGTCGTATTTCATTCGATGATTCCAAAAATGTCATATTTCACCCGATGAATCCAAAAATGTCATAGTTCATTCGATGATTCCAAAAATGTCGTATTTCATTCGATGATTCAAAAATGTCATATTTCATTCGATGATTCCAAAAATGTCGTATTTCATTCGATGATTCCAAAAATGTCGTATTTCATTCGATGATTCCAAAAATGTCGTATTTCATTCGATGATTCCAAAAATGTCGTATTTCATTCGATGATTCCAAAAATGTCATATTTCATTCGATGATTCCAAAAATGTCGTATTTCATTCGATGATTCCAAAAATGTCGTAACATTTCATCCGATGATTCCAAAAATGTCATATTTCATTCGATGATTCCAAAAATGTCGTATTTCATTCGATGATTCCAAAAATGTCGCATATCATCCTATGATTCCAAAAATGTCGCCAAAGGTAATCAAGCATCTTCTTTCCACTATAGTCGATCCATCTACCGCAGCTCGCTGGCGAGAGAGGCTCCCCCACTATCGCAATCGATTGACGCCAATCAAAACTGCCCCACTAAGCTTTATGCGTCGGAATGCCTGGTTGTGTGTTGTCCATGAGTTTGACTTTGTTTATTGTCGTGTACTGAAGATTCACCGCTGAAAACCGGCACGTTTTGCGTTTACCGTTACAATGTATGAATAAGTTATACCTGCAGCAGAGGCGGATTTGGGGGGGGGGGGGGGAGGGTACAGGAGTTCCGGAACCACCACCACCACCACCCCCCACCCCCGACCCAGAATTCTTTAAAATGCTGTAACAAAGTCCCTTTTCGGGCATTTGCAACTTCCCCCGCGCCGCCGCGCTTTTCGACTTTTCAGCCCATGCAAGGTCTAGCGTCGGGGAGGCCTTTTATATCAGGTTGAAGATCGCTAACAAAAAGTTGAACCCCCCCTCCCCCCCCCCCCCCCCGCCTCGAGGTAACTGATCCGCCTCTGTGCAGTTAGAATGCCAAAAGTAAGCCACATGAATTTAACCGGGCCTCTTTCATCTGCAAATCCGGCTGAGCCTCCGCATGCATGCAGGGCTCGGTTTACACACTTACGTATTCAACAGGCACCACAAGTACAGTGATCGACCGGGATTTGTTTATTTCTTGTTTTGTATGGTTTGTAATAATTATGAGCTTGAGGCTGGACTGATCGATCTGCTACATCCTGTGTGTGTGTACACACACACACACACACACACACACACACACACACACACACACACACACACACACACACACACCACACACACACACACGCACGCACGCATGCACGCACGCACGCGCGCACGTGTGTGGTGTGTGTGTGTGTGTGTTGTGTGTGTGTGTGTGTGTGTGTGTGTGGTGCGTGTTGGAAGAGTTAGAAGAAGGGGGCAGCGGGTTCAGTTGTGCATGAGGATGCGTAGGCAAGGATCTACACACAAACTACAGAAACAATGGGTGCTGTTAAATGTGATGTGTGGAGGGGGGGTGAGGGGTTCAGAGTGTGGTGGGGTGGGGGGGCTGGGGTGGCGGGGGGTAGGTGTTTACTACTTTCCAGTACCGTCACAAGCAGTTCTTACCCTGACAAATTCACTGACCTGGCAATAAATTCATACACTGACACCGTTACACTGACGTCGAGTCTTGTTGGCCGGTTCTGGATGACTCTTACAAAAGCGCAAACATCATTGTACTCTTGCGTTGTCTCTATCGGCTCCATCCTGCATAACGGCAACATGTCAGTTGAAAAGCTCGCGTCCTTTGCAGACTGTAGGTCATTCAGTGAAAGACATACATATGTATACTTGTTTCTTTAAAGCGGCAACTAAAATTTTGTAGGTTTTTACAGTTCTAAAATGAATACGAGAGGAATTGCACGGGGATTCCGTCGGACAGAATTAATAAATATAAAATAAATAAATAAATAAATAAATAAATAAATAAATAAATAAGTGCATTTTTGTATGTGTGGTCTGTCATGTTGGCCTTACCGCAGTGATCCGCAAAGCCAAAATCCAGCACACATTTACGGTATTTCCCTTCGAAAGACACCTGGTGGTATATGTATTCCCGCCCATGTCTATGCCTTCTATCTTCTGTTTGGGGTCTGTCTGTTTTGATTCAAACCGATGGATGGCTTCTTCTTTGCTGTGCTCCGTTGTCAGCGTGAAGAAACTTCTGTCAAAGTCCGGGATATCTATCAACACGATGACCACAAAAGGCTGTTAATTCTGCAGTAGCTCAGTTTTCCAAACCACTGAAAGAAATTATTACTTGTATTGACTCCCCAGCCCAGTGCGCAATGGTTATCGGGTGACGTCGGCCGCCGTTGGCCCGCGCACGGCTGTGCCCGCCGGGCTCCAACGGCGGCCGACGTCGGACCGATAGCCTTTACGCATTTGGGTCAATTCTGGTGGGATTTGAGTTCGGGTTTCGGTTTCGGTTTAACGTCCACGGCACCGAATGTGATAATGGACGGCCCTGACGGGCGGGGTTATGGGGGACAGGGAAATTCTATTGCCTATGGAGTACGACCTGAACACTGATCAACTCAGGCGCACTCCAACTGTGCCACTTTGATTTACCAGGACCTTTCAACGGACATGCTATCGGAACAAGCCCGTCATTTCCCCCTGGATTGCGAGTCCAGCTACCGGATCCGGGACGGGGATTCGAACCCACGACCCGGCGATTCCCTTAGCGCTCCTGCTCCGACGCTTAACCGCCTAAGTTATTTCGGACTCGTGTCATTCTGGAAGCGCCACTTAACGGTTACGGGACCTTTTGCTGCGGGACCCGCGTGCGCCGGGGACGGCTCCAATATATTAACTCATTCAAGGCGGCCCGCATACAATAAGCTGCGGACGTGTCGAATAGCGTTTCCAGTGGCAACGCTATATGACACTTCCGCAGCTATTGATGCGGGCCGCCTTGAATGAGTTAATGGCATGAAGTCGTAGCCTGTAAAACCTGTATGCCCACTTTTATATGTCATTGTTTATCGTCGCAAGTACGCTAATAAAATACAATGTTCTTTCGATCCAAATGGGTTCTAAGTTGACCTTAGACAGTCCACTGTACAGGGAACAATAGACGACAATTCATCAAGTTCCGCGAACGTGTCAAATGCATCGTCAGTTTTTGTGAAAAGCTGTGCGATATTGGCAAGCGTACCAAAGGCAGGCAGGTGAAAAAACTCGGTAAATTCGTGATGCACGTGCTAAAGGGGTCAGTCGTGAACACTGAGCACCTCTGTTTCGCTGGAAATACCGGTACAGTAGGGGCATAATTGTCACTTTCCTAACCATGCCACCACGACGAAGCCTAACGCCAGTAGACCAAGGCCGGGCGCTGGCATGGCTGCAGGATGGAATTTCCGGACGAGAAGTTGGGAGACGTCTTTGGGTGAACCATTCAGTGATCCAGAGGCTGCTGGCACGATTCCAAGAATCTGGAAGGGCAGAACGACGACCCTGCTCAGGACGCCCGCGCTGCACCAGCAGAAGGGAGGACAGATACCTCTGTGTGGCGGCTCTGCGCGACCAAACTGTCACGTCAATCACTCTGCGACATCAAGTGATGCAAGCTGCAAACGTTAACGTCAGCAGAAACACAGTCTGCCGACGTCTGCGTGAAATTGACCTGGCTTCACGCAGAGCAGCAGTGAGAATACCCCTCACTCCAGCTCATCGCAGAGTCCGGGTTGCCTGGTGTCGTCAACATGTGAGGTGGAACAGACTCCAGTGGACTCAGGTTTTGTTTACTGATTAGTCACGGTTCACTGTGTCCTTCAACGACGGCAGGGTGAGGGTCTGGAGACGCCAGGGCGAGCGATTTAAGGATGGATGCGTTCAAGAGGTGGGTCGCTACGGAGGAGGCTCAGTCATGGTCTGGGCAGGCTTCAGCAGGGAAGGCAGGACCCCCCTCCACGTCATCCGAGGCACCCTGACTGGACCGCGCTATCGGGACGAGATTGTGCAGCCCCTCATCCAGACAGCTCTCCAAGCCATGGGCGACAATGCTGTTCTGCAAGATGACAACGCTCGACCTCATCGCGCCCGTGTGGTGGATGAGTACCTTGAGCAACAGTGGCCAGCTCGTTCACCTGATCTGGCTCCCATCGAGCACCTCTGGGACGTGCTTGGGCAACGTGTAGTCAGCAACCACCCCCCACCTCAAGGCGTCCCCCAGCTGACTCAGTTCGTGCATCAAGAGTGGGAAGCGATCCCACAACATGTTCTCCGAACCCTGGTGAACTCCATTCGTCAACGCTGCATTGAATGCTTGGCTGCAAACAATGCAGCGTTGACGAATGGAGTGGGTGCACTCGCTACTGACTGGGCCAGTCTTGTGTTTGAAATGAGGGGTGGGTGAACATTATAACGTACTCTTGTTGTTACAATTGCTTGATTTACTCAAAACTTAAATGAAACTGTTACTGAATAAATTAGCAAAGTACTGACTCCAAGTATTGTTACTTTATTTGTGTGGTGTTGTCGGTGCGTCTGCGATAAAAAGTGTCCCTTAAGTTTTGACCATTAGTATATTATACACTGACATGAGTATTGTCTATAGTTTGATTAGACCAAACGTGTCAAAGCGGAGGTGTCACGCGTGCCGCTTACCAGAATAATACCGATTTCATACGCATCCTAATTCGTCGTGGCACAACTAATAATGGGAATAAAAATAAGAACAACCAATGTCTTCCGAATACAGTATGGTCACAGTCACTCAGCCAGCCTTGCCATCCGCGAACAGCACTCACATTCTCATAGTGACGTGTTCAGTTTTATATTACGATATGTCCTATGTAATTTGTGTTACTGTGAAATCGTGTTTATTGTCTTTATGCTTAGACCACAATAGTTACTAAGGCATACGGTGTGTGTGTGTGTGTGTGTGTGTGTGTGTGTGTGGTGTGTGTGTGTGTGTGTGTGTGTGTGTGTGTGTGTGTGTGTGTGTGTGTGTGTGTGTGTGTGTGTGTGTGTGTGTGTGTGTGTGTGTGTGCACGTTAGTAGCTTAATTATATTTTGATGTGTTTAATGTTCTTCCTTTTATGTTGCGCGGCACCGCAACGATTTCCTAATGTATTGTTACATATAATAATACCGGTTATTATATAGGTGCTTTCTCCCAATTCTGCGAATCGGCTCAAAGCGCCGCGAACTGAACCCAACACGCACGCTCACGTGACACACACACATACACTCTGAAGACAAACACTGTACAAGACAAACACGGGACATTCACGTGGTGCGAAGGGTCAGCTCAGCTACTGAGGTTTCTGAAATTTTGATCGCTTGTATTTGAATTTTTATAAAGTGGCCTCAAACCGGTACCACAGGGGAGGGGGAGGAAGAGCCGGAGTACCCGGAGAAAGAACCCCCGACGATCCGCCCGAATTAACGGTGACACTTACTAGAGGAGAAAAGTCCGACATATGGCAATAAAGTTCTATCATCATCATCAATCATTCATCATCATCATCATCATCATCATCATCATCATCATCCATCATCATAATACGTTTCGGCTTTAACCGTTGTCGGTTGTAACGGCCGTTGCAACGGTATTTGTTAAAAGTTCTTCAGACACCATCTGTACCGTTTTGGTTCGAAAATGCAGCCAACAGCTTTCCTTTAAATCATATTGTGCTTAAAGACATCGAAAATCCTTTAAAGTGTTTGTTTGAAGTGTGAACACACCCACGGGCGACATGATTCCAATGAATCTGCAGTGACAGATGCGGCTCGTCAGTAGATACGCTGTAGTTTAAACTGTTAAAGTTTGATTTCCTCGTGTAAAGTTATATACTGACCAGCGTGGCGGTCCGTGGCGCAGTGGCTAAGGCGCCTGCCACCAATACCAAAGGTTTGAGGTTCGATACCGGGTTCCGGCGTCGGACTTTTCTCCTCTGGTAAATGTCACCGTTAATTCGGGCGGACCGTCGGGGGTTCTTTATCCGGGTACTCCGGTTCTTCCACCCCCCCCCCCCCCCACACACTTTGGTACCGGTTTGAGGCCACTTTACAAATTTCAAATACAAGCGATCAAAAATCTCTGTAACTTCAGTAGGTGAACTGGCCCTTCGTCTGTCTTGTACTGTGTTTGTCTTAAATGGCGTAAATCCGTGTCTGTTACGTGAGTGTGCGTGTTGGGTTTCAGTTCGCGGCGCTTTGAGTCGATTTGCCCAAAAATTGAGAAAAAGCGCCTATATAATAACGGTATTATTATTATTATTATTATTATTATTATTATTATTATTAGAAAAGAAGCATCACTGGAATCATCGGAAACACCCCGATGATGTTGCATTTCTTTTGCGTGTCGGTATGCCAGGCGACGCTCGATGGCCGCCACATCTGTTGTCGCCACAGTGAATCAAGGGCGACAACCAGTGTGACTGGCTGCTTGTCATACTCGAGCACCTAGTGAAGATCATTGACTCTCTTCGATCGGTGCCATAGACAATAGTTGTGAAATATGAGTCAATAAGGTGTAGCCATTGTGTTGTGAACCCTTTCACCCTCCAGTGCCACAAAGACGATAGTCACGACGTTATGAGTCAGTAAGATGCAGCCATTCCACTGTTAACCCATTCACAGCTCGGTGCTCGAAATATGTGTCAGCTAAGTGTAGCCATTGCACTGTGAACCCTTTGACAGCTCGGTGCCACGGACCATAGCCACGAAACACGAGTCAGGTGTAGCCATTGCGCTGTTAACCATTTTACACTTCGGTGCCGCGGACAATAGCCACGAAACACGAGTCAGGTGTAGCCATTGCGCTGTTAACCATTTTACACTTCGGTGCCGCGGACAATAGCCACGAAACACGAGTCAGTACAGTGTAGCCGTTGCTTAACCTTTCACTACCGGCAGCTGCAAATTGTTTTTTTTTTTTTCAAGCCATCGCAGATTCCGTCACTACCTTGAATATCCCATCCGGCAGAGGCCGGCAAGAGACATAGATCCTCATGTGCCCCCGCACCTGCGGGGGCACATGAGGGTCTGTGTTTCTTGCAGATGGGTGTTGTTTGGTGTGTGTGGGGGGGGGGGGGGGAGGGGGGGTTGTTAAAAAGTTGTAAAATACTTTAAAAGCAATGTCAGAACATTTAGCCGTGCGCTAAGCTGCGCATTTGCAGCATCACCCGCACCTAGCCTGGGGCTAACCTCCCATTAGTGTCAGTCGGGCCCTTCACGGGGAACTTCACGTTATGTCTCCGGTCCAGTGACAGGCAAAAGACGGTAAGTTCACTCTGTGTGAGCAGCGAGATTTTCATTTTAATACAATCAAATCTCGCTTTTCACACATTAAGATGGACTTAACGCATTTTCCCTTCACAGTGCAGTCTTTCTGACGCAAGAAAATGGTGTCTAGCGCGACTGTAGGGGCACATTAGTTTTGTTTTCTTCTGACACAACACTAGCTTATGACTATTTTTTTTTTTGTTTTTTTTTTGGATGAGGTTAATGCATACGTACGAACAAGCAAAGATCCTAAATAATGTAGGATCTTTGGAACAAGCGTGCAATGTACACCACACTATCACCCTTGTGCAGCCGCTGGTCCTGTTCACAGCGCGGAGGGGGGGGGGGTTGTTTGCACAGGGGCGTTAACCTGGTCCTGTTCATAGCGCGGGGGGTTGTTTGCACAGGGGCGTTAACCTGGTCCTGTTTACAACGCGGGGGGTTGTTTGCACAGGGGCGTTAACCTGGTCCTGTTCACAGCGCGGGGGGTTGTTTGCACAGGGGCGTTAACCTGGTCCTGTTTACAGCGCGGGGGGTTGTTTGTACAGGGGCGTTAACCTGGTCCTGTTTACAGCGCGGGGGGTTGTTTGCACAGGGGCGTTAACCTGGTCCTGTTTACAGCGCGGGGGGTTGTTTGCACAGGGGCGTTAACCTGGTCCTGTTTACAGCGCGGGGGGTTGTTTGCACAGGGGCGTTAACCTGGTACTGTTTACAGCGCGGGGGGGTTGTTTGCACAGGGGCGTTAACCCGCTCAGCGCCGAGAAAAATGTTCAGCACCACCCAACTGTAAGAGGTATAGATCCTCATGAGCCCCCGCAGTCGCGGGGGCTCATGAGGATCTATGCCTCTTGCTGACACCAATTTGAATCCATGTGGCTGGGACAAATAGTTTGGTTTTGTTGTTGTGTTGAATCAACCAAATTTTGCAGAAACACAATCTGTGTCAGCGATAACTGAAAGGGTTACTGTAAATGTGACCCCTCGGTCTTATGCACCCAGCAGGCCTGTGCCGCAAGCAGTACTGGTGGACTGTGTCCCCCTCTCCCCCCCCACCCCCCGTGGATGGTTAACTGATTGTGCCCGAGGTACGAAATCCCCCCATTTTGGAGTTGTCCTCTGATGACTGCATTACAATTCAGGAGACAAATCGACCATGATAGTTCAAGGGTGGTGGCAGAATAGCTTGGCGCCTATAGGCGCCCAGCTATTCTGCCACCACCCTTGAACTATCATGGGCGAGCCATATCTTGCTGTGGTGTGTCGCGGGGCAGAATGAGTTAAGTCAAAGGACCTGGGCATGCACACTAACAACCAACAGAGTTCCAAAGAGAGAGAGAGAGAGAGAGAGAGAGAGAGAGAGAGAGAGAGAGAGAGAGAGAGAGAGAGAGAGAGAGAGAGAGAGGAGAGAGAGAGAGAGAGAGAGAGAGAGAGAGAGAGAGAGAGAGAGAGAGAGAGAGAGAATCAATGAATCAATGAAACTTTATTTTACAACTGTTAAGGCATTGACATCGTCATTGACACAGCCATTTTACAAACCTGCTGTTGCTAAAAACTACAAGACTATCTACACATGCACATACATATAAGTAAAACATAATACTTGGCTTTGTGCATAATCTTTGTGCTGAGACAGCTTCAGGAGAAGTGCCGCGAGCAGAACAAAGGACTGTACGTAACGTTTGTCGACCTAACAAAAGCGTTCGACACTGTGAGCAGGCAAGGCATGTGGCAGATCCTGGAGCGACTTGGCTGTCCCCCAAAGTTCCTCAGCATGATTGTCCAGCTACACGAGGACCAGCAAGGCCAGGTCAGACTCAACAGTGACCTCTCAGAACCATTCCCTATTCTCAACGGCGTAAAGCAGGGCTGCGTGCTGGCACCGACCCTCTTCACCATCTTTTTTAGCATGATGTTGAAGCAGGCCACAGTGGACCTCGATGATGACGATGCAGTGTACATCAGGTATCGTCTCGATGGCAGCCTGTTCAACCTCAGACGACTGCAGGCCCACACGAAAACCCTAGACCAACTGATTCGTGAGCTGCTTTTTGCTGATGACGCTGCCCTCGTTGCACACACAGAGAGAGCCCTGCAGCGCATCACGTCCTGCTTCGCAGACGCTGCCCAGCTCTTTGGACTCGAGGTCAGTCTGAAAAAGACAGAGGTCCTCCATCAGCCGGCACCCAAGACAGTGTATCGCCCTCCTCACATCACCATTGGCGAGTCTGAACTAAAGTCAGTGCACCAGTTTACTTACCTTGGCTGCATTATCACGTCGGACGCCAAGCTGGACAAGGAGCTTGACAGCAGGCTGGCAAAAGCGAACAGCGCTTTCGGGCGACTTTTCAAGCGGGTGTGGCACAATCAACAGCTGAAAACAGGCACCAAGATCAGCGTGTACAGAGCTGTGGTCCTCACCACCCTGCTGTATGGTTCCGAGTCCTGGGCCCTCTACCGCAGCCAACTACGACTCCTCGAACGCTTCCACCAGCGCTGCCTGCGTACCATCCTGGGCATTCACTGGAGTAACTATGTCACCAACGTCGAGGTCCTTGAACAGGCTGAAACTGTGAGCATCGAGGCTTTGCTGCTGCGGACACAGCTCCGCTGGGCGGGGCATGTCTCCAGGATGGAGGATCATCGCCTACCAAAGATCACCCTGTTCGGCGAGCTTGCTACTGGACACCGTGACAGAGGGGCACCAAAGAAGATATACAAAGACTGTCTCAAGAAGTCACTTAGTGCCTGCCAAATCGACCACCACCAGTGGTCTTCGCTTGCTGTGGACCGTGACACCTGGCGCTCCACCATTTACAAGGCAGCTGTCTCCTTTGAGGACTCTCGCAGAGCTAGCCTTAAGGACAAGCGGCTCAGGAGAAAAAACAGAGATGCCGCAACTCAGAACCCTGGCCATACCTCCCCCTGCAGCCACTGCGGTCGAACCTGCCTGTCCCGGATTGGCCTCCGCAGCCACGAACAAGCCTGCAGACGTCGTGGGCAACTCCTATAAAATCTTCGTTCGCGAAGTCAAGCCAAGAGAATACTTGCAATACTTGCAAACAATTGACAACACTGTTCACATAGGCAGTAGTTCAAATGATAAATGAAAGATAACAGGCTTAATTATTGCGAATAAATTGGACCCATGCCAGCATAGAAAGAGACATATAATACATGTAGTTAAGGCATCCCTAGGCCCTACGAGTGATCCACGAAATATTTGCAGAGACCCTTTTTAAAAGAGGCTAGCGAGGAGGCGGATTTTACATGGTCGGAAAGCGCATTCCAGAGAGAGAGAGAGAGAGAGAGAGAGAGAGAGAGAGAGAGAGAGAGAGAGAGAGAGAGAGAGAGAGAGAGAGGAGAGAGAGAGAGAGAGAGAGAGGGAGAGAGAGAGAGGAGAGAGAGAGAGAGAGAGAGAGAGAGAGAGTGTGTGTGTGTGTGTGTGTGTGTGTGTGTGTGTGTGTGTGTGTGTGTGTGTGTGTGTGTGAGAGAGAGAGAGAGAGAGAGAGAGAGAGAGAGAGAGAGAGAGAGAGAGAGAGAGAGTCCGTCCCAAGGAAACGAGGAGAAGGAGCCTGATCAGAGACATACATAACATTGTTTTTGTAAAAAAAATGTCTGTACACCGCACACCACTATTTCATGATGGCTTGATGTGATCAGCCGTATACCTTTATGACATTTCACAAATCAGTCACGTTTTGTGTTTGCTGTCAGGTGTATTTCGGACGTATTTATAGGGCTCGGGATGTTCCCCGCGTTGCCTATGAGCATGGGCGCGTCAGCCGCCATCTTAAGAGCATAGAATAGACTTCAGATAGTAGCGAAGTAGTGCCAGTTTCAACACGTTTTTCTTTATGTTTCTTAATCTTTGGAAACGAACAAAAACAGATTCTGGTTAGCGGTTTCCTACGGTGATGGCAAGACTTGCTGTTATTGCCTATAGCACGTAAGGACTTCCTGGACATTGCCCTGACAGCGACTGATTTCCCTATGAGCGCCTTAGTCCCGTATCCTCACAAGATGGCCGCCACGACTAGCGTGATGACGTCAGCTTCCCGCGCCCTATTGGCTAAGGCTACCTTCATCAACGTGCTGACCCTTTTGTTTGTGTTATGTATGTCTCTGACCAGATGCAAGAGTTCAGTCTGCCGGCCGCTCGTGGCAAAACACAAAGAGGATTGCGAAACCCGAGAAGAGGTGGAGCATGGTGTGACAGTAGAGGCCCCAATGCGGCGTCGTGTCCCGAAGACGTTTTGCTACTGGGTGCCCTATGCTCCGCCGGGTATCAATAGTCACCTGTATCACCCGACCGTTTTATTGGAATCTTTTCCATCCTAACTTTCTATGCCTGTGACTCATAAACTGACATAAACTGATATAAGGGGAGTTTGACTCGCTTGGTTGCAAAGAGGTACACCGGTCGAGGACACAAACAATCTCAACAACCACTGAACAAGTACACACGAGAAACATGACATCAATCATACCACTCTCGCATGCAAGCGGCATAACAGACATAATCAAGGTTCTTTGGTTTTACTACGTATATATAAAATGTTACATTGGTTAATAATAAATGGTTTGCTCACCTCTGACGTGCATACAGAATACGACGACCCATGGTGGTCACACGGCCCATCCCAGCACCAAAGTTGGTGCCGGGAGGGAGAACAATCCTAACATCACATTTCAGGGTCGGTGTGCTGTCTCGAGGGTGCCACAACGTGTTACTTCAGGAACGGAACCCACGAAACACACTCTGACCATTTCTTATATGACCCATTGCCAAAAGGTGTTACTAAAATGGTTGACCAAACTATATGCATAATAAAAACACTTCCAGTCCTGATTCATCTGTTTTTGGTAGTTAAGATCATGGTAAAATGCCTGAATATACACTAGAAATAACATGGGAGACACATTTTGAGAGGTTTAGTGACTGTATGATCAAAATGTTGGCCAAGGCTGAACATTTCCCTTGCCAGAAAGCATCACCGATCGACCTCGTGTGAGCGATGTAATGGTGTGCAAAGAAAATGTCGACCTACTGGTTTCATATCATCAATTTTGTGAGGCAAGACATGTATAAATATTTACCAGTTAAGAACAGATATGTTCATGTGCGAAATATTGCGGTATTGCCTATTAAAAAACGGCATGTTGAACGTCAGACGTGTTGTAATTTTGCAACAGAATATATCTTCCCTGCACTTCGCACAATGTGAACCTCATAGCAGACGAATTATGACCATCACTTCCTCTCCTGTACATGCATAATGCACCCACTTCGTATGTTTCAAGATAAAAACACAAACAGACTTTTTTGAAAGGCGAGTTTACTTCCACCAGTTTGTGTTGTAATAATCGACGTTCGACATAGTTGTCTTTTCTTCCTCAACTGCTGCCGATTTCATTTTTGAAAATGTACCCATCGTTTCTTCGTATCACGTGATGCATAGACGCTATGCTGGATCGATGATTGCGGCAAGCTTCAAACCGACGGAACTCGAGAAAGGTATGTTGTAATATTCGACTTTGTCTGACGTTCGACATAAAATCCACGTTCAACATAGTTTCTGTATAGTTTTTGCATAACAGTTACCTAGACAAAGGATTGATATGGCATTTGTTCCGATAGGATATACAAGCTGTGCAGATTGAAACGAATCTGGCAGTTGGTTGTCGCCAACCATGTGCGTTGAAAATGATTTAGCGAGTTGTACGTCATTACATTACCACAATGCGTGTGTGGTAAACATGACGTTCGATCAAAGAAAGGTGATATTTGGTGCAGCATCTTTGTCTAGACCACTCTCTGGAACGTCGTGTTTGGAGAAAACTGCTAATTTGCAGCATGTAAAACCGATTCAGACAAAATGCGGTCACACGTGTTTGTAGTTGTTGACAAGCTCCCTTTTCAAGGCGTGTTGCGTCGACCGTCAAATTTGCAACACGGTCGATGTTGTAAACCTGATGTGCAATCACCTGTTAAATGATGGTGTTTCGCACTCAGATCGTCCTTGTTGACACTTTCCATCTCGTAGAGTCACCCATGGAATCGTGTGAAAGGCCTTGAGAGGGAGAGTGTCATGTTTGATTATAGAAAATGCAGATGAAGTGTTGAAAATGCACATGATACATGAAAGTGTAAATGGAGATGGCAACTGTTTTTTTCAGAGCGATGAGCCTTCTAATATTTGGCACAGAAATGTGCCATAAAGAGCTCAGGTGTCGCATTGTTATTTGACTGGCACTGCATCCAGACAGTTTTCTGAATGGTTCTAATTGGTGCGCTCCTCATGACTCTGTGTCACCAGCTGAAGTTATTCAAATGGCTGTGCTGACCTCAGTTTCACCTGATGCTTCAGAGCGTCTGTCGTTTGAAGCTGAAGTGATGTCAGTGGTTAAAAACTGCAGCTTGTCAGGTTTGTGGGAGTTTTGCGCAGCCAGTTTTGTGCTGAAGCTTCCAAACCAGTCGGTTTTTCCAGATCTTGGTTGAGAGATGTACAGGCTTCACTGCAGCCGCAATTTTCGCGCTCCGGGTTGTGAGGATGGACAGAAATTGTTCATCTTTTGTTCCACTCCGCAGTGACATGGTTGCTGATCACTGGGTGCCAAACCACTTTGTGCCTATCGTTCCCCGCACACACACTCAAGCTCCAGTGGTTGGAACCTTCCATCTTGTTCAGTGGAATGGAACTGAATATGTTCGGCAAGTTAAAGACGTTGACGAACGTCTGCAGGTTGCCTGTGTGAGTTTCATGTCAAAGCGCCGGCACTTGTACTGTTGGCCTATCCGCTTTGACTACTCGTGGGAACCATTTGATTCATTTTTAAGGGGGGGGGGGGGGGGCTCTCTCAACCTCGATAAAAGCACATCCAGTCAGAGGCGTCAGTTGTTCACAGTAATTTAGGACAGATACTGCACAGAAATTGCAGAAGAAACGGATATAAAATTAAATCAGTGATGTCAAGGTCTTTGTGTTTTCCTACACAGTTCAGTATATTTACTGACATGTGTAGCAAAACAAACGTGACATCACTGTATTTGTCTGTTTCTCCTGCAATGTCTAGTTCTTGAAGACCCATACTGACCATCTGTCACTATATTAATAGTTCTCTGAGTGGAGCCCCGAGAAGCATACGAAAGGGTTTTGGCCCAAGTGTAAAAAAAAAAAGAACCAAAATAACATATATTCATATAAAAGTATGCATTTTTTACACTGTTTTAACCTTCATTGTGGTGAGACACTTTTGAGAAGAAATAAGTGTAAAACGAGATGTGATTTGCAGTTTTAAGGATTGATGAGCAGTTCAAATACATGAATAGTGCAGAACGATATGTGATTTAGCAGTATTGCGGATTGATCAGTAGTTCAGTTAAATGAGGAAATGTGTGTATGCAGTATACTGGCCATAGACTGGGTCATGAAGATGACCACAGAGCACAGACGAAGTGGAATACAGTGGACACTGTGGACACAGCTTGACGACCTCGATTTTGCAGACGACTTGGCTTTACTGTCCCACACTCATCAACAAATGCAGGACAAGACCACGAGGCTTGCTGACATCTCGTCCCAAGTGGGCCTCACCATTCACAAACAGAAAACAAAGACAATGAGGCTGAACGCAACCAGGGAAGAACCAGTCTTGCTTGCTGGCACCCCGTTGGAGGAGGTGGAGTCCTTCACCTATCTCGGGAGCATCATAGACAAAAAGGCGGCACTGATGCAGATGTCAGAGCACGAATCGGTAAAGCCAGAGCAGCCTTTCTCCAGCTGAAAAAAGTGTGGAGTTCCAGAGAGCTGTCACAACACACCAAAGTCCGGATTTTCAACTCCAACGTAAAAGCAGTTCTCCTATATGGAGCAGAGACTTGGAGATTGACAAAAACCACAGTCAACAGAGTACAGATCTTCATAAACAGTTGCTCTAGAAGAATTTTGAAAATCCACTGGCCAGAGAAGATCAGCAACGTCAGACTCTGGGAGAGAACAGAGCAGATAACAGCAGAGAATGAAATTGGGCGAAGAAGATGGGGATGGATTGGTCACAGTCTGAGAAAGCCAGCTTCCAGCATCACTAGGCAGGCATTGTCATGGAACCCCCAGGGAAAGAGGAAAAGAGGTAGGCCGAGAAACTCATGGCGTCGAGACCTCCAAGCAGACATCAAGAGACTGGGAACCACCTGGAGTAAAATAGAAGGAGAAGCACAGGACAGGAGTCGCTGGAGGTCTCTCGTCGAAGGCCTATACCCGGGTAGGGGTGACAGGCGTAAGTAAGTAAGTAAGTGTTTGTAGCGGAAGAACAGTGACTTGTGGGCGAACTTGTGGTTTTGGATGGATAAATGTTACACCTCCGTTCAGTTTGTTGTAATTATGACGTTCGACATAATATCTCTTTTCTTGAATTTGCATTTATTGTTCCTGTACTTGAAATAAAATGATCATAGGCAATGTTGCTGTTGTCTCTCTTAATTCTTTTTACATCCCTGAGACTGTGGTTTGAAAGAGAATGTGGCTGCATTTCACATTTACAACAAACAGAAAGAAGCACCTGTGTCGGATGTCGGGTATTACAACAATTCATCTTTTTCAGTGACACTCCGAAAAACTGAATGATTTAGTTTTGCAACAGAAATTCACATTTACTAATCTTTTTGACTGTTCTAGTAAACATTTTCCAACTTGGATCAATAAAACCCCCAAACTTACACTGTTCTGTCGTAATACCTGACCTCCGACATAATGTCATATAACAACTTTTGAATGAGATTTCTCTGAAACTAAGGAACAGATTATATTCCAATTTCACATACTATTTGCACATGCTACAAACTGTCCAAAACACAATTTTCATATAATTCTATCACTTTTCATTTTCAAGCACCCTTGTTGCCTTTTCAGTAACACCTTTTGGCAATAGGTCATATACAATTTTTAGTCTCTGTTCGCACAAGGGCCCTTTTCCAAAGGTCCTGCGTTATTTTTACCTTTTGACCTTTCATGCCCTTGTTTGGACACTCGTGCCACCTATACCCACGCAAATTAATCTCTTTCTCACACAAGGTATACGATTCCTATAGGTAACCGATCTCCCACCCTTTGTCGTATTATTCTGGGTTAAGCCTTGCGGGTCACGTTTCAGTCAATATCCCGTACTCGGCTCTTGACCTGACTTTTAACTCTAATCAGTTATTTAACTCATACTATACATAACAAGCACTCTGTGACACCTGGCCTCCAATTTTCTCAGTTTCCCCATTTCTATTTCTCCCGCTTGTGCAAGATGGTGCCTTCGCTTTCATAAGCACATCATTACATTCATCACTGTGTCAACCTCTAAATGTGTCGTATACTATTTGGCATGAAAAAACTTTGAACCTTGACTAACGGGGTTCCAACGCCCTACAGCAGGATGAGATGGGTCGACCATGATAATTCAAGGTTAGTGCCAGATTAGCTTGGCGCCTGATGGCGCTTTGTGTCTTTGAAACGTGAACACATTATGCGTCTACTAGCTGATTTGCACGGGCTGCCAGTTTCATACAGAATTCAGTATAAAGTCTGTGTTATTTGTTTCAACATCATCTCTGGTTCTTCCCCTCCTTACTTATCTGATCTTGTCCACTGTATACACCGTCTCGCTCACTACACTCTGCTTCAGACACTGGTGTTTTCCGTATCCCGAGACGAAATAAGGTCACTCGAGGTCATCGTGCATTTTCGTATTTTGGTCCCATTACATGGAACGCTCTCCCAGCTGATGTGCGTCACTCATCATCTCTCTCCATTTTCAAATCCAAGCTTAAAGCACACCTTTTCTCTGTTGCATATACTTAAAAGACCATTTTGTCTGGCCGGCTCATCATGTGTGTGTGTGAGTGTGTGTGTGTGTGTGTGTTTGTGTGTGTGTGTGTGTGTGTGTGTGTGTGTGTGTGTGTGTGTGTGTGTGTGTGTGTGTGTGTGTGTGTGTGTGTGTGTGTGAGTTTTCTGCTCCTTGTAAATCAATGTATTTTTGTTGTTGTATGTGTTTGTTTTTGTATTTTGCTTTGTGTTTCATTACTGATTGTAAAGCGCCTAGAGCACCTTGGTGATTAGGCGCTATACAAATTACCTTTATTATTATTATTCATTAATTATCATGGTCGATCCGTCTTCTGCAGCTGGTACATAGTCGTTGGATGACACCTTCCAAATTTGAAAAATGCGACCGCGGGGCGGTTAAATGGGTTAGTGCATGTCACACCACTATGTGGCTCACATAAGCAGCGCAATAAATTCAACATCAGCCTTCTGATATAACCAGTTAAATGCGAAAATCTGATATAACCAGTTAAATGCGAATATCTGATATAACCAGTTAAATGCGAATATCTGATATAACCAGTTAAATGCGAAAATCTGATATAACCAGTTAAATGCATGCGAATATCTGATATAACCAGTTAAATGCAAATATCTGATATAACCTGTTAAATGCAAATATCTGATATAACCTGTTAAATGCGAATATCTGATATAACTAGTTAAATGCCAATATCTGATATAACCAGTTAAATGCGATTATCTGATATAACCAGTTGAATGCGAATATCTGATATAACCTGTTAAATGCAAATATCTTATATAACTAGTTAAATGCCAATATCTGATATAACCAGTTAAATACCAATATCTGATATAACCAGTTAAATGCTAATATCTGATATAACCTGTTAAATGCGAATATCTGATATAACTATCTGATATAACCTGTTAATGCGAATATCTGATATAACCAGTTAAATGCGAATATCTGATATAACCAGTTAAATGCCAATATCTGATATAACCTGTTAAATGCGAATATCTGATATAACCAGTTAAATGCGAATATCTGATATAACCAGTTAAATGCCAATATCTGATATAACCTGTTAAATGCGACTGTCTGATATAACCAGTTAAATGCGAATATCTCTTGACCCACCGACCTGTTGATGGGATTAGTATTTGCATGACACATGCAGGCGACAAACAAACAATCAAACAAACAAACAAACAACAAAAAGAATCGCACATACATTCAAACCATTACTGCTTGTGAACTGACGTGACTCACTTTAAACCATTCAGCCCTGACGCACTACAGAGGGAGATGGGTCTTTGCCTACTAAGTAACTTTTCAATATTATGTAGGCCTACTCTGTTAACCCATTCAGCCCCGACGCACTACAGCAGGAGATGGATCGACCATGAAAAATCAAGGGTAGTGCCAGAGTAACTTGGCGCCTATCGGCGCCAAGCTAATCTGGCACTGCCCTTGATCATGGTCGATCCATCTCCTGCAAATGGTGCATAGTCATTAGATGACGCCTCCAATATTTGGGAAATACGGCCGTCGGGCTGAATGAGGTAACGCGCGCACTGAGCCGTACGGACGAGAAGTCTTCCTCTGTACACCCCGGTTGACAACAGCTTGGCGCCGAGAGTAGTGGTTACTTGATTTTCTCGCCTCGAGCAAAAACACACACATGACGAGAGTAGCCACGAAAATGGGTCTAGTATCTTTCTCATGCCATATTTTATCATGATTTTTGCTTTGGTGGTAGTGTAAGCTTTTCCCCTCTCCAATCTATGCTTGAATTCGTATTTTACGTTATATCGCCCAAGCGCACAGACGTGTTTATCGAGCTTTCAATCGTGTATCCCGCACAAAAGTCAATTTTACAACTTATCTGAAGATAAACGCATTCAGCAACATTTATCCCAATTGTCTCTATGCAATCGACTACTATATATTTAACTACAGAGCAAGTTCAAAGCTGAAAGATAATGCGTTTGCACAGAATTCATATTTTAATGTTAGCACCTATTGGTTTGCAGGTTGCGCGCTGCGACAAAACTGATTTTTCCGGTGGCTGGTGTGTGTAGTGCATGCATGTGTTTCAGTGGGTGTTGTGTTTGTGTAAAGGCCCCGCCAAACATGCCCGATTTTGAGGCCGATTCTCGAGCAGTTTCGAATCGGAATGTGATCGGGCCGGACTGCAAAAACGTGTGCACTGCCACACATTTCCCGACTTTTTTTAGCCGTCCGGTTTGAACCGAAGATCAAAGTCGTACCTGTTCTGCAAAATGGCTGCTAGTTTTGACAATGATGATGATGTGCTTGCATTATCAGCAGTTTTGCATCATATTCGGGAAGAGGCGTGCGAAACATCAGCAACGAAGGTGGTACTGATCTTCCGCCATTTGCAAACTGAAACGACGTGCTTTGCGAGACGCGCTCTGACTGGTTGAAGCTTACAATCGGGACCGATTCGGATCAGAAAAATAGAGCAGTTTCTAAACACCCGATTCCCAGCCGATTGCGATAGGATTTGATATATATCGTCATCCGATCGCAATCGGATCGGAATCGGCTTCAAAATCGGGGCACAACCGGCAAGTGTGGCGGGACTTAACACACACACACACACACACACACACACACACACACACACACACACACACACACACACACACACACACACACACACACACACACACACACACACACACACGCACGCACGCACGCACACACACACGCATGCACACGCACGCACGCACGCACACACACACATTTCGTACTGGTGTGTGTGTGTGTGTGTGCGTGTGTGTGTGTGTGTGTGTGTGTGTGTGTGTGTGTGTGTGTGTGTGTGTGTGTGTGTGTGTGTGTGTGTGTGTGTGTGTGTGCGCGTGCGTATTAGCTGTTAGCCTTTTCATTGTATCAGCGCATAGAACTACGTTTAGAATAAGCGCTTAACAAATCTCTTTTATTATTATATTATTATTATTATTATTATTATTATTATTATTATTATTATTATTATTATTATTATTATTATTATTATTATTATTAACTATGATAGTTTTAACCTTAAAAGCCGCGAATCCGGATGCGACACGTCTCAAATGTGTTAAGGATGACCTTGGTGCCTAGAGATCGAGCATGATAGTTCAAGGTGGTGCCAGAATAGTTCAAGTTATTGCCTAGAGATCGATCAAGCCGATAGTTCAAAGGTGGTGCCAGAATAGCTTGTGCCAGGAGATCAACCATGATAGTTCAAGGTATTGCCAGAATAGCTTGGCGCATGCAGGCGTCAAGCTATTCTGGCACCACCTTGAACTATCACGGTCGGTCGATCTCTAGGCGCTAAACTATTCTGGCACTACCTACGGTTGATCCCTGTCTATTGTAGCGTATCACGGACAGAATTTTGACAAACTGTACAGAAATATGTAAGTTACACGAACACAGGGCCAGACTAAACACCACGGTAAATCAACACAGAGCTTACTTATGCAAGCTTTTTGCTGCGTGACATAAAATGGGGTCAGATAAATGAAAATAAATGCTGTGGTGGTTCTCAAGCCGTACTGTGCCTAGATAAATTTGCTCCTGGTATGGAGGCGTAAGACTGGTCACGGACATATACTATCGTCGTCAATCCATAATCTAGAATAGACTGCTCATAGACAGGTGTGTCTGACTGGAGAGTCGTCATCGTGCTCAAACCTCGGCGGCTTTACCCATGAATCATCACGGTCGATCCATCTCCCGCAAGACACGGGTACTTAGAAGCGCAATACATGCGGGCTAGGTTGCTATATAGGTCGGCAGTCGTGGGAAAATGCAAAAGCGATCGAGTCATATAAAAGGCCTGCCCTTTGGTGTAATCGGTCATGTATGAATCCGGGTACTGAGGAGAAAAAGATCGGTTAAATGCGGGGTAGATTTCCTCTTAACGCTCGGTTGCTGACACCCCCCCCCCCTTTCTCGTTATTCTATGCCGCGTGCTTGTCGCCAAGTTGTTGAATATTATTAACCCTTTCACGACACCATTCAGCGGAAACTTGAGACCCGGCATAGTAACGCGTCTTTTCCATCGAGCGGTCCTGAGCAGTTAGAGGGTTTTGAAGGAAAGGAGTGAGTCCAAAAAATGCAACGCCGATAAATCGTGTGCTGGTCTGTCGTGTCTGTACGTGCTGTTTCATGAATATCCAGCCACCCTCCCAATGCGCAAAATGGCCATCGGGCCGACGTCGGTCTCCGTTGGCCCGCGCACGGCCGTGCGCGGGCCAACGGCGGCCGATGTCGGCCCGATGGCCTTTTGCGCATTGGGCTCTTCCCTATTTAACACTTTGACGGCTACTGACGAAACCTCTCGGGTGAAAAACGCGTGATGTCAGTTTTCCGATCAACGGTGTCGTCAGCAGCATTCAAGGGGTTACAGGTTGTATCCAAACGGTCAACGCCCGCGTTCCAACACTACTCTCAAAGTGTTTGCAACAGACGATATTGGTATTTCGTGCCTTTTGAGTCTCTTGTACGCCACCTTAGAGCTGTGTGAACTTGATACAACTTTCAAAGAACTGTACATAGAATACCCCTGATTCAATTACAATTCAATTATTTGGTCGCCACAAAGTGCAATGTTTATCGCGTCTCAGTGACACAACCTGTCACACGCACACACACTTTATTTTCCACGGATGAAAAAATAGGTGCGCAGACCTGTTTTCATTCTTGTCCTTGCTACACACAGAGAGAGAGAGAGAGAGAGAGAGAGAGAGAGAGAGAGAGAGAGAGAGAGAGAGAGAGAGAGAGAGAGAGAGAGAGAGAGAGAGAGAGAGAGAGAGAGAGAGAGAGAGAGAGAGAGAGATTGAATCAATGAAACTTTATTTTACAACGGTTAAGGCATTGACATCGTCATTGACACAGCCATTATACAAACCTGCCGTTGCTAACAACTACAAAACTATCTACACATACATATAAGTAAAACATAATACTTACAAACAATTAACAACACTATTCACATAGGCAGACATACTCATAACTCTCATACACCCCCTCCCCCTCCTACCCCCTGCCCCCCGCCACACACACACACACACACACACACACACACACACACACACACACACACACACACACACACACACACACACACACACACACACACACACACACACGAAACTAAGTAGTTCAAATGATAAGTGGAGAGAGAGAGAGAGAGAGAGAGAGAGAGAGAGAGAGAGAGAGAGAGAGAGAGAGAGAGAGAGAGAGAGAGACAGACAGACAGACAGACAGACAGACAGACATAACAGAGACAGACACAGAGAGCGCACTTGTAACACCTTGCTGTTCTGTTGCCAACAAGGCATTTGCCACTGTGATGAATTTCCCATCCTCAGTGTCTCACTTAAAGTAGCATTACGGGTAAATTTGAAGACACATTTCAGTACCCTTTGTGTTTATTATGCCTTCAGTTGTCGACACACCTAATGAACTTTAACAGCAGTTGGGACACGCAGAAGAAAAGAACACGCGTAATCCCACTTATTTGTTTTGCCGCCCTGCCGTTAGCGTGTCAATCTATTTTTTAGCTGTTTTTCGTACTGAAAGCCTTGTATTTTTAGAACGGAGTGGAGTCACTGTCAGGTTACTTAGTAAAAAGACGACGTGTGCCGAACTGGATCGCCCTGTCTCTAAATGAATCATTACTAAACCTGTGTGTAGCGTGTCGTAACCATCTGTTACAGAAGTGTATAGTTGAACCGTCAGTTATGGCGGTAGTGGGCCTTTAACTGTTTAGCTACTCGTGTGTCGCACACGTGCAGCCTCAGCCTACTCCTTTGTACGAGTCCACGTTGACATCCATAACCATTCATCTGAGACTCGCTGCTTCCTTAAATTTCCTTTTAACACAAAAGAAAAGGGGAGACTGCCAGTGCTAATATTTTAGGAAGACTACAAAGTAAAGTAGGTAAAAGCACTGCCAGGGGAGAGAAGTGTGCAGGTAGGCAAAAGTTCCTGCCTTATGCCGAATGGTGTGCTGACGAGGTCGCCAAGACCGAAACAGCTGTCCACACCGGCTAAATATCTGGACCCCCCCTTGGGGGACCTAGATTTAAATCTCCATGCACTGAGTGGCTGGAACAGTGGGATATGTGATACGCCCCCCCCACTTCGGGGGTGCTCCATATGCATTGCTACCAGCCACTTTCTTAGCGCACCCCTTCTTTGCTAGCTCTCTTTTTGTTGTGTGCTTTGACCACAGTAGATCTATGATCACTGATCGATCATGCACACTTCTCTCCCCTGACAGTGCTTTTACCAACTTTACTTTGTAATCTTCCTTTTAACACATTTTACTCCAGGACCAAAATCCCCAAGAAGTTGCCCTCTCAGTGAAGGACTGTGTTACAATTCTAGAGGCGCCAAGCCATTCCGGCACCACCCTTGAACTATCATGCTCGATCCGTGTCAGTCTTGCTCTGGTGTATCGGGGGCGGAATGAGTTAATGCCCCTCTGCACGCACGTGATCAGAGACTACAAACTGCTACAGCCGTGCGGCATTCAGATACGCAGTTTTATGTCGGCTTTAGTGCCGCGTATCCGGACGCGACACGTCTTTAATGAATTAATCCACTCAGCCTTGACAGACTATGAGTCCTACCATGATAGTTTAAAAGCGACCTACTCCAGCCAGTAAAGGGAGAGCAGATTAGTAGATTTTTAAATGTTTTAGTATCGGCGAACCGTCGCGAATTTTAATACCAATCGAAGCCCATCATGGCCGGAGCAGACGACTTTTAAACAAAGTGACACAATAGCTTGGCGCCTGTAGTCGCCAAGCTATTCAGGCACTACCCTTGAACTATCATGGTCGATCTGTGTTCTTGAACTGTTACTTGTATGTACTGAGTTTTCAGAAAAAAACCCAAAAACTTTCCAATGTGGAAATGTCGACCTTAGGCCGACCAGCAGCTAAAAGTGGTCGAGCACATTGGACTCATGAGGGGATCTATGTTGCTTCCAGATGACTTGGTTTTTGCTTAGGATCCATTGAACAATAGTATGTAAGCTATATAATTTACGACGAGCGTAAACAGCCCAACCAGCAAAGACCATTGACCCGCTGAACATCACGGCCGCATTTCCAAATATTGGAATTGTTACCTAACGACAATGTACCAGTTGCAGGTGAGATGGATTGACCATGATCATTCAAGGGTAGTGCCAGATTAGCTTGGCGCCTTCAGGCGCCAAGCTAATCTGGCACTACCCTTGAATTATCACGGTCGATCCATCTCCTGCTGTAGGGCGTCGGGGCAGAATGGGTTAAAGCAGAGCACTGTTTCCACAGTCCAGAGAACACCGCTCTGGAAAGGTGGTGGTGTTGGACGACAAAGGGGTAGATTTATTTATTTATTTATTTATGATATATTTATTATTATTATGTTAATTAATTAATTTTATTATTTATTTGTTGTTGTTTTTGGTTTGTTTCATGATTGATTGATTGATTGACTGGCTGCTTCTCGGTCACTTGCTTCTCCCACGTCCAAACGCCCTAGATGGAAACAGTGAGAGCGAAATATCCCTGTAAGCATTGGTTGTTTGCCCTACGTCAGTCATTAACCAACAACGCCAGCAAGCAAAAACATATAGGACATGATTCTTCCTGTTGACTGTGTCATTGTTCGCAGAACAATGAGCTTGCTACTCCCTTCCTCCTACCTGCAAGACGATGAAATAAACATGACAATCAGCAAGGTATCCTGGACCTGTTGTGGTTCTAGCGTACTCGGTGACATAGGCCGGCGCACTTTGGCCATATGCTAGAGGCATAGATCCTCATGAGCCCCCGCATCCGCGGGGGCTCACGAGGATCTGTGCCTTTTCCCGGATCTATTAATGTGTCTTCTTCAAGGGGATGGGAGTAATTGGACACTTAAACCGCAATGGATTAACTGCGTCTCAGTGTGAATCAAAAGCGTTTTGCTGTTTCCAGCGCTGAGCGTTGGCGTTAGTCCGTGACTGACAAAGCGAAAAACACCAAGTGCCTCAACTGAAATGCCCCACTCTTTTATTCTCGCGTGCACCCCTCCCCCCCCCCCACCGCCCCCCTCCCCCCCAAAAAAAAAAACAAAAAAAAAACAACAACAACAAAAAAACCAACAACAACCCCACACACCTTGAATTTGTCCCCTTCCCCTCCTACACCTCAAACACCACGCCCATACTACGAGTTTTCAAAACGACCAGAAAAATACTCCAGTTGTAATACGACTGGCTAATGTAAGCAAGTGAGCACTTAAAAAGCTTTGCTCGTCTTTCCGGTGACAGCAAAGGAGACTATCACGTCCTAGCGTCGCTCGACAAAAAAAAACAGAACGCACAACACTGACTCATGGGCAGGTTTTACCACTAGCAAATGAAAGTCTGTGATTTTCATGTGCATGGCTGTTCGTTCAGTGACTAATAACGCTCCTTCAAGATCCTTTAGCAAGATACCATGTTCTTCCGCAAGAGGCACAGATTCGCATGCGTCCCTGCAGCTGCATCTGTACCTCTTATGTAGAGAGACCAACCCCTGCTACTCATCAAGAAGAGGGAGTCTTTGGATTTAAGTCTATGACTTGGTACGCTAGGCTAGCTTTCAACTTTTTTTTGCCCACTAAGTTGCGGTACACTTAAACCCAGGTGCCTTCTCAGTGCGAGGGTAAAAAAACTAGGCCGATCCCTTTCAGCAAGATACACACAGATTCTCAACAGCCCCTGCTGTTGCAGAGACTTTTGAGAATCTTTCCCTGTTGCAGATGACATATGTTGGCAAAGGCCTGCGCGGGCAAGCCTTCAGACCTTATACACCAGGAACGCTTATTCTATCTAGGTCAGTCATCTGTTGATTTACTACCTACAACTTCTCCAGCTTTACCTGGACATGCGTTCTGTGCGTCGCTTTCGGTTGTTGGCTTGGTAGTGCTACGTTAATTGTTTTGCGGCCTTTGGGAAAGACCATACTGTCGCCTTCAGGGACGCGAGAGTCGCAGGCTAATTACATCAGTGCGGTATTCGTAGCAGGCGTCCAAACTGAAAAGGTAAGTGAATGGTGGACATGTGTAGCGTTGAAGGCCAACGTGGCTTTTACGAATTTCAGGTCAGAAGGCGTCCCATTACCCCATTCAGCCCTGACGCACTACAGCAGGAGATGGATCGACCATGATAAATTCAAGGGTAGTGACAGATTAGCTTGGCGCCTGTCGGCGCCAAGCTAATCTGGCACTACCCTTGAATTATCATGGTCGATCCTTCTCCTGCAACAGGTGCCATAGTCGTTAGATGACGCCTCCCAAATTTGGGAAATAAGGGCGTCGGGCTGAATGAGCTAATACACCAGTTTTTGCAGCGGAAAGATCGGCCGTGATAGCTGAAGGGAAGTACCTGATTAGGTCAGTGTTGGCTCCTTTAGAGGCAGTCGCAGAGCAGGTCTATTGTGTGACGGCTGGGTGAGGAGAACCGACGTTACCGAATGTCGCAAGTTGCTTATTTGGATGCTAAGAAGGAATACTGAAGGACTGCGTGAGATTCCACTGAACACGCAGAAACGTCGGCTTTCTGGCGACTTGACTAGTTGGAGACGCGCTGTATATGGATACGCGGCAATTGGCCGCATATCCGTCTGCGGCACGTCTCGAATTAGTTAATACCAGTTGAAAACTATCATGGTCAAACCAACACCCACTGCAGCGAACCTGGACCGAATGCATGGTATAGAGACAATGTAAGCTTTACAATGAAAAGAGACAGACGGGTGGAAAATGGGGGCGGGGAGTGGGGGGGGGGGGGGCGGGGCGGGGGTTGGTGGAAGGGGGAGGGGGGCTTGTAACGTGTACTGATTAATACCGTTGTGTGTTGCGGAGTGTTTGTGTTGCAATGTTATGCGCGACATTTGTGGGGAGTCCAAATAACTCTCTCGAACACGTTTTGGGTCACTTCTTGTATTATAAAATTGCAAGGAGAAAAAAAAACCGACGACAAATACTCATCCCACTTTTAACCCATTTAATCCTCTTAGAAATTTGGGAGGCATCACCTACAACGACCATGTGTCAGTTGCAGGAGATGGAGCGAGCGTGAAAATTCAAGGGTAGTGCCAGATTAGCTTGGCGCCGTCAGGCGCCAAGCTAATCTGGCACTACTCTTCAGTTATCATGGTCGATGGGGCGTCGGGGCTAAATGGGTTAAGCTAGGCGAGCCACACACCCCCTACCGCCACCTCATCATCCAAAAGGTGAGGTCTCCGCGGGACGAAGTAAGAACAAGCGCGCACGATGTCGATAATGTGTACACAAGCATGACATTCAATCAGGTGCACTTAGTCTTCGCAGGTCAGTGTGTCTGGGGGTACATCCGCTGAGCGCACGGTGCTCGGGCCGATGTCGGTCTTAGTTGGCCCGCGCACGGCTGTGCGCGGGCCAACTAAGACCGACATCGGCCTGACAGCCGGGACCGTCTGCTCACTGGGCACCGCAGAACATGTGTTTGTGTAAGGAGACTTGTATGTCAACATTCGTCTGGTCTTGTGGCACATTAGGCATAACGTCAACTAGAGTACAAGTGCGTCAAACTGGATGACACATTCTGAGTGACTGTGTGGAGCTCATCGCGGTCAGGTCAGCCATTGTAGGAAGCAGCAGGGACGGGATGGGAGTGGGGGGGGGGGGGGTAGGGGGTGGGTGGGTGGGGACAGGGGAATGAGGGGAACAAGGTGTTCCGGCCTCCCTCACTCCACCACTTTCACTCTCCAGCGCGTCCAGAACAATGCTGCCCGCCTCGTCCTCAGAAAGAAAAAATCCGACCACATCACTCCCCTGCTCAAACTCCTTCACTGGCTTCCCATCCCCCAACGCATCCAATACAAGATTCTGTCTCTCTGCTACAAATCCCTAAACAACTGCGCTCCTGCCTATCTCTCAAACTTACTTCACCTCTACACTCCTCCCCGCTCCCTTCGCTCCGCCTACGACCCTCTCCGCCTCCACATCCCCCGCACCAAACTCAGCACTTTCGGCCCCTGCTCCTTCTCTGTATACGGTCCATCCACCTGGAACACTCTCCCACTCTCTCTCCGTCAGAAACACTCTCTCTCTCTCCTCCTTCCAGTCTGCCCTCAAAACTCACCTCTTTCAACAGTTCTAGCACTATATCACCACACCCCCCACTCCAAGCTGACTGTCGTAATGTATTTCACTATTTGTGGTACGTGAGTCGTTGTCTAAAGCGTGCGCATGCGTGCGCGAGTTGTGAGTGCGCGCTTAGAGTTATAATTAAGATAAGCGCATTATAAATACCGTAATTATTATTATTATATGCACTTGAAAATGATTATATCGAAGTCACTGTTTTTGGAGTTTGGAAACATCCTCCCACCCTACTCCTAAACTTAATCGGTTGTTAAGGGGACACACAAGCACAATTTAGTATCAATTTCACCCCACTTAAACAAATTTCAAATATAAACGATTTGCACTTAAAAAACTTCAGTAGCTCGCCTGAGCTTGCCCTCAGTACCACGTGAATGTTCTGTGTTTATGTACAGTGTGTGAGTGAATGCGCGTGATTCACGTGAGCGTGCTTGTTAGGTTCAGTTCGCGGCGGCGCTTTGAGCCGATTTTCAATTGGGATAAAGCGCCTATTTAATGCGCTGATTTATTTATTTATTTATTTACATACATGCTCGCTTTGCCGACTAGCCTCCCTCCACCCTGTGCAGTCTCAGGTTCTGAGCTTGAATGTCCCACATAAAAAGTTGTCGTTTCCCCCTCCCCCCTCCCCGCCCCCTACAAGTTAGAGATCCCATGATACAAAATGTTGCCCCTCCTCCTCTTCCTGGGACCCCTGACACATAAAAAGTTATTTTCATGAGTACATGGAGATGCTGGGGCTCACCAGTGTGAATCTGTCCTTCTTGCAGACAACAAGTGTTTGCACAAGGGACTAGGAATAGAAGAAACGGTGTATCCCCACAACGAGACCGTTGAAAGGGTTTGTCCACAGGTCGTTCCAGTTTAATACAACATATTTGTAATTGTATGACGGTTTTGATGCGTAGAGATGACTCATGGCTTGTGGAGCCAGCAAGAGACCACCATGCGTCCCTAAATCATGCGGGGCCATTTGAAGATCTATGTCCCTTCAAAACAGACGGTGTTCGCTTAACAGGTGTGATTAGTGAGGTTGCGTTTGAAACGAACAACTAGCGACAACGAACGAGAATAATAATAATAATAATGGCTACTATATATAGCGCTTATTCTTAAATAGGCTCTAAGCGCTTTACAAATAAAGAGTGGGAGTGGAGGGGGTCTTAAAACCAGAGAAACAACGTATTCTGCAATACACACGCACACACACACACACACACACACACACACACACACACACACACACACACACACACACACACACACACACACACACACACACACACGCACGCACGCACGCACACACACACACACACACACACACACACACACACACACACACACACAGAGGTACATAATGACAAAGAACTGAGCTACATTCAGGCATCAAACAGGTGGGTCTTTAGGGCAGATTTAAAGGCAGTGAATGAGGAAGAATGTCTAATGTCTATAGGTAGTGAGTTCCAGACAACAGGTCCAACGTGTGCAAAACAACGGTCACCTCTGGTTTTGTATCTGAGCGAAATCGCGGTTGACAAGCAGCTTGTATACAGTATATTATAAGCATAGACAACACTCGGAACATCTCCAAGATCCTCATGAGCCCTCCGGGCTCATGAGGATCTATGCCTCTTGGAGATGTTTCGAGTGTTGTCTACGCTTATTGCACAAACTTACTATCTGCTTGACTTGGCAGTCGTTCGTTGTAAACGCAACCTCACTATTTAATCCGGTAGTCGCGACAGAAAAAAAAGACAACACTTCAAGTTGCGTGCAGTTTCGCAGGTATATGCGTCACAGGCACGCGATGATGGTTGCGTCAACAAGTCAACTCCTAACACGAACAGTTGAGTAGATTCTTTGTTTACTGCTGCACGTTGTAGGCGAGGGGACCGATGACTAAAACATTATCCCGTGCCTGTGGAAATATGTATTGATTTCATCGGCGCCATTTAAAAACAATAGAGACGCCCCCCCCCCCCCGCCACGAAATAAAATAAAATAAAATAAAATAAATAAATAAAAATTAAAGAAAAAGAAGAAAAAAGCAAATAAAAATTTAAAAAAAAATATATATATATATATATATATATATATATATATATATATATATATATATATATATATATATATATATATATATATATATATATATATATATATATATATAATATATATATATATATATATATATATATATATATATATATATATATATATATATATATATATATATATATATATAAAATGCGCGTCACTGACGCGTTCATTAGAGTAACCCTTTGGCTGTCGATGCTATTTTTTTTTTGTCGCGATGATTTCCTGCAGGAACCATCGCTACAAAAATCGCTACCGACAACCAAAGGGTTATCAGGACGGACTGTGCACTGATCGATGTGCCCTTTTTAACCCACTGACTGATACTGACGACAACGCTTGACGGAAACACTCCCCCCCCCCCCCCCAAACACCCCTCCCCTACCCCTCCAATAAAACCCACAAAAAACACACACTAA
>BTPG01000041.1:0-55000 GCA_036245525.1 Semisulcospira habei | reverse complement strand
TGCACACCTGTTTCTTCTGTAAGTGCTCTTTCCCCACTCTTTCCAGCATCATGTTCCTCCTGCCTATCCACATTCTCATTGCCACCCCCTAACGCACACTGCACCTTGCTGGTACTAGCGTCACCAACACCTGGCCACCCCGAACCTGCCACTTTGATGAAATCTAACATAGTCGATACAATACTGTCTATGTCAGAGATCCCAGCAATTGATGCCGACACACCCTCTGAATCCGAACCAGGAACAAACTCCTCGTCATCACTGCCCTCGTATTGCGATGCGCTGGCACTACTCTCAGTCTCGGGTCCATCCCAGGCGCCATTTGCCAACTGGAGAAAGAAAGAAAGAAAGATTGAAACCAAAGCTGCATTAGAAACAGAAACAGCCCAATTCTGGTTTAAGGGGCCTTGCACAAGAATAAAAAGAGTAATCCCGTGTATGACCGATTTACATATGTGTGACCTCGGTGACGAGGGCTGGCTTCTGCAGCAGTCAAAATCCACGTTTTCTGAAAATGCAAGCAGTTTTCACACATTTGTCAACCCTGCGTGACCCTTTGAGAGAGGTCACTCAAATTGGCATGTTTAAAAAGGTCTTGCCACAAAGTATCCTTGGGCCAAGCTTGAAGAATGTGGCTTGAATAGTCTCCGAGAAAATGCCACCGTTAACTCATTCTACCCCCAGACACACCACAGCAGGATAACAGGGGTGGGATTCTAGTAACAAAGAAAACGCGGAAAATCAAACCGACGGGGGGTGGGGGGGGGGGAGGGGGGGGTGATGTCCTTCATTTTCAGCGGCCGAAAAATCAAACGACAGGGGATGGCGGGGGGGGGGGGGGGGGGGGGGGGGGATAGGCGCGTGTCCACCGTTCGCCAAAGTATCCAAAAAACCGACAGGGGGAGCGAGACCAAACACACCCGAAAATGGACTTCGTTATGACACTCCTGATCTGCAGTATAAAAATGGAATGTGCGTATCAGTTTATGTTCAGATGCACACTAAACGGCACTCTGTCTTGGACAATATCCTTTTTCACCGCCATTTTCCACTGCGACCTAAAGCTACCGGAAGTGTCGGGCGATAGTGAACCAAACTACATACAAATCCAACCCATTTGAGATTTTTTTGCCATTTAAGAAGAATTTTTTTTTCGTCTTTTTCGTTGTTATTAGACGCGGAAAATAAATATGCTTCAGCGGAATTGTGAAAGAATTTCCGCGGAAATCCGCGGAAACGCGGAAGAATCCCACCCCTGGGATAAGGATCGACCATGATAGTTCAAAGGTGATGCCAGAACAGCTTGGCGCCTACGGGCGCCAAGCTATTCTGGCATCACCCTTGAACTATCATGGTCGATCTGTGTCCTGCGCTGCAATGCGGTCTTGAGAGGATAGGGGCAAAATTTAAGGATTTTGGTGTTGGGGTAGAATGAGTTAAAGTTTACCATGGACGACGGACGGACGACCATTGGCCCAGAACATAAACTCACTTTTGCTTCGCACGCACGCCAGCCAATAAAATGAAGATGATCATAGAATCACTTTATTTACCAGTTTGTAATTGGGAGCATTCCGCTGCCGTCCATGCACCCTCCTACCAGACGCACCCTCTGTAGCAGATGATTCTGCAGCATAGATCCCGATGGGTTTGGACATCCTGCTGCCATCCGGCGCTGGGTGTGTGCAGAAAGTCCTGACCAAAACGGTGTTGCTGAGAACATGTCCAATACAACCATGTAAAACAACTGACATTTTGAATCAGATTGATTGTACATTGCTTAACGTCCCGACAGCAACAAGGCTTTCTCAGGACGTGCCTGCACTGCTTGTGAAAAAAACACACCTAAACAGAACATTGCCATGTATGTCGCCTGCCGGTCAAATACGTTAACTCATTCTACCCCAACACCAAAATCCTTAAATTTTGCCCCTGTCCTCTCAAGACTGCATTGCAGTGCAGGGCACAGATCGACCATGATAGTTCAAGGGAGATGCCAGAATAGCTTGGCGCCCGTAGGCGCCAAGCTATTCTGACATCACCCTTGAACTATCATGGTGGATCCTTATCCTGCCGTGGTGTGTCTGGGGTAGAATGAGTTAAATAAACCTAACACATGGGGCCAAGACATAAAGCTAAGACCATTTAGCAACACACATCCAATATCAAGAGCTACAGGCAGTGCAGACAGTAGGGAGAGTTTTAAAAAGGCAAATACAGGTGAATGGACAAAGGGTAGACAGAAACACATGCCCAGAATAGAGAGAAAAACCCACCCTGTGGGGCTGACCAGGGTGACCCTGAGAACTAAAAACTGGCAATACAGTAAAAAGCGACACTTCAGTTGCACATTCCTAAAGACCTGTTTGTGGACGTTTGTTCTTCGAATCGCGAGGCAGTTTTGCGAACGAGGATTGAAATCTGGCGCCATTTTTTTTTTTTAAAAAGTCAACTGATACTGTGCATGCATGTGGCAAGTTAACACATGTCAGAAAAAAAAAGAAGAAACAAAATCGCGTGGCAGATTGACCTTGTAATGGGGTTATTGAACAAATTCCTTTCATTGAAGAAGAAAGCTTTTGTTAAAATCGTGGGGTTCTATTATCATTTACTACAAGACTCAACGGTCAGAGCGGAGAGGAAGACACGGACTGAGCCACGGCTGAAGCAGACGCCTTATTTTTCTGGGCCAAACGGGTATCGGGGATTGGAGGCATCTCTCAGTTAAATAACTGCACTGAACAAGTACATTTGGGCATGCTCTTAACTAAGAAATATTGCATAAAGTACCTCTGCAAACGCGAAAGAATGGCCGGTGACGGTTGGAGACGAAAGACGTTTAAGCAAGGGAAACAACTCCGTTCATCTGTGTTGGGCTAACCAATCAGCGATCATCAAATTGATCTGAAAACACTCCGGCCGCTTCCGTGTCCACACACAGGCCCAGGGCATCCCTGAAACACAACGATGAAGTAAATCTGTTAAAATGGGGACATCGTATTTTGATATTTTTTTCTGACTTTTGAATGAAAGATAATACAGAAACAACTCTCAGAAAAAATGGGTGTCTGACTTGGTCACCCAGAATTTTACACACACCCATTTTGCATAAGGATGGTAAAGAAAGTAACCCATTTCAGTGATTTGGTGTACGCACACACACACACACACACACACACACACACACACACACACACACACACACACACACACACACACACACACACACACACACACACATACACACGCGCGCATACGACCTTTCGCGCTAAATGTACGTTCAGCAGCGAGTTTAGCGAAACTAGACATGACGTAATTTTTATATTGTTACTTCTGTTGTCAGAGGTTTATTCCTGCCCTACTTTGACATCATGAACATTCTATTAAATTCGCGCTGCTGCGACCCGTCCTAAAAAGTCCCTTCTAAAAATAAAGGGGACTTTAAAAAAAAAAAAAGGCCTGTATGCGCGTCATCGTCGCGCATGTTCATCACGTGTTAACCCTTATCATTCGGAATACACCAGTGCGTGAAAGAAGTTTGACTAAAATAGTTCAAGGGTAGTGCCAGAATAGCTTGGCGCCTCTGACTATAGCCATTGGCCTTATCTGTAAGTACTATAATGTAGCTTGCATATGGCAGTGTACAAATTTGAAGCTTTTAGCCTCAGTATGATATGGCTTAACTGTTAGTAACACACACAGGCATCGGATGATGGTTGCAAAATGGACCACCTCCACTAACAATACGGGTCAGGGATGCGAGATTCAGTCTGTTACACACTAGCCAGGCCCACTAAGCACCGATACAGAGTGAGCGTGACTAAAACATGCCATCAACAATCCGTCATTGCTGCATGTAAAGCTAAAACGAATGTGTTGCAATGTCACGTTTAGGGGCTTACCCTTTGTGTAGACCTACCTGTTCAAATATGTGAGCTGGTATGTGATTCTCGACCTTACGGCTGAAAGCCTTAAGGCCCAGAATCACATTCCAGCGCACGTAATTTATGTCGAGAGATTCAGCCGGATTGGTGTCAGTGCGCGAAGTTACTTTTTCGGGGTATTGAGCGTTGTACCAGGGAAACTAGATGTAAGAAATCGCTGTCCGTACATGCGCTGCTTGCATGCCTATATATACCAGTAAATATTACTATGCAGCATAATCCTGCTATAGAGAGTTGGGCACAGACTTCGGATGATCGTTGATAACTTTGAACCCTTTTCATCCTGATACACTACTGCTTGAAATGCATTTATCTATGATAGTTCAAGGCTGGTGCCAGAATAGCTTGGCGCCTAAGGCGCCAAGCTGTTCTGGCACCACCCTTGAACTAAAATGATCTATTTCCTAATCTGTAATGTAGCCTTCATAGGGCAATAAGCAAATTAAAAAAAAAAATCGCACCATTACTACTACACGTGTTAACTCATTCTACCCCTAGACCGAAATCCCTAAATTTCGCCGTTGTCCCCCTCTGAAGACTGCATTGCAGTGCAGGACACAGATCGACCATGATAGTTCACGGGTGATGCCAGAATAGCTTGGCGCCCATAGGCGCCAAGCTATTCTGGCATCACCCTTTAACTATCATGGTCGATCCTTATCTTGCTGTGGCGTGTCTGGGGTAGAATGAGTTAAGAAGTGACCCACTACGCGGCAACCATCATCCTATCAGTGCCTGTGGGGTCATGGGTCAAAGAGTAGTGAAGCGTCGCGAAGCCACTATATTTTTGGGGTTAGGCGTTTAGCGATGCCTGCGGCACACGCCATAATGTTTCGATCATTATGTGTGCACTATCTTGGGTACACTCGGGTGCGCTTCAACTGGAATTTGCGGACGTGTACTCCGGAAGATTTATCGTGTAATTCCCCCCACCCGGGTCTGCCCTGGGGGACTTGGGTGGGGTTAACTACTTTTTAATTCCAAGGGTCACCCTGGTCCAGCCCCACAGGGTGGGTTTTTCCCTCTATTCTGGGGCATGTGTTTCTGTCTACCCTTGGTCCATTCACCTGTATTTTCCTTTTAAAAACTCTCCCTACTGTCTGCGCTGCCTGTAGCTCTTGATATTGGATGTGTGTTGCTAAATGGTCTTAGCTTTATTTAGCGTATTAGGCCTGCTGGCGACATACATTCAATATTCTGTTTAGTTTTTTTCCCCCAAGCAGTGCAGGCACGTCCTGAGAAAGTCTTGTTGCTGTCGGGACGTTAAGCAATGTACAACCAACCAACCAACGAAATTATCGTGTAATTCCATCGGAGTACTCGAGCTGTTGACACTGTCACGTCTGACTAGTCACACACAAGGGTTAACCAACTTCTTCCTTGGGAGCCTCGAAAGCTCAGTCGGCGAACTTGGTGTTTAGCGAGAGAGGGCGAAGGAAACAACCAGATCGCGGGTTCAAACCATGGTTGAGCCCGGAGTAGCTTGGCTCGCAATCCAGGGAAAACACGGGCGTGTTCCGATAGCGTGTCCATCAATAAGTCCTGGTAATTAAATAAAAGCTAGGTAGTTGCAGTGCGCCTGAACTGATCAATATTCAGGTCGCACTGCCTAGGAAATGTATCTCCTGTTCCCTATATACAAGACGTGTATGCAGAGCAGGAAATCACAAAGAGCTTGGCCTCTTCAGAGCAGAGATTAGACACATTGACGTCGGTGTTTCAGTCAGACGGAGGAGATTGTTTGTTTTAAAGATCTAGCGCACGATAGCTGCTTTTGATCTTCTTGACATGAATTCGAGCATAGCTGGCCACAATTACTGCCAATACTCTGACAGTTATAGTCACACCGCTATTTGGGAGTCTACTAAAATTGTTACCCACTGGCTGCTGAAATGATTGTAAAAATGATAAATGCGTGGCCATGTTAAATCGGAAGAATGTAGCTAATTCAGAGATTAGAAAATTAACGCTATAAAAACGCGCAACATTTTTACAAACATCGTGTCCCGGTCGAGTTGAGCATGCAGTTTGTTACGACCTGGAGGGGGGAGGGAGGTGGGTGGGTGTGTCCAGAAGTTGAAAACAAACCTCTTTGGTTGTCAATAGCGTTTTTCTCGAGGTGATTCCTGCAGGAATAACCTGGACAAAAAGCGCTAGCGACAACGAAAAGGTAAAAGTAACAGGAACAACGTAAAAGGCACAACACAGTTACCTAGTTGTGCACACACCATGATACAAATTGCACTGCAGCTATTAGGATGGTGAAACGCACACTGTCACTGCATTGTACGGCTTACACAGTTGTACATGCTCTGATTGTCACTGAGTGTTTGACTAACCATTTGCCTTGCGGTATACGTTTTCTCTCTCTTTGCGGTAGTGTGTACTCTTTAGAAAGCATTTTGGACTGATTTCACCTTAATGCTGTAGTTCTATTACTATTGCTTTAGGTTGGTTGGTTGGTTAGTTCGGGTTTAACGTCCACAGCACCGAGGTGATCATGGACGGCCCTGACGGGCGGGTTATGGGGGACAGGGAAATCTATTGCCTATGGGGTACGACCTGAACACTGATCAACTCAGGCGTACTCCAACTGTGCCACTTTGATTTACCAGGACCTTTCAAAGGACATGCTCTTGAACAAATCCTATTGCTTTAAAAAATGAATATGAAATTATATACTAGTTAAGTTATAATTAAGGTGGTGATTGTTTATGCCGGAGCGACTGTCTAATAGCCGGCGCTGCTCTTATGGCGACGGGCCCCCAGGTACAAACTGTGAAAGTATAATTCGTCTTTTTTCTTTTTCTGTTTGTTTGTTTGTTTATGCGTATTTCTCATTTGTGTAACTAGTCTCAGCCAAGCAGAAAGTAAAAACATTATATTACATGTTTAAGAGACACTATGATAGGGCTGTCCTTAGTTTGCTTTGTGTTAGGGATGTTCAGGTCGGGTTGGGGCCGTTGGTGCCGGCCATGGGACGCCTTGGCGACGGGCTTCACCCGTCCCGTCCATTTGTTGTTTGTAAACTTTTGTGTGAGTGTGGGTGATTCCGAGTTGCACCTGAGGTGGCGAGACACATTTTCCTGTACGTGGCAACATGTATTTGGAACAATGACGTTTATTGATACTGATTGTGTTTTCCTGCCCATATGTTTCCTGTTTGCGCCAAGCGAATCAGTTGATCTCTGTCCTAATTTGATCTGACTGTCAGCCCAACGAACTTTTCAATGTATTACAATGAAAATCTCGCTTTTCACAACACTGTGCAAGTGCAAGTGCAATTTTTTACAGGGACTAAGACTTCCAGCTATCGCTGATTTCGTCTGAGGGGGGATAGGCCAGGGGAGGGGGGGGAGGGGGCCTGTCTTGCTGACTGTCTGTCGCCCCGTCGCGCAGTGGCTGATGGTGTTGCCAGGGCCGGGTGGTTGGTGGTGGAGGAGGCGGGTGGTGAGGCCGGGGGACCGTTGCTTTAGTGCCAGGCTGGAGGGTGTTGACAGGCCAGCCACTCTAAAAGTTCTTGTACGAGTGGTGGCGGGGGTGGTCGGCGAAACCGTGGCTGGTGGAGGCAGGGTGCGGGGATTCGGGGTGGTGGAGGTGGTGGCCAGTGGATTCTGGGTCTTGGTGCTTGGCGTTGGAATGGGCGGGCTGGGTGGCGATGTGGTGGTGGTAGACGGAGGTGGGGTGGTGGTGTGGGAAGTAGTGCCGGGCGTTGCTGTGTCCTGAATCTCTTTGGTGGGCGGTGGCGTTGGTGGGTTGTAGTTTGTTGTCTCTTGGCCGGTGGTTGAGGGTTGTGATTCTTGTTCGCTTCATCGGGGGTCTGGGTGGTCGTGGTGGCCGTGTTGGTGGTGTCAGTCGGTGGGGCGTCTGCCCTGGCCTTCTGCTGCCTTGGTAGGTCAGTGTTGCATCCCCTCTCATGGGTTGCTGGTGGTGTCGTGAGGCGCTCTCGGTCGTTGGTCGCTGTGGTGGTTGCGGTTTCGGTATCTTTGTTTGCTGTGGTTACTGTCGCTTGGCAGTTGCTGTCTTGTTGTGTTTTGACTGCTTGGCTTCCGCTGTTCGTAGTTTTTGGTGGACAGAGATCGGCGAGTTCTCCAGTGTCTATTAGCCATCGTGTGGCGACGAGTGCTCGGTGGTACTCGTCCCCCTTCACTGCGTCGATGACTGGTATTGCTGACTGTAGCAACAGTACCAGGTCGATGACGTCCATTTTCTTGAGACGAATCTTCTTCTCTCTCTTGGTCCACGCCCGTTTCTTTAGTAGGTGTTCAGGGATGTGGACTGACCCTGGGGAGGGTGGGGAGACAGACTCTGTGGAATTCGTCGTGTCTTCGGAGTCTGGTGGCGGTAGGGTCTCAGGTAGGGGGCAGGCAGTCTCTTGTGCGGCTGGCTGCTGGTTGAGCTCTTGTGTTGGGGGCTCTTTGGCGGGGGCTGTCTCCTCTTCTTCTTCGTGTTGGTATTGTTGCATGCTGAGTGAGTTGAGTTCATTTTGGAAGAGTTGTCTTAATTCCGGCGGTGGTGTTTCTTCTTCGGGGGCTGCGGCATGGTTCAACTGGCTCAAGCTTCTCCGCATGAGCTCGTCGAACTTGGGAAACAGCCCCCTCGGCGGTATCGGCATTCCTTGAAGTGCCAGGCGTTCGAAAGGTGTCACCTGTCGTGGTGGGTGGGCTGTTTGCTGCGGGGGCGGGAGCCCCCACGTTGGTTGTTCCCTTGGCTGAATTGGTTGCGGCGCCTGGGGGGGAGGGGGTGAATCCCCCACCTGTTCCCAGTACGGCTGCGCTGGCTGATCTCTTCGCTGAAAAGGTGGGGACAATGGAGGCCGTTGGCTTCTTGTCACCTTTGTAGCCTTTGTTTGCTGTTGTGGCGCCTGAGGGAGACTGGCGGTATAGTCTTCCACCTGGTCTTTGTTGGTTCGGCGTCTGTTCGCCCTAACAAGGGCGGGCGGCTTGTTTTTCTTGGAGGCCATCTGTGCTGTTACTTGGCTTTGCTTGAGGCGAGGCTTGGTCTCGGTTGGCTACCCCGCGGAGCGGTGTCCGTTCTCCGTTGGGTCTCTGTTTTCTGTCTGGCTAGGCGAGGTTCACAACACTGACTCACCGTCATCTGATTTATAGGTCAGGTATTGTCAGGTGTGCGGTGAACTTCACGCTCTGGTGGCATTCAAAAGAACACTCACACACACACACACACACACACACACACACACACACACACACACACACACACACACACACACACACACTCACACACACACACACACACACACACACACACACACACACACACACACACACACACACAAACACGCACACACACACACACTCACTTTGTAAATGATCGGAAACACTTTAGTGTTTACGATCATTCAAAACATGTCCAGTCGCATTTCTTTTGCTCTTCAGTATACCTCGTCCGTCTGAGAAAGAATACGGATGTAAATGAAAGAGGGCTTTGCCAGCAAGAAACATAGATCCTCATGAGCCCCAGCATTCTGCAGAGGCTCATGAGGATCTATGTCTCGCGGACGGAGCATTCACGATGAGTGGAAATCTCTGTAAACCTTTGTCACAATCACAATTCAGAATCAGAATTGGTATTAAATTATATTTTCACACTTAGGTGATATTAGACGAGGAGGAGTGGGGGGGGGGGGGGGGGGACCCCAGAGCAATGGCGAAAAATAAAAATAAAAATAACGGGAAACATGACCACATATATTGGGGCGGATATATTATATAAAAAAAAAAACTTGCTTATTGCGATGTGATATATTGAATGTCTTTGACGTCTCCTGCTACATCCCTAACATTCACACGTCGAAACAGCTTAACCCATTCAACCGCAGGGTCTCATTTCCCAAATTTTTGAAGTGTTACCTAACGACTATGTGCCAGCTGCAGGAGATGGATCGACCATGATAATTCAAGAGTAGTGCCAGATGAGCTTGGCGCCTTCAGGCGCCAAGCTCATCTGGCACTACCCTTGAATTATCATGGTCACTCCATCTCTCTCTAAAGGGCGTTGGGGCCAAATGGGTTAACGATAGTTAGATAGACGCAAGACATCAGCTATCAAATGCCTGTCTTTTATCTGGCAAAAGAGCGATAGGTGCAGTATATCCGGGTCGGTCCGTGGCGCAGTGGTTAAGGCGCCTGCCACCAATCCTAAAGGTGCGATACCGTGTTCCGGCGTCGGACTTTTCTCCTCTAGTGAGTGTCACCGTTAATTCGGGCGAACCGTCGGGGGTTCTTTCTCCGGGTACTCCGGCTCTTCCTCCCCCTCCACTTTGGTACCGGTTTCAGTGAGGCCACTTCAAGTTATAAATTTCAAATACAAGCGATCAAAATTTCAGAAACCTCAGTAGCTGAGCTGACCCTTCGCACCGCGTGAATGTCCTGTGTTTGTCTTGTACTGTGTTTGTCTTCAGAGTGAATGCGTGTGTGTCACGTGAGCGTGCGTGTTGGGTTCAGTTCAGTCGCGGCGCTTTGAACCCATTCGCCGAATTGGGTAAAGCGCCTATATAATAACCGGTATTATTATTATTATTATTATTATTATTATTATTATTATTATTATTATTATATCAAGCTAGGAGTATGAACTCGAAGAAAGGCACGTAGGTCTACAAAGATGTATGGCTTTGACACAACCCTCAAACCTCTCCTTCCGGTACCAGCATTCGCGGTCCGAGAAAGGTTGCAATTTGTATTTGCGTATCAGTGGACCTCACGCGCTAGCACACATTCCGAGTTCATCTTAACCCTTTGCGTGTCGGTAGCGGTTTTGGTCGCGACAAGAACCGCTACCGACACGCAAAGGGTTAAAACTAAACACCTTATGGAGACCAGGCCGGAGGGTGACCATACAAATTGATAGACCTCCCGATGAGTAGCGCTTGCAGACAAGTGGTATATATTAAAGTAGAATAGAACCTGTTCTGAGGAACTGGTCCTTAAGGCAGGTGCTCCCTCAGAAATGATGGTCTTTAATGACAGGTGATCTCCCAAGCCAGAGCGGTCGCTGAAAACGGGTCCGCTGTACTCAGAGTTTCAGATTTGATTAGTGAACTCGAGTCGCAAGCAGACCGACAACCTCGCGGAACTGCGAAGGGAGGTCGTCCTCTTGACTGGTCATAAACCAGTGCAGACAACAGTCACGATTGTAGTGAAGTAACTTCAGCTCTTCCCTAGCAAAGCAGTCGCACCTAAACTGATACGGTAAATCAAGTGACTTCAAGCCACACAATCAAACCCATTGCCGCTAAACCAGTAAACACAAGACTATTAGGCCGACGTCTGCCGCAGTCGGTCCGCGCACGTCCGTGCGCGGGTCGACTGCGGCTGACGTCGGCCCGATAGACTTGTGCACGTGCTTACTGGGGGATTGTTTAGGTTTTTCTTTCACCGGAACAAACCATTAAGAAGCGTGAGACCGCAAGTCAGATCGCTGACTGGGAGGGAAATTGGCTATGGTCGAATGTAAATGAAGCCGCTTGTCGAGGCCAGCAAAGGGCGTAAATCTTCACAAGCGTTTGCAGCCTTCAGGGGCTCATACAGAACTTTTCCTCTTGAAGATGAGCAGTTCTCTGTGTAGAGAAGTGTCCCGGCTCGAACTGTACTCAACCTCGAAGCAGAGAATAAACATATCTACTAAAATTGATTTTTATTTTTTTAAAATTTTTATTTTATTTTATTTTTTAAATAAGGAGAAAAACTCGGCATGTTGTTGGATTTTTGTTGTTGTTTTGTTGTGGTTTTTTTTTTTTTTTTTTTTTTTTTTTTTTTTTTTTTTTTTAAGAGAGAAAAACTCTGCACGGTTTCTTTCTTTGTTTTTGTTTGACAAGTAAAAGATAATACATGTGTTGTTTCTCGATTGATTTTGTTGTTGTTGTTGTCTTTTTAAAATGCCTAACTAAAATATAAAAAAAAATGTGCATCGTTTGCAAATTCAGTGATTTATTTACAGGTGTGATTGAGACAGAACACAACCTCCTAGAGTCCCCGAGAAAAGGTCCAACAAAAGACCAGCATCATGTCTCAGCCTGTTGAGCTGAAGCACATGACCTACAAAGGAGTCGAGAAGGGCGGAGTGGACAACCCGGGCTTCGACACAGATGGAAACAAGCGCGGAGTGAGGCTTCTTTATTTTACGTGTTCGCCTTACACCTGTGTGCAGTTCAATCCAGACAAAGCTGCCCTGTGAAGGCTAAAGTCCATTCTTGTATTGAAATAAAAAATCTCCCTTAATGTCTTTTACGTCTTTTACCTTCGCAAGGCAGAACGTATTTGGGGACTGACCTACTCCCGTTAAAACAGGAAAAGGGAGGTGACTGAACACGGCCCATACACCCTTGATGAGAGTGCCCCTTCCTATGATTACATTCCGGACGTGCCGCGTACAAATCTATATGCATCAAAAGAAGTTAGCGTTCCAGATATGCCGCACATTTATGTAGCATGACTCGAATGCTAACTTCATTTGGTGCGCAATACGACACGACTCACGCAAAAGGATGCTTGCTAGCGCCTCTAAACTGAGATTCAGGAGAACCCCCTTTATAAAAAAAAAAAAAGTAGGCAAAAATAGTTGCAAGCACGGGAAAGACTCACTTCCTTCCGAAATTTTAAGCTCAGATTGTGATTCTGAGATCATTGTTTATTCACTGCCGAAAAGTCGAAGCCGTCCAAAGAACATGGCTACAAATTGGTCTCAGCAAGAGGCGTAGATCCTATGCCTCTTGCAGTTGGATGGTGTTTCTCGCGCGTGAAAAGGCTAATCGTTGTATGGTGTGGACGGCCAAGAGATGCTTCAGCATGTTCACCAGACTGCCGCCGCGTTTCACTTTTTGTCAGCAGATTGCAGCAGACGACGTTTACTTGAGCGTCGACGGCGGTAACGATCTGGGTCACCCGCACGCCAACAACAATCACCACGACGGCAAAATAAACGATGACAACGTTGACGACAAGGGCGAAAAACTCTCCGGCTGCGGAAACGCTGTTTTCACAGTGCAGTCAGCTGTGTACAATTTCTTCAGCGACAACAAGAGAGTGGTCGTAATAATTATCAAGGTCGTGTTGTTTCTGCTCTACATGGCCTACTTCGCATACTCTCTGTACTACAGATTTGGAGATGAAGGGTCCTATCGTCTGCTTGTGTGCACAATCATTGGCGTCATTCTGTTGGTGATACACCTCACTTCGGCACATGTCTCCAGGCTCGGAGCACACCTCTGCAGCGGAGTCACTGAAAGCAAGGGAGACAAAATCAAAATTGTCATCAAATGGTTAGTACTAGGTTTATTTTATTCTCTCTGTGTGTGCCAGTGTGTGTGCCAGTGTGTGTGTGTGTGTGTGTGTGTGTGTGTGTGTGTGTGTGTGTGTGTGTGTGTGTGAGTGCGTGCGTGTGTGTGTGCGTGTGTGTGTGTGTGTGTGTGTGTGTGTGTGTGTGTGTGTGTGTGTGTGTGTGCCTCAGGTTGAGAAATCGTAGATGACAACGGCTTTTTTGTTGGAAATAGTTACCATGGTAATTGCCCAATGCGGAAAAGGCCGTCGGGCCGACGTTGGCCGCCGTTGGCCCGATGGCCTTTTGCGCATTAGGTGTTTCCAACCAAAGAGCCGCTATCGTCTAGATGTTTGATTATCTCAGCCCATGTACGATTTTTATTTTTGTACGGAGCCTCAAAAGACGATATTTGAGGAATTCTTTGAAGCATTCTTATTCCAGAATTATTTGGTCACTTCTTCTTTATGTTTGTAATTTATAATACCACATGTACTGATACTTTAATGAAGGGGGAGTTCTAATTCACAATTTTTGTTCTCGTTTTCTAATAATAATTTTTGTTTAAACAACAACAACCTGTCAGATTTCTCAGCTGCACTGGTAGGTAATAATAATAATAATAATAATAATAATAATAATAATAATAATAATAATAATAATAACGGTATTTATAATGCGCTTATCTTATAATAATTATAACTCTAAGCGCGCACTCACAACTCAAGCACGCATGTGCACGCTTTTAACAATGACTCACATACCACAAATACATTACGACAGTCAGCTGGGGGTGGAGTGTGTGGTGGCGTTAGAGATGGTTTAGTAGGGGGCATCTCTGCAGAATATGTTCCGCTGTTTGGTCTTTCTGACCACAGGCACAGGTTGGTGATGGCGCCAGCTTGAACTTTCTGTTCATGCGAGCGTTCAGTTCAGTCTGTTGAATACTTATTTTAACCGCACGTTTTGTGATCATTCCGTTTCACTTTCTACAGGGCGCTTTACGTTATAAGCACCGTTACCATGGTGACATTGTTAATAGTCTTGGTTGCCCTGGATACGCCGGAAAACCTGATTTCATTGGCTGGTCTGACAGCCTTCATCGTCCTCTCTTACGTCACCTCTATCAACCCTGCAAAGGTGAGAACAAGATACCTGTATAACCTGTTTGGGGCGACCACCTGTTTACAAGACAAAAACGGTCTTTGAAAGACAGCTGCTGTGTAAGATAGTTCTTGAAGGGCAACACGTGTCATCTGCCATTTAGGCGGCTGCACGCCTAAATGATGATCGTTCATGACAGGTGATCACTCACACGAGGGGTCGCTCAAGACAGGTTTTTGATGAAGAAATTTTCGTTACGGCTGTTTAGCCGTGGAGGGAGATATTTGAGCGTGATTGTTTCAAGGGTAGTGTCTGACTGGCCTGATACCCATCACCCACTAACCGATTATCGTCGACTTCGCTTTTAACAATGTCGTATGCATTCCACCAACAAGTGGGATACTCTAACCCCCTAGCCTATTTAACCCCACAGTTGCATAAATTTGACAGATTTTTGACGTGTCACCTAACCACTATGTAGCACTTGCAAGAGATGGATCGACCATGATACTTCAAGAGTAGTGCCAGATTGCATATGGATCGAACATGATAACTCAAGAGTAGTGCCAGATTGCATAAATTTCCCAAATTTTGGACGTGTCGCCTAACGGGAATTACTCATTGCTGGACAGACAAACAGTTAGATCCCCTGCCCCCGCCTATCAGGCACCCAACTGTTGTGTATTGTCTTGTGCATCTACTGTGGGAAATCAGGGTATTTACACAACCACGTTTAGTAGTGCACCTTCGTGTTTGTGTATGTATGTTTCTCCTGCCTACTTCCTAAGTTCCGGAGAAAGACGTGGCTTATAGGCGAGACCTGATGCATCCTTTTCGAGGACTGTAGACGATCGTCTTGTTCTATACCTGCGTATTTCTCTGTGGGCTGGCGATTGTGGGTGCCTGATAGGCGGGGGCAGGGGATCTAACTGTTTGTCTGTCCAGCGCCGAGTAATTCCCCTTGGTATGTTACAATTCTGCCCGATCTAGCCTCACCTATCTGGTTTGTGAGTGTTACCTAACGACTATGTAGCACTTGCAAGAGATGCATCGACCATGATAATTCAAGAGTAGTGCCAGATTATCTTGGCGCCTGAAGGCGCCAAGCTAATCTGGCACTACTCTTGAATTATCATGGTCGATCCATCTCCTGCTGTAGTGCGTCGGGGCTAAATGGGTTAACTACTGGGGAAAGGCGAACCATACCCATCTGCCAGAGATAGTTGATTCTCTTGTTAATCCTGCTTTCTGTATGTCCGTTTTTGGTCCCATTTACACTGCCAGTTTGTCCTTTACGCGACTGTCGACCAGTGTGCAGTGGTGTTTCAGTCGCGCAATTTGTGATCACTGGCAGCGAATGGGTTAAGAGAGGCCCCAGACCATAGGCTTTCTGTATAAGTTGATCCGCTTGAAACCTTGGATAGGACAAAACTGGGAAGAACGTTGTGTGATTTCACACTCTTATTGCCAAGTTTGGAGCGTATGTATATTCACACGCGACTTTGAAACTAATGATTGTTACGTGTGTGGTTGTGTTATTCTTTTGGGAGCATGATGTGTGTGTTGATCATAGGAAAGATCCGATATTCATTTGAGTTATTTTGGATAAGAATTATGTACCTTTCTAGTATGATTCGTTTTATTTTGCACGGAGAATTGTGATCAATTTTTGTGGTGAAGCGTATTTTCGCTACATTGTTGTGAAGTCTGACCTACATTAGACTTGAAGGTTCGGGAAGGGTCGCGGCCGTTCTAGTGACCTCAAATATGACGTCAAACTTGTGTAGTAATCGTTTGCAACGTTTATGGTATACACCTAGATGGTAGTGGAAATTTGTAGATCTAGAGTGTTTAATAAGTTTTGGTTACGTTTTCTTTTCTGATTGGTTGAGTTGTGTAATTTGCTGGATTGTTCTGGAAATCTGTAATAGTATAAAAAGGCGTGTTAGCGAAATATGTGTGCATGTTGTATGAGATACGCAGTGTGTCAAAAGTGTTGATGCATTGTGGAAGAGACAGTGTATCAGTGTTGGTGCATTGAGTTGGAAACGCAGTGTGTCAGAATTGTGGATGCGTTGTAGAGAGAGACAGTGTACCAAAGTGTGGATGCATTTGTGGACGCATTGTGCTGAGATTGCATCGTGAGAATAAAGTACTGTTGGAATTGTTACTCCAGTGTGGTCTACAACCTTGTGCCACGTGTGACGAGTTGCAGCTGAGTGACGTTTCTTTACAAGAATTCTACGTGCATGCGTCTGGTGTGATTGTACCATACTATGACTACGACTACCACGTAACAATGATAAATATTTTTTTTCGTAACAAAATATGAATCGTTAACACATTTGGGACGTGCCGCATCCAGATACGCGGTTTATGCCGCGTTTTCGGATGCGGCAGTTTTCCAATGAGTTTTAAAAAAAGCCACCACGACTTTTTTACATTAACCTTTAATCATTCAAGACGAAAGTGTCCTATAGAGTTGCCAGCGGTAACTAGGTACGACACTTCCGCAGCTGTTGATGCGTGACACCTGGAATGATTTAAAAACTGCATTTGTGTCAGTATATTTAAGGGTGGGGGTATGACGTGTCTTTAAAATTCGTGTTAATCTTGTACATGCAGTCAGCGGTAGTCTTTACAGAAGCCCTGGTTGCATGTACACGGGGCTTCACATAAACATTCCACATTCAAACATGTTCCTTATTTTAATAGTTTATTTTATATACTGACGAGCAAAAGAAATGCGACATTTTTGGAATCAAAATGTCGCATTTCTTTTGCCCTTCGGTATACATTGAAGTAATAATATTAGCTGGTCACTAAACCGGAAGACAGAGGACATGATGCCATATAAAATGTGTTCTCTTCAAGGTGGACTGGCATCCAGTGTTCTGGGGCTTCAGCCTGCAGTTCTTCTTCGCCGTGATGATCCTCAAGACACGCTGGGGGTATGATTCCTTTTCCTGGCTAGGGGACAGAGTGACAGAGTTTCTGGCCTACACTGATGAGGGCGCCATCTTTGTCTTCGGGACAGACTATAAAATGCACTACTTTGCTTTTGCGGTAAGACTCGTAGATGAGGACGATTGCATGTGTGTGTGTGTGTGTGTGTGTGTGTGTGTGTGTGTGTGTGTGTGTGTGTGTGTGTGTGTGTGTGTGTGTGTGTAAGTGTGTGTGTGTGTGTGTGTGTGTGTGTGTGTGTGTGTGTGTGTGTGTGTGTGTGTGTGTGTGTGCTGAAAACCGTAAGGTCGAAAAACATAGACTATCACACACCCGTGAAGTTTTGTGTCGTCTCATGGGCGTTTTGGGTGTGAAATCCGTAAGCGGTCCCGAAGCCGTCGTTTACAAACTACAAGGAGCCTGTCAATCAATCAACACAAACAAACGAACCGACAAAGGTAGCTCACACCGACCGACCGACCAACTACTGAACTAGGCAGTTGATCCACCAGCCCGCCTATACCACTTCGATCAACCCCCCACCCCACCCCTTCCCTGCCAGAAGACGCGGGCTGAAATCCTGAAATCTTTTGATAATTTAACGCCAAACAACCTCTTCTGTCCGAGGAACGTAAACGCAAAGTGGGGGATAACAAGAGACATAAACTCACGACCCCACCGCAACTGCGGGGGGACTATGAAGATCTGTGTCGCTTGCAGCTGGGTGCCGACCGTCTGTCTGTGACTGATTTTGGACAACGCGGTCCCGAAGCCGTCGTTTAACTCATTCTACCCCAACACCAACAATCCTTAAATTTTGCCCCTGTCCTCTCAAGACTGCATTGCAGTGCAGGACACAGATCGACCATGATAGTTCAAGGGTGATGCCAGAATAGCTTGGCGCCCGTATGCGCCAAGCTATTCTGGCATCACCCTTGAACTATCACGGTGGATCCTTATCCTGCTGTGGTGTGTCTGGGGTAGAATGAGTTAAAGTTAACTCATTGCACCCCAAGACCGAAATCCCCAAATGTTGCCGTTGTCCTCTGAAGACTACATTGCAGTGCAGGACACAGATCGACCGTGATAGTTCAAGGGTGATGCCAGAATAGCTTGGCGCCCATAGGCGCCAAGCTATTCTGGCATCACCCTTTGAACTATCATGGTCGATCCTTATAGTCTTGCTGTGGTGTGTCTGGGGTAGAATGAGTTAAAGACCAGCGTCACCATTGACTTGCTGATCTGTGATTTTTAATCTTACACCCAAGAGCGGTAGGGTCCAAAAATCACGGACCATCACTCAGTTCTGTTTGGCGTTGTCAAAGTAAAGATCGGCGCACACTTATTAATTTTTTCTCTGTCTCTTTGTCCGCCAGGTCCTGCCGACCATCGTGTTTTTCAGCTCCTTCATCTCCACCATGTATTACCTGGGTGTCATGCAGTCGGTGGTGAGTGTGGGGGGACGCTTCCTCGCCTTCTGCCTGGGGACCACCCCGGCCGAGTCCCTCAACGCTGCGGGAAACATCTTCGTTGGCATGGTATTGCGAAATACAGAATACTTCATGTTCTTGTGACCATTTTTTTTTTTTTGGGGGTGGGGGTGGGGGGGGGGGGGTGGGGGGGTGGGGGGTGGGGTGGGGGGCCGGGGCGGGTGGAGGGGGTGTAAAATGCGTAATCGCCGTCACTATCATAGTCCGTTGTCGTCGTCATCGTCATCAACATCATTAACACCCTCATCATCAGCGTCGGCGTTGGCGTCGCCGTCATCGTCGTGGTTATCGTCGTCCTCTTTTCCCACTTCAGTACGGACTTCATCTTTCCATGACACATTTCATTTAACTCATTCGAGACGTGCGCTGGCTCGTCTCGGATGAGTAAAACATGAGTGTTGTTCCACTGCCGCGAGGCTGCTAGGGAGCAAACGTCATCATTTCCCTTCCATGGCCTCTTTCAGTTGAAGGCGGGTGTCCAAGAGTGGTATCCTGTCTGTGTGGCGCAGAGCGCGCTGGCGTGAGGCTCAAAGACGCATGGACCGGCTACTACCCTTGCGCCGTCTTGCCCTGTGCTCCATCCGCACTTGCCACACAACGCTTGACAGTATACGTGTATCGCGACCACGCAATGTGACCCGAGCTATAAGAAAATTAACCATTTGTCTGTCGGCAGCGGCGGCCTTTTTGTCGAGGCGATTCCCGCAGGAGTCACCTCGACAAAAAGCGTTACCGCAGCCAGAGAATTAACATTTACTTCTGTCTAGTTATTTTCATGCGTGAAACAAGCAGAGGGTGACACAGGACTGGTTCAATTTGAGTGTCCGGAGGGGCTAGACTTTGATCCACAGGCATGGAATGATCGTTGCGTAATTGGTCACTTTTTTTGTTAACCCTTTGGGTGTGGGTAACGGGTTTGTCGCGATGATTCCTGCAGAAATCATCGCGACAAAACTCGTTACCCACACCCAGAAGGGTTCAAAACGCGGGTACTTGGTAAACGACAACTTGTTGTTTACTACTTACCCGTGTTGAGAGGTGACCAAATGCGCAGGCGAGCACCCCACGCATTGTCTCGTGCCAACCATACGCCTGTGCTGTGTGACTGTTTCAGACGGAGGCCCCACTCATGATCCGACCATTCATAGGCAAAATGACCAAGTCGGAAATTCATGCCGTGATGGTTGGCGGGTTCGCCACTATTGCTGGATCGGTCCTGGGGGCTTACATCGGCTTTGGCGTGAGTTGCGTAAAGAATGCATGCGCTGGTCTGTGACTTTGGACCGTAAAGGACGTAGGCCGTAAGGTCCAAAGTCACAGACAGCACACATGTATAGCTACTCTTCAAGATGAGTATTTCGCAATAATCGTTAATCGCAGGTAGAAAGAGAAATATAGAGAAAGGAAATCACGATTGCAAATATTTTCGTCCAATGTTGCAGCCTAGTTCTTGTCTGCTCAGAATCAATAATCCATTCTTTATTTACCAATTGCATCGGTTTTCACACGTGTTACGTGTATACGATCAAGCCAATCACGAACGCTTCAGTTAGGCAAAATAGCATATATTCCACCACCTTTTAGCCAGTCACATTATTTTTAGCAGTTTATGTCAACAGGTTCAAGCCAATCACGTGTACTTCAGTTCAATGAAACAACCTATATATAACACCGTCTAATAACCAATCACAGCGTGTTTCACGGTTTTATCACTAGGTTCCAGCCAATCACCTGCTGTCTGCCTCTGTCATGTCGGCTCCAGCCGCTCTGGCCATTTCCAAGATCACCTACCCGGAGACGGAGACGCCGATGATGTCGAATGAGGACTACGGTAAAATGGAACGACCGTGAGTATACAGATGATGCTGTTGGAAAATGCATGTTGTACACAAAAGCACAAATATCGTCACACATGGCACAAGGTTGTAGATCACACTGCAGTTAAGTTCCAACAATATTTTATTCTCACGATGCAATCTCAGCACAATGCATCTACAAATGCATCCACACTTTGGTACATTGTCTCTCTACAATGCATCCACAGTTCTGATACTCTGCGTCTCCCATACAATGCACCAACACTGATACAGTAACTCCTCTACAATGCATCAACACTTTTGACATATTGCGTCTCTCACGCAATGTACACACATAATTATTTCCCAACACGCTCTTTTATACTGTTACAGATTTCCAGAACAATCCAGCAAATTTACACAACTCAACCAATCAGAAAAGAAAACGTAACCAAAACTAATTAATATTCATTAAAAAGAACACTCTAGATCTATCTACAGTTTTCAAATAATATCTAGGTGCATACGAGATATGTTACAAAATGTTACCAAAATGTGTACTGCACAACTTTGACGTCATATCTGAGGTCACTAGAATAATCGCGCCGCTACTAGAACCTTCCAGTCTAATGTGGGTCAGACTTTTCAACACTGTAGGGAAAATACGCAACATTTTATCTACACAACAAAAATCGATCAGAATTCTCCAAGCAAAGAAAACGACAGATATGTGATATTTATGCAAAACAACTCAACTGAACACCAGGTCTTTCCTATGATTAACACAAACATGCCCTAAAAAGAATAACACTACCACAAACGTAACATACGTCGTGCAGTTTTGTCATGGATAGAGTCATGCAGTTTTGTCATAGATAGAGTCGTGCAGTTTTGTCATGGATAGAGTCGTGCAGTTTTGTCATGAAGAAGTCATGCTGTTTTACAGAGAGGAGGGAAATCTGATAGAGGCCGCCAGTGCGGGAGCGTCCAGCGCCATCATGCTCGTTGCTAACGTGGCTGTCAACGTCATGGCCTTCTTGTCCATCCTCAAGTTCATCAACGCTACACTCACGTGGTTCGGGGACAGAGCTGGCGTAGAGGGACTCAGCTTCCAGGTACGCGCCATTAAAGAGGCATAACTGTGTGCTGATCTGTGATTTTGGGCCTTACGGTTCAAGAGATGTAAAGGTCCGAATCCACAGACTAGCACCCAGAGACCGACACACGCATGCGCGTACACATACGTGCCCACAGACACGGTGCTGGTTAACCTTATAATTATCGTTCTCTCTTATTAACACATTCTACCTCAAGACCGAAATCCCCAAATTTTGAAGTTGCCTGCGAAGGACTGTGTTAGAATTCTAGAGACAGATCGAGCATAATAGTTCAAGGGTGGTGCCAGAATAGCTTGGCGCCTATTGGCGCCAAGCTATTCTGGCACCGCCCCTGAACTATTATGCTCGATCCATGACTTGCTCCGGTGTGTGGGGGCTGAATCAGTTAAAGTCATCAGAGCTACACTTGAGGTCTAGAATATATATATTAAAAAAAATAATAAATAATAATAATTACGGTATTTATAATGCGCTTATCGTATAATAATTATAACTCTAAGCGCGCACTCACAACTCGCACACGCATGCGCACGCTTTAGACAATGACTCACGTAACACAAATAGTGAAGATACCTTACGACGGTCAGCTTGGGGTGGGGAGTGTGGTGATATAGTGCTAGAACTGTTGAAAGAGGTGAGTTTTGAGGGCGGACTGGAAGGAGGAGAGCGAGTGTTTCTGACGGAGAGAGAGTGGGAGAGTGTTCCAGGTAGATGGACCATATACTGAGAAGGAGCGGGGGCCGAACTGAAGTGCTGAGTTTGGTGCGGGGGATGAGGAGGCGGAGAGGGTCGGGGGCGGAGCGGAGGGAGCGGGGAGGAGTGTAGGGGTGAAGTAAGTTGGAGAGATAGGCAGGAGCGTAGTTGTTCAGGGATTTGTAGCAGAGAGACAGAATCTTGTATTGGATGCGTTGGGGGATGGGGAGCCAGTGAAGGAGCTTGAGAAGGGGAGTGATGTGGTCGGATTTTTTCTTTCTTTTAATGTAAAAAGGGGGGGGGGAGGGGGGAAACAACCACGTACGAGGCGTTCAAACGAGTGTGAGACACCTTCTGCTGTCTCTACTTATTCAGTTAACCCATTCAGCCCTGACGCACTACAGCAGGAAATGGGTCGACCATGATAATTCAAGGGTAGTGTCAGATGAGCTTGGCGCCAAGCTCATCTGGCACTGCCCTTGAATTATCATGGACGATCCATCTCCTGCTACCGGTGCATAGTCGTTAGATGACGCCTCCAAAATTGGGGAAATACGGCCGTCGGGCTGAATGAGTTGATCAATGAAGTTGGCCTTTGGCCCGCTAGCGAGCATGTGAACACATCTATATCCTCTTTTTCCATCCTCATTTGATATGCTCCTAATTCCCGTACTGCCCTGCTGTTTGTGGGCACGGAGTTGTATGATCATACTGTGTTTACAGGTTTTCCCTTAATGGAAAATGCTCCGTATTTGACAGACATATTTTGACAGGCAATGAAAAAAAAAAAAAAAAAAAAAATGTAAGTCCGTCCGGAGTCACCGGGACGGACAAATCTTGAGGAAAAAATGAACTCGTCCCTTCTGTGTTTCAAGTACGCGATGGACTATAGTGCGCCTGGGGACGGATTTCGTTTGTCACGCTGCCCGTCCCCAAGACGGACAATTTTAAATCCTAGCGGAAAGCCTGGTTTAATTGAATCCTGTCACACTTGACGTGTTCCTGCGTCCCGCACCCGGTGGCGCTGTTCTTGGGCACGGGGCAGCCCATAATCATACTGCGTTTCTTTGAATCCTGTTATACAGATGATCTGTTCCTACGTCCTGTACCCCGTCGCGTTATTCATGGGCACAGAGCCGCGCGACTGTCGGCGGATTGCGGAGCTGGTGGGCATCAAGACCTTCACCAACGAGTTCATCGCCTACGCCGCGCTGCAGAAGCTGCTGCAGAACCACAAGACCTGGCTCAACTACACGACGCACTTCAACGTGACGGACCCGGGCATGGTGGAATACCCAGGCGACAACATCCTGCTGGTCCAGTGGAACACGACCCTGGAAAAGGGATACATGTCGGTCAGTTGGTGGACGAATGTTAGGCTGGTCTGTAATTTTGGACCTTACGGCATTCAGCCGTAAGGTCCAAAATCACAGACCAGCATATGTAATAATATATCATGCAACTCGGTTTTAATTCTTTATGTGTATCAGTTGTTAGAGTGTAACACGAGCAGGTGATTGAGGTCGTCTTACGGAGGTCGGGCATTCTTTGCTGTCAGAGATCTGTCGCGATTTTGGTACACTTGTCATACATTTAATAATAATAAAATAATAATTACGGTATTTACAATGCGCTTATCTTATAATAATTATTATAACTCTAAGCACGCACTCACAACTCGCGCACGCATGCGCACGCTTTTGACAATGACTCACGTACCACAAATACATTACGACAGTCAGCTTAGGGTGGGGAGCGTGATGGTGTTATAGTGCTAGAACTGTTGAAAGAGGTGCCGAGTTTTGACACTTATCATACATTAATTGCATTCGTTTACAAATGGTGACGAAAAGTCGGTGGAAGCACCTGAAAAAAAAAAAACGCCTAGACGTATGGTGGTATGTGAATTTCGACCTTACGGCTCGAAAGCTGAAGGTCCAAAATCGCAGGCTGGCTCGAGTATCAACGCGTTCACTGCCGAAAATATGTCAACACCACTCCAGTGCAAGAGGTACAGTTGGTATTCTTCATGGACAGGAACATGTCGAGAATTAGGCGTGTGGAATGTCATGTTGGAGCTAAACTGTAGGAACACAAGAACACAGATGACTACCAGCAGACATATTACACCTAACTTCGGTATCCCTTGATCGCAATGATCTGTCGTACACTAGGTAAAGAAAAGTGGGAGATAATGCTTGGGACAACAACTTAACTCATTCAGCCCGACGGCCGTATTTCCCAAATTTTAGAGGCGTCATCTAATAACTATGCACCAGTTGCAGGAGATGGATCGACCATGATAATTCAAGGGCAGTGCCAGATTAGCTTGGCGCCTGTCGGCGCCAAGCTATTCTGGCACTGCCCTTAAATTATCATGGTCGACCCATCCCCTGCTGTAGTGCGTCAGGGCTGAATGGGTTAAGGTAATTAATAATAATAATAATAATAATAATAATAATAATAATAATAATAATAATAATAATAAAGGAGATTTGTTAAGCGCTTATTCAAAAAGTAGCTCTAAGCGCTGATACATTTAAAAATCTAACAGCTAATACGCACACACACACTCACACACACACACAACACACACACACACACACACACACACACACACACACACACACACACACACACACACACACACACTCACACACACACGTGACAGTGGTGATTAATATGTTTTTTTGGCTGGGGAAATGAACCAGTGAAAGGCAGCGTTGTAGAGGTGGGTTTTGAGAAGTGATTTAAATGAGGGGAGCGGTTGACAGTTACGGACAGGGGCGGGGAGACTGTTCCAAGTGGCGGGGCCAAGATGGGGAAGGCACGACCGCCACGTGTTTTACATTTTAAATTGGGAAGGCGAAATTTACGTGTGTCAGAGGAAGAGCTGATAATTGTACAGACGTCGACTGGCAGAAATATTCAAACATTGCACCAAATGATTATATTCTACACCATGTGAGATCCAAAGCTTGGTCAAATCCGTGCTCTTTGGGGCTTATTTCTGATTTATTGTATGAGAGAGGTCCGATTCAGGATGATTTTCAGTTTATCCTTCATCTTTTTTTCATTTTTCTGAATTGCAGAAACGTTCGGAGGTGATAGCCACTTACGCTTTATGTGGTTTCTCCAACTTTGGGTCCATGGGCATTCTGCTGGGCGGGTTATCGGCAATAGCGCCACACCGCAAACAGGACATGGCCTCCATTGTATTCCGGGCCATGATTGCCGGCAACGTTGCCTGCTTCTTCACGGCATGCATTGCCGGTAAGTCCATATACGCCACGCTCGTTCAAGGCATGCATTGCCGGTAAGTCCATATACGCCACGCTCGTTCACAGCATGCATTGCCGGTAAGTCCATATACGCCACGCTCGTTCACGGCATGCATTGCCGGTAAGTCCCTATTCACCTCGCTCGTTCTTTATTCATTGCTTGTACAGGGTATGTAGACAGGACTACGCCTGTGCAAATAGCGGAATTAAGGACTACGTCCCGTACGGCACACTAGGCTGCAATTTATGCTTGGCTCAGACAAAATGTAAGTCAATATTGTTCATATTAAGCATCCTCTAGCTGCAAATAGACTGGCGCATCTGTAGCTAGTTGCAGAGGTAAAACAATGTAGCCGCAAACTGTCATAATTTGACAAAATCGGTGACATTCAAGTGTGCAAAATTTGATTGATACTGTGTCCGATTCGTCAGGCTGGATTCTGCTGTTTAGCTGCGTCTACACTACACTAACTACACGTGTGAACATTTTTGTGGGTTGTACAAATGACAATAAGTGTTAGGGAATTTTAGTGTCCTTTGAACTGAAAAGGGTTATTTAATGTTGGGACTACACTGTGCAAAAGACGATTTCGGGTGTTCAGAAATGGCCTATGGTGTGAAGGATTTGGGAGTACACTGTGCACATGACAGAAACAGGAAAGATATCTTGTTTAAAGTACTTGTAGTAAAACTAGTAGGAATGACATTTCCAAATGCCAAAACAAAAATTAACATTTGAAGTAAAGCACATATGATATTTAGGTGAATAATGTGTATTATGTAAAATAAATTATATTTGCAAAACAACAAAGTCGGTAAAAACATAGATGTGACCAGCTGTTCTGCAGCATTTGTTTTTATGGTGAACTGATGTAAGACGATTCAAAGCCTCAAACTATGGTGGGAATATAGTTGTATTTACGTTTGAATAAAAAGGTAAGATCTATCCGTAACACGACTGACAGTCTCATAACACAACTGACAGTCATCTTGTCAGTTTTGTTGCGATTTACATCTGGTTTAATACATCACAATAAAGGTACCGAATATCTTGTTGTTTCACAGCTTGCAAGCTGTTCAGCTTAATTTACATGGTATTTAGATGAAGCTTGCAACGTGACCATTAGAAAACACAGAATGAGCATATCCACAGCTCTTCATGTCTTTGGTAACACGACTAACATCAGCTGTAGTCGTATTAACATAGTCACTTGTGGCTCACAAAGCAAGCAAGGTTTGTAAATCCTACTGTATTTCCTCTTCTTCTTCATCTTCTTTTCGTGGGAATATTCTGCCTGGATTGAAGTGGTTCACCATGCACTTCTTGGCTCATGTGCAATAGCAAAAGTAAGTCTATGAAATGGGCCAGTGGTCGTCTGTCCGTTGTAAACTTTAATGATGATACTTCTTTTTCTGGCATGTATCTTTATTACACCTTTTATTGAAATTTCAACAGTTTATTGACAGCATTTTACTGTATTTTAAAATCAGACAGCTACATAATGAATAAGTGTAACAATTCAACGTAGGCTGGGGTGCAGCTATTTTTGCAGTGTAGTCCCACATTCTTCACACCGTAGGCCATCTCAGCGCAAGCGCGACCATTCCTGCACATCGTAATCCTAACATCAGGCACCCTTTTCATCTCGAAAGAGACTAAAATTCCATAATTTAAACACAAAATACCACTTGTACTACCCGTAAAAATGTTGACAAGTGCATTTTAGTGTAGTGTGGAGACTGTTTTGCAGCAGAATCTGTCCCAAAGAGTCGGACAGTTATCTATCAAATTTTGCACGCCAAAGGGTCACCGATTTCTTCAAAGTATGGCAGCTTCCCGCCAGCTTTCGAAATTCTGCAAGGAGTTGCAGGTGTGCCAATCTATTTGCAGCTAGCAGATGTTTGAAATGAACAACATCGACGTATATTTGATCAGATACAAGCATAAATTGCAGCCTAGTGGATCTTTGGGGACGTAGTCCCTCCCGCCTCTCACACCGTAGTCCTGTCTACATACACTGTTGTACTAATCGTTGTTGTTATGGAAACCATAATCAAATAATCCCTGTTGGCTTTGTTAAATTTGCAAATGATGTTGTTGAACTATTTTACTAAAGGAGATTTCACACATTATTTCTAATTTGCTTTATTATGTTGCAGGGCTTTTCTTTGAGGACTTTGATGGCTAGACCAGAATTTGCTGAGAGAGAGAGAGAGAGAATCAATGAATCAATGAATCAATGAAACTTTATTTTACAACGGTTTAGGCATTGACATCGTCATCGACACAGCCATTTTACAAACCTGCCGTTGCTAACAACTACAAGACTAACTACAAATATACATACATATAAGTAAACATAATACTTGCAAAGAGATGACAACACTATTCACATAGACAGACATACTCATAGACTCACAGACACCCCCCACCCCACCCACCCCCCTTCACACATAGACAGAGCTAAGTAGTCCAAATGATAATTGAAAAGGATAACAGACTTAATTGGGAATAAATTGGACCCAGCATAAAAAGAAACATATAATACAAGTGGTTGAGTCATCCCTACGAGTGATCCACAAAATATTTGAAGAGACCCTTTTTAAAACAGGCTAGCGAGGAGGCGGATTTTACATGGTCTGGAAGGGCATTCCAGATAAGTGCCCCTGAGAAAGATAAGCTAGTTTTATATAGATCGATCCTTGGTTTTGGGACTATGAAAAGCTTTCTGATGTTTCCAAGCTTGGACTCAGACTTACGGAACAAAGTGGAGATGTACTCAGGTGTTTTGCGTTTCCACACTTTGAACATAAAGATTGCTTTGTTATATTTAAAATGATCTTGAAGTGGCAGGAGACCTGCTTTTGAGAGCTTTTCTTCAGTGCTAAGGTGTTGATCAGGGCAGATTATTTTGGCCGCTCGTCTGTGTAGGGAATTGAGTCTCTTTAAATGGACCTCACTACACCCATCCCATACCGATGACGCGTAATCGATATAAGAACGTATGTGAGCGTTATAAAATAGTTTACGGGTATCTGAATCAGTATAATATTTCAGTTTTGATAACATAAAGAGATTTTTGGCTACTATTTTGCATAAGGCGTCTGTATGAGCTTGCCATTTTAGCTGACTGTCGATTTTAATCCCCAGTACTCGATGTTCATTTACCTGTTCTACCTGACTACCTTTAAGTGAAAGGTTAAGTAATAGAGGCATTATCTGCTGTTTTTGGCGCGTGGCGACTACAGAGAGAGAGAGAGAGAGAGAGAGAGAGAGAGAGAGAGAGAGAGAGAGAGAGAGAGAGAGAGAGAGAGAGAGAGAGAGAGAGAGAGAGAGAGAGAGAGAGAGAGGAGAGAGAGAGAGAGAGAGAGAGAGAGAGAGAGAGAGAGAGAGAGAGAGAGAGAGAGAGGGAGAGCGAGAGAGAGAGAGAGAGAGAGAGAGAGAGAAATGAAATGAAATGAAATGAAACTTTATTTTCCAAGGATAAAAGAATAGAGAGAGAGACAGAGACTGGAGAGAGAGAGAGAGACTGGAGAGAGAGAGAGAGAGAGAGAGAGAGAGAGAGAGAGAGAGAGAGAGAGAGAGAGAGAGAGGAGAGAGAGAGACTGGAGAGAGAGAGAGAGAGAGAGAGACTGGAGAGAGAGAGAGAGAGAGAGAGAGAGAGAGAGAGAGAGAGAGAGAGAGAGAGAGAGAGAGAGAGAGAGAGAGAGAGAGAGAGAGACTGTAACTGAACACACACTTAACTCATTCGAGGACAGCCGCATCCGGATGCGCGGCTGGCCGCGAATAAGTTAAATCATTCGAGACGTGCTGCATCCGGATGCGCGGCAAAGAGCCGCGTATCCGAATGCAACACGCCTCGAAACGGTTCCGCGACCATAGGTCGACTTCTCACTTCCCTGTGAATCTACTATGGACATTCTCAAGGCAACCATCTTGAAACAGTTCCAATACTTTAGCCATCTCCCGTTCGTGTTCAGCTGGCAAAGAGTTTTATGAGCTCTTGCATCGGCTCCATTTGTTTCTTGACCAACATGTTCCTCAGGCGTAGTTAACCCATTTAAGGCGCCCAGCATCAATAGCTGCGAAAGTGTCGTATAGCGTTGCCGGCGGCAACGCTATACGACACTTTCGCAGCTATTGATGCGCGGCGTCTTGAATGAGTTAAAGCTTGTTCCAGTGGAGACTGGATCCTCATCATGCAGCATGCATGTTAGAGGAAGGTCCCATGTTATTGTACTTCAGTGAGTCCACAGCGAAGGAGGTCTGCTGAACTGTCGTGCCCATACGTGAAGTATGATTCACTCATGTCCGCCCGGACGCACCACTGCAAGACATGGATCGAGCATGATCGTTCAAGTGTGGTGCCAGAATAGCTTGGCGCCCGCCCATTGGCGCCAAGCTTTTCTGGCACCACCCTTGAACGGTCACGCTCGATCTGTCTGTAGAATTGTAATACAGTCCTTCAGAGGGCAACTTCACAATCTGGGCATTTTTGGTCCTGTGGCAGAATGTGTTAGAGAGCGGTCACGCACCGGTGATTCCTGTACGTTAGGTTTGGGTGAGATACTTTTCTGTGGCACAAATGGCAGCCACTGCACTATACGTGTTGTTACCATGGTTACTACCCAGGTCACACCTGCAGCGGGCATTGTTTCAATCGTACGGTTGTAATTCCTGAGCAAGTATCTCACCACACAGTCAAAATATGTTTCGCCTGGTGATTTAGATCACAGATTTCTGCTACTGTGATAGATACTGATGTGAATGTGTGTCATCGTTGAAATATTGCCGCTTACTCTCATAAACATCTATAAAAGTACAGAGAAATTAATATGATGTTTTTTTTTGTTTTTGTTTTTGGTATGACTTTTTTTCTTTCTGCGCATGAACAATCGGGCAATTTACAGCAATTTACAGAAATACCCACGCAGGATCCCGACTTTACTTTAAAGCCACATATAGCTATGTAGCTCGGAGTGCTACAAACCCATTTCATATCGATAAAATCAAACGGTTCAGCAGTAAATCCTGAAAAGTCAAACCATGTGTGCTGTCCCACCCAAACTGTACAGTCGTGAGGTTTCGTTTGTGGCGAACGATTACCGACAAAAAAACGAGAAAGAAATCGCGGCTGACAACCAGTTTGTACCATAAACATAGACACCACTCCAAACATCTCCAAGAGGCATAGATCCTCATGAGCCCGAAGGGCTCATGAGGATCTATGCCTCTTGGAGATGTTTGGAGTGTTGCCTGTGCTCATGGTACAAGCTGTTTATCCGCCGTGATGTCCCTCTCGTTCGCTGTTTGGAGTCGTTTGTTTCAAACAAAACCTTACTCATATTAGGGGGAATAACAGCAGAATTTGTAGGGCGCGACTTCCAGGTATCACCTCTCGAAAGCAGTTGGCCGTCAGGCGCCTATACATGAAACACATATGTTGCATGTATTGCACGTTTCCCTTCAGATACCTGTAAATATGTTCTGGTCTGTCAGTGATTTCAGACCTTACGACGTAGGACTGTAAGACCCGTAGGCACAGATCAACACACAGTGTTTGTTGAGATTAACGCATTTTATTCGAAAATGCATTTTGTAATCATTGTGAGTACGTTTGCACCATATTAGAAAAATGTGTATTGTTTGTCAGTTTTCGTATCATTTTTATTGTAAACAGTTCGTTTATAATTTTACATTTTTGTACTTACGAAGTTATGTTACCAACTAATGCATTGCTTTTGGATGTTTAGTTTTGTGATCTACAGTGCCTTTCGCTTTTCTTTGGATCAAAGTTTAATGCAAGGTATGTTTAAAAATGTGATTAGGACTTTGTAAATGCCCAAGATGTACATATTTTAATTCGTTGCGTGTCGGTAGCGGTTTTAGTCGCGATGATTCCTAAAGGAATAGCACCCTGACATCCTACAGGAATCATCGCGACTAAAATCGCTACTGACACGCAAAGGACTAAGTCAAGCATTCCTTTTATACAGAGTAAATAAATATATTTTTTGTGTATTGAAAACTAATCGTTTGTCTGCACCTTTAGTTTGCGTTTGTTCTTTCTTTTGCTAATTTCTGTTCGCGCACGACTTTCTATTTAATCATTAAATCATTGATCCAGTTCACCATCCAGCCAGCCGACCAACCAACCAGCCAGGCCTCTGCCAACTCACTCAATCGCCCACTCCCACAGGCACAGGATGACCGTTGCGTCATTGGTCACCTATTTAAATTACTACTATCCGTGTTAAAAGATACCTACTGACGCAGCGATGAGCCTATGCCTGTGCCAACTCCATCTATTCATCCATCCACTGTCCTTTCGCCACACGCAGATAACCAACCAGCTAGCCAACCAGCCAGCCAGCCAGCCAGTCAACCAACCAACCAACCATCCTCATCCATTAAAAAAAAAAAAAAAAATGTCGCAAGTTCACGTCTTTGACGGGGAGCTGGGGTCAAACATTTTTCGAACCCTTTTCGGCAAACAATCTTTGAAATCACCTTCGTGGTGGACAAAAGACGTTCAGCCCTGAACGTTTAACGTTTTCCACCGTTGAAGCTGTACCCGGCCCGGGGTTTCTGCTTTGTGAAGGCCAAGACAGCAAGTCCACATAATTTACTATTAACTCATTCAGCCCGATGCACGTATTTCCCAAATTTTGGAGGCGTCATCTAATGACTATGCACCAGTTGCAGGAGATGGATCGACTATGACAATTCAAGGGCAGTGCCAGATGAGCTTGGCGCCGACAGGCGCCAAGCTCATCTAGCACTACCCTTGAATTATCAGGGTCGATCCATCTCCTGCTGTAGTGCGTCAGGGCTGAATGGGTTAACTTGTGAATTTCACAGATATGGACTTGCTGTGTTTTGCTTTCAGAGGACAGACTTCTATCTTCGTCTGATCAGAACCGAAATTGCAATGACAAGAACAAAACGATCTTCTCGAAAACGAGAATTATGAGGTTTAGCAGCAACATGTCCGCGCATATGTATGCGTGCGCCGCGTGCGTGTCGGTCTTTGGGTGCAGGTAAGTGAATCTGGAGCAAGTGCAAGTGCAATTTTTTACAGGGACTAAGACTTCCAGCTATCGCTGATTTCGTCTGAGGGGGGATAGGCCAGGGGAGGGGGGGGGGAGGGGGCCTGTCTTGCTGACTGTCTGTCGCCCCGTCGCGCAGTGGCTGATGGTGTTGCCAGGGCCGGGTGGTTGGTGGTGGAGGAGGCGGGTGGTGAGGCCGGGGGACCGTTGCTTTAGTGCCAGGCTGGAGGGTGTTGACAGGCCAGCCACTCTAAAAGTTCTTGTACGAGTGGTGGCGGGGGTGGTGGTGGCCGGCGAAACCGTGGCTGGTGGAGGCAGGGTGCGGGGATTCGGGGTGGTGGAGGTGGTGGCCAGTGGATTCTGGGTCTTGGTGCTTGGCATTGGAATGGGCGGGCTGGGTGGCGATGTGGTGGTGGTAGACGGAGGTGGGGTGGTGGTGTGGGAAGTAGTGCCGGGCGTTGCTGTGTCCTGAATCTCTTTGGTGGGCGGTGGCGTTGGTGGGTTGTAGTTTGTTGTCTCTTGGCCGGTGGTTGAGGGTTGTGATTCTTGTTTGCTTCATCGGGGGTCTGGGTGGTCGTGGTGGCCGTGTTGGTGGTGTCAGTCGGTGGGGCGTCTGCCCTGGCCTTCTGCTGCCTTGGTAGGTCAGTGTTGCATCCCCTCTCATGGGTTGCTGGTGGTGTCGTGAGGCGCTCTCGGTCGTTGGTCGCTGTGGTGGTTGCGGTTTCGGTATCTTTGTTTGCTGTGGTTACTGTCGCTTGGCAGTTGCTGTCTTGTTGTGTTTTGACTGCTTGGCTTCCGCTGTTCGTAGTTTTTGGTGGACAGAGATCGGCGAGTTCTCCAGTGTCTATTAGCCATCGTGTGGCGACGAGTGCTCGGTGGTACTCGTCCCCCTTCACTGCGTCGATGACTGGTATTGCTGACTGTAGCAACAGTACCAGGTCGATGACGTCCATTTTCTTGAGACGAATCTTCTTCTCTCTCTTGGTCCACGCCCGTTTCTTTAGTAGGTGTTCAGGGATGTGGACTGACCCTGGGGAGGGTGGGGAGACAGACTCTGTGGAATTCGTCGTGTCTTCGGAGTCTGGTGGCGGTAGGGTCTCTGGTAGGGGGCAGGCAGTCTCTTGTGCGGCTGGCTGCTGGTTGAGCTCTTGTGTTGGGGGCTCTTTGGCGGGGGCTGTCTCCTCTTCTTCTTCGTGTTGGTATTGTTGCATGCTGAGTGAGTTGAGTTCATTTTGGAAGAGTTGTCTTAATTCCGGCGGTGGTGTTTCTTCTTCGGGGGCTGCGGCATGGTTCAACTGGCTCAAGCTTCTCCGCATGAGCTCGTCGAACTTGGGAAACAGCCCCCTCGGCGGTATCGGCATTCCTTGAAGTGCCAGGCGTTCGAAAGGTGTCACCTGTCGTGGTGGGTGGGCTGTTTGCTGCGGGGGCGGGAGCCCCCACGTTGGTTGTTCCCTTGGCTGAATTGGTTGCGGCGCCTGGGGGGGGAGGGGGTGAATCCCCCACCTGTTCCCAGTACGGCTGCGCTGGCTGATCTCTTCGCTGAAAAGGTGGGGACAATGGAGGCCGTTGGCTTCTTGTCACCTTTGTAGCCTTTGTTTGCTGTTGTGGCGCCTGAGGGAGACTGGCGGTATAGTCTTCCACCTGGTCTTTGTTGGTTCGGCGTCTGTTCGCCCTAACAAGGGCGGGCGGCTTGTTTTTCTTGGAGGCCATCTGTGCTGTTACTTGGCTTTGCTTGAGGCGAGGCTTGGTCTCGGTTGGCTACCCCGCGGAGCGGTGTCTGTTCTCCGTTGGGTCTCTGTTTTCTGTCTGGCTAGGCGAGGAGCGGAGGACCGTTCTCCTCGGTTGCTGTGAGTTCGCTGAATCTGGAGCAGCACTCAGTTATGCCTCTTTATAGGGCTTACCTGAAAGTTGAGTCCCTCCGGACCGGCCTCGTCTACGCCCGCTCCCTCCGCTCCGCTTCCGACCTTCTCCGCCTCCACATCCCCCGCACCAAACTCAGCACTTTCGGCCCCCGCTCCTTCTCTGTATACGGTCCATCCATCTGGAACACTCTCCCACTCTCTCTCCGTCAGAAACACTCTCTCTCCTCCTTCCAGTCCGCCCTGAAAACTCACCTCTTCCAACAGTTCTTGTTTTGGCATCCTGTCTCGGAAGACAATGGAGTATATGCGCTTGCTGGGTCAGTCACTGGAGTGACCTCTCCAGGGCGCAAGCCTGGGCGAAGTGTATGGAGATCCTGGGGTGCCCAGTCGTCAAGATCCCCCTCTCGGCCTCGCTAATGTATCCAAAGGACTGCAAAGCAGTACGTTTGGCACCAGTTTGGCTGCAGGAGCTGCCAGAACAGTGCGTGAATACAGGCAGCTGTCTGCCTTCGGGGCTCCACTCCTGATTTGAAGGGTTTACTCCCCCACATTTGGCCGTTAGATCCAACCTGATCTCCTCCGTCCTCTAGCCGTTGGCTGTCAGAAACAGCTCATCCGCCTAGTGGTGCAATGTGAACACCACCCCCTCACGTGGTTTAGCCCACCAGCTGAGGTGGTTTGAGTGAGCACGTGAGAGATTAAGGAGATGGATGAGGACCAGTGATGCCCGTCCCGGCGTCCTATGTAGGACGCAGCTGCCGAACAGCAAAGGTGCTACCTCTATTCAGAGCCCCCCTACACCCCAACAGTTCTAGCACTATAACATCACCACACTCCCCACCCCAAGCTGACTGTCGTAATGTATTTGTGGTACGTGAGTCATTGTCTAAAGCGTGCGCATGCGTGCGCGAGTTGTGAGTGCGCGCTTAGAGTTATAATTATTATAAGATAAGCGCATTATAAATACCGCAATTATTATTATTATTCTTCTTCTTATTATTATTATTATTATGAACCATGCGGAAATCACATATAAATGGAAAAACTACATCATTTGAAATTTAATATCATTTTTGATAATGTGTTATTGCATTTTACTCGCTTTACATTCACACAGTTGGTCTGGATTAAAAAAAAACACACACAAAAAACAACAATCAACCAGCCAACCAGCCAACTAACCAACCAAACAAATTCGTAAACTAAACTGCAAAAAAAAAGCATCACAAACACCTACACAATGCGAGCGTTGTTGTCGCCCCCCCCCCCCCCCCCCCCCCGCCTTACAGAGCTTTGCATTGTTGCTCAACAACTTCTCAGTCTCGGGCTAAACAACCTTGGGCAAAGTTTGTGACTCAACTGGCGGTTGTATAGTATGTCAGTCAATCTCTCTGCAAGACGCATAGATTCTCATAAGCCCCATGCAAGTTGTATGAGATTCATGAAAATCCGCACATCTTGTTGGCAAGATATCGACCCCGGCATTTCCCTCCTTCGGTCAAGTTAACGATCCCCCGCATCCTGTTTACAGGCTTGTGTACGTCAACTCAAACTTCCGTAACTGAAGTGGGGTCTGGCAGTGCCGCGACCCTCCCTGCTGAGGAAAACAAAGCCAACATGCTCCAGCTGCAAGAGGCATAGATCCTCATGAGCCCCCGCAGTTGCGGGGGCTCATGAGGATCTATGCCTCTCGCTGACACCCTTTCATGTCCGGTCCGTGTTTGTTCGATGGCTAGGACTTTTTGGCGTTGGACTGACAACGAGGTAAGAAAGGCGGTCTACGTCCACAGCGCGTTTCGCATTTCAAAACGTGATTTCTATCAACTCATCAACAATCTGCTCTTGAGAAAGGTGCATCAGCGCGCCTCGTCGCCGGTTGGGCAGCTAGTACAAGCAACTGCAAGCTACGATGACAAAAGCCGCCAGCCAGCATGTCAGCTTTTGTATATAAAAATCGAGATTTTTCAACGCATTACTTGAAGTAACGCATGTCACATAAAAATGGACGTATCTGTCTTTCGCCAATTTTAAGTCAGAGCTGCCATTGTTTTGGGCAGCAATGGGCCAGTGATGTGAAATTCGGTCACTTCGAGATTTTTTTTTTGTTTAAAGTGTCACAAATATCAGACTAACCCCTTTAACAGCCGGCGGGGGCAAGGCGAACGCTACCCATCTCAGTGCAAGAGATATAAATCCTCATGAGCCCCCGCAGTCGCACTAACCTACCGCAGTCGCGGGGGGTCATGAGGATTTATGTCTCTTGTCAGTCCTGTGTTTTTCATGTTCATTATTGTCCCATTTACATCAAGCCAATGTGGGGGTCGGCGTGCCGCAGTTCAGACGCGGGATTTGCGATCGCTAGCGGCGAAGGGGTTAAATGGAGGTACAATGAGGTCAAACTCACACACACACACACACACACACACACACACGCACACACACACACACACACACGCACACGCACGCACGCACGCACGCATGCACACAAATGATGGTTTACGCATAATCATTGTCGCTAGTCGAGCAAGTTACGCATAACTTAAAGAGCTGTGAATTCACAATAGGCACAGCAAGCTGCCAGCAAAACAATGTTAACCCTATGGCTGTCGGTAGGCCGCTTTTCGTCCTGCAGGAATCCTCGCGACAAAGCGACACCCCGGCACAGCCTAAGGGTTACGCGTGCTAGTACGTGATTGTGGATATTACAGCTCGACGCAGTAAGGTGAGAAGCACAGAACAGCATACATAAATCTAATTGTGGACATTTGCAAAGGCAGTGTGCCAGCGCTACTTGAACTGTCCATGGCCTCTTTTAACCCTCATCATTCGGAATACACCAGTGTGTGAAATACGTTTGACTAAAACAGTTTAAGGGTAGTGCCAGAATAGCTTGGCGCCTCTAGGCGCCAAGCTATTCTGGCACCACCCTTGAACTAAAGCCGTTGGTCTATATCCTTATCTGTAAGTACTGTAATGTGGCTTTGCATGTGGCAGTGTACAAATATGAAGCTTTTAGCCTCAGTATGATATGGGTTAACTCATTCTACCCCAGACACACCACAGCAAGATAAGGATCGACCATGATAGTTCAAGGGTGATGCCAGAATAGCTTGGCGCCTATGGGCTGACTGACTGACTGACCGCCGCATATGGGCGCGCCATGCTATTCTGGCATCACCCTTGAACTATCATGGTCGATCTGTGTCCTGCACTAGAGTGCAGTCTTCAGAGGACAACGGCAACATTTGGGGATTTCGGTGTTGGAGTACAATGAGTTAAAGCGTATAAAATGTAGGGGCCTGACGAGTAGTGCTTTGACTAAACGCAAATCCGCTGCGCCACCGGGTGCGCGCCACCGCGTCCACTTAGCTCAATTCAGAATACAAGGGAGGAAACGAAAGGCAAGCAAAGCGAACAACATTCGGAGCACAGCAGCAGAGAGGAGAAGACGCACAAAGAACAGAGCTCAGTACTAGGACAAAGCAGACCGGTGACAGAAATTTACTCTGGCCACCAACTTATTTCTAGATTAGCCAAACTACCCAGGATAGATAGGAAGTGATAGATAGAGAGTGATAGGAAAAACGGCAGCTGCAGGGACTGATAGCCTGTAAAGGCGGTGGACCCTGGCCCCGGCAAAAATTAGAACAAAGAAACAAGACTGAAACCGGTCGCGAAAATCTTCACAAGACAAAGAAAAGCGACGCACGGTTCGTAAACCAGGTAGGACCCCACGAGGGCCTTTTATCGTCCCCGGTTGTTTTTGCATATATTTTGGTAATTTCAGATAAGATAGCTCAACAGGTGTTGGAAAAAATCCAGCCCAGGAAAGAAATTTCTATAAAAAATCGCGCGGAAAATTCCGGGCACCCTTTGTCTCCTTTGTCCGGTGGGGCTCCACGCAGGGCTAGGTGACAACTGCGGAACACGTAGGCGGGAGAAATAGCCGCTGTATATAGCACAAGTAGCTACTATTACTTAATTAACACCTGCTAACCAGGCTATAGCCTTTTTATTCGCCCACCAAATCTTCGCTTAACTTGAAAAACAACGTCCAACGCAAATCTTCGAACAAAGCAGACCTTCGTTCCAACGTAATTTGAAACCAGTTTACTGGCTTACACTTTATAAAAAAACTCATCTGTTTCTTAAAACGTAACGAAAACCAGTCTACAGACTTACGCTTTACAAGCTACGCATAAAATCGGCCGGTCCGCCGTCGTTTTTATCCGTTTTCTGGGTTTGTGTCCTGCGACCAAGAACGGTCATTTTATTTATAGATTAGAATAGCCCCATAGGGTCGAATCACGACCCTTTCCCGCGAAAAAAAATTCTAAAAATAGATTTCCGAGCGCAAATGCCTACTTCCGGTGACATGGCACTGACCGTCGAAAATGCCGACGAAGCACTGCAGCTGGGGAAAATGCAACATGTACCCTCATATTGAGTTTCGAGCTAAAATATTATGCTGTAAAGTGTTCTCATAATTCATCTTTTTATATAATATAATTTTTGTATGCAGTGAAAAATGAATAATAAATAGCTGGTAAATTTATTTCAGATTTGTCTTAGTGGTTGCTTTTTGTTTTCTGACTATGCTTACATGTACTGGAAAACACTGATTTTCAGCGTCAACAAGTATTACTCGATTTGCAACACAGATAAAATAACACACAAGACATGGACAAAGATGTCAACACTGAAAAGTAGAACACTATTAAAAGAATTTATTAAATTGGTGCAAAATAAATACCTTATGTTACAGACAAAATGGGAAATCAGTCATTCGTGGGAAATGCCTAAGGCAGTAATGAGCATTTTTTTTTTAACTGAATGACAAAATACCACTCTTTTTGTAAATAATTGCACTTAGAAATTATTTAGACGGAAAGATCTGTAAGTTGTTCAATTAAATTCTCTGAATCGAAATACATCACTCATTCCGTAAATAATTGAAAATTGTCCTAAACCGGGCATAGCTGAATTTGTCTACAGGCATTTCCTGAGAATGACTGATTTCTTGTTCTGACTGCACACACATGCACAGCGGCACACACACACACACACACACACACACACACACACACACACACACACACACACACACACACACACACACACACACACACACACGCACACACACACACACACACATACAGGGGTGGCCAAATCTTTTTTTTTTTCTGAGGTCATCTGGCGGACTAGCTCAAGAAAAAAAATGAATTAGTCCGCAAGAATCTTAACAGAGTCCGCTTACTAATCCCCAAAAATCAGAATGCTTGTACAATGTTAGTAAAAAAATGAAGGAAAAAAACATTTAATGAAATAACACATTTAATATTGTAATTGTATTTTTTTTCTATAAGTTTTCTTAAAATAAAAAAGTTTATATTTCTCACCAAAAAATTACTTAACACAGCGTTAGATAGGCCTACCTTCTAACTGCATATGGTAAAGAGCATCAGAAAAGTATCGCTGTAAATTAAATGAACATTTATTATTTATCCACCATTGCTTAAAATCTTTTGCAAAAAGTAATCGTTTAAAAAAAAGAAAATTCGCTTCATCTGTTGTTTTCTTCTTCTTCTTTTCTTAAGGATCGCTTTCTAAAACAATACAGTGAGCCATCACAAAAATCAAAACAAGTTAAAAGTCCTGTCGTCTGCTAGCAGAAAGTCGTGAAAGTTATCACATGGTCACATGACTATAAATAAAATGGTGATAATTTCGAGAAGTAGACGACGCTTGTGTTCGTCATGCCTTACAAATCGGCGAAAAAAAAATTAATAGATGACTGGTCATATAATAGATGACTGGTCATAATTTGAGGGAGTCCGTTAGGCAGTACCAAATCTAGAATGTGAGATAATCCGCCGCAATTCGAGATCACATAAAATATATAACAGTATTGATATTATATGACTAAGATATATTACACTATTATCATGTCTTGTCTGTTCAAAAAGTCTAAGATCGACAGCTACCACCCAAAACACAAATTAAATTCTTTTACAACATAGTTGGACACCGAGTGTTGTCACCGGAAGTAGTTAAAACGAAGATTTTTACCGATCATTTACGAAGATGACGTCGCATGAAGCAGACGCCTTAATTTCGTGATTCGTCCCTCTATAGGGTCGAATCACGACCCTTTCCCGCGAAAAAAAATTCTAAAAATAGATTTCCGAGCGCAAATGCCTACTTCCGGTGACATGGCACTGACCGTCGAAAATGCCGACGAAGCACTGCAGCTGGGGAAAATGCAACATGTACCCTCATATTGAGTTTCGAGCTAAAATATTATGCTGTAAAGTGTTCTCATAATTCATCTTTTTATATAATATAATTTTTGTATGCAGTGAAAAATGAATAATAAATAGCTGGTAAATTTATTTCAGATTTGTCTTAGTGGTTGCTTTTTGTTTTCTGACTATGCTTACATGTACTGGAAAACACTGATTTTCAGCGTCAACAAGTATTACTCGATTTGCAACACAGATAAAATAACACACAAGACATGGACAAAGATGTCAACACTGAAAAGTAGAACACTATTAAAAGAATTTATTAAATTGGTGCAAAATAAATACCTTATGTTACAGACAAAATGGGAAATCAGTCATTCGTGGGAAATGCCTAAGGCAGTAATGAGCATTTTTTTTTTTAACTGAATGACAAAATACCACTCTTTTTGTAAATAATTGCACTTAGAAATTATTTAGACGGAAAGATCTGTAAGTTGTTCAATTAAATTCTCTGAATCGAAATACATCACTCATTCCGTAAATAATTGAAAATTGTCCTAAACCGGGCATAGCTGAATTTGTCTACAGGCATTTCCTGAGAATGACTGATTTCTTGTTCTGACTGCACACACATGCACAGCGGCACACACACACACACACACACACACACACACACACACACACACACACACACACACACACACACACACACACACACACACACACACACACGCACACACACACACACACACATACAGGGGTGGCCAAATCTTTTTTTTTTTCTGAGGTCATCTGGCGGACTAGCTCAAGAAAAAAAATGAATTAGTCCGCAAGAATCTTAACAGAGTCCGCTTACTAATCCCCAAAAATCAGAATGCTTGTACAATGTTAGTAAAAAAATGAAGGAAAAAAACATTTAATGAAATAACACATTTAATATTGTAATTGTATTTTTTTTCTATAAGTTTTCTTAAAATAAAAAAGTTTATATTTCTCACCAAAAAATTACTTAACACAGCGTTAGATAGGCCTACCTTCTAACTGCATATGGTAAAGAGCATCAGAAAAGTATCGCTGTAAATTAAATGAACATTTATTATTTATCCACCATTGCTTAAAATCTTTTGCAAAAAGTAATCGTTTAAAAAAAAGAAAATTCGCTTCATCTGTTGTTTTCTTCTTCTTCTTTTCTTAAGGATCGCTTTCTAAAACAATACAGTGAGCCATCACAAAAATCAAAACAAGTTAAAAGTCCTGTCGTCTGCTAGCAGAAAGTCGTGAAAGTTATCACATGGTCACATGACTATAAATAAAATGGTGATAATTTCGAGAAGTAGACGACGCTTGTGTTCGTCATGCCTTACAAATCGGCGAAAAAAAAATTAATAGATGACTGGTCATATAATAGATGACTGGTCATAATTTGAGGGAGTCCGTTAGGCAGTACCAAATCTAGAATGTGAGATAATCCGCCGCAATTCGAGATCACATAAAATATATAACAGTACTGATATTATATGACTAAGATATATTACACTATTATCATGTCTTGTCTGTTCAAAAAGTCTAAGATCGACAGCTACCACCCAAAACACAAATTAAATTCTTTTACAACATAGTTGGACACCGAGTGTTGTCACCGGAAGTAGTTAAAACGAAGATTTTTACCGATCATTTACGAAGATGACGTCGCATGAAGCAGACGCCTTAATTTCGTGATTCGTCCCTATACGCACCAATCCAACTTAGGTTTACGAGTTATAGGAGCCAGGACTGGCTAGGACAGGCCCGTGGCCAAAAGAGGAAATGGCATCAAGGGAGGACCATTCAAATTCGAGTTCGAATGAAAATCTGAGTGAGCACCAAGATGGCTACCAGTCGGATTCAACTTCGAATGAGAACAATGGGCACGATGGCGCCCAAGGGCACGATGGCGACACAAAGCCAAACAAAGTAGGGCGCAGCCAAGATGGCGGCCAGAAAGACTACAAAAAGCCAGCCGGCCCCAATCGCCCAGCGGACAATGCAAAACCCCCTCAGGGGGCGAGACCACTGACTCGGTCATACGCGGCCAAAGCACAGTCAATGATAGCTCAAGTAAACCCAAACACAAATAGTAGCGACCCAACCGAAATAGAGGATAATTCACCTCCAGGCCACGAGATTGAGAACATAGACCCTGATACTGACCAAGATTCAGACTCAGAGGACGAACAAACGTATCAGAAGGTGCGCTACCGACAACCACGGAAACATGGCCAACAAAAACGAGAAATAAAAATCTTCTCTTTCCCCGTCATGATCACCCCAGACAACGAGGCATCGGACCTCTTCTATATGCCGATTAAAAAACTAAACGAGCTGATATCCGAAGCAATCAGCCCCCCAGTAGACACACGCAGGATCCCATACGGGAAGCGCATCCTGATAGCTTGCGCAACAGCGGAAATACAAAACAGAGCGATAAGCAAAAAACAAATCGGGTCAACCAAAGTAACTTGCTCAATCCCCAACACACCAAGAGACAAAAAAACCCAAGTCAAAGCTATGGGAGTAATCAAACCTATTCACCCTGAGGAAGAACTCACATTCGTTGAAGCAGAAATTCAAAAACACCACCCTCGAGCCAGAGTGCTCAAACGACTTACAAACAGAGAAGGTCAGGCAAGTAGAGCCATCCTTGTGGCATTCCCAGAGGAAACTCTTCCAAAAGCAGTCAGGATAGGAGGTGAGATACTACACATCGATAGGTTCCGAGGGAGGGCACTGATGTGCAAAAATTGCCAGCGGTTTGGCCACCCCACCCAAGCATGTCGAAACTTAGCGTGTTGCGCAAAGTGCGGAGAGGGCCACCAAACCGCTGAGTGTACACGGACCAACCCAAAGGAATTTCAATGCCCAAACTGTAAAGCCCGGGGGCACGCGGCCCACTATGGAGGTTGTGAGTTCCAGAAAAAGCACAACAAGGCCACCCGCGTAGCCGGTCTGGGGATCAAATCTTATACAGAGGCACTCGGCGACTGGAGGCCATCTCAAGCGCCCTCCCACACCCAATCCAAACATCCCGATAACAACACCAGACAAACGCAAAGCACCCAGGCGATAACATATGAGAACTCTGCTAAAAATGAAAGGAACATGACAGGAAGGCCCATAGAAGCACCCCCCCCTAGAGACAGCCAAACCGGCAAACACCCGAAAAGAGGACGCCAGAACAGCCCAAAGGCAGGTAATTAATAACCAACCCACACAAATAGGAGGAAACTGCCAAACCCACCAACAAACCTAAACAACACCCAAAGTAGTCCCCCCCGGCAGACCACTCAGCAATCCAACACTAACCAACAAGCGCAAAAACACCCCCCAATGCCAGAACAGAGAAGGGTCGCCCACAATCCACCGGAAATAACCATAGATCTGTCCGCGCCAGTCTTCATCTCCTGGGAAGAGGTGGAAAGGCGCTATGGCCAAACCAAAGCAGCGGAAGAAGAGCTAGACCAGGGGACACTGCTGTCCCAAAGGATCCAATTTAGGGCAAACATGCGTACATGGTTACTGGGCTGGAGCCACATCCAAATGAGAGACATTAAACAAAACGGCAGCGAGGAAGAATTCGACACATTCCTTCGCTACTTTCATGCCACACTCGCAATAATATACTAAGATGGGAGGCTTACGCATTCTCCAATGGAACTGTAGGTTCCTGTACCCCAAATTAGCGGAATTACAAAACTGGTTAACCCCCAACCCCCCGGAAATCCTCGCCCTCCAGGAGACGGGTTTCCGGGATAAACCCCCCCAAATAAAAGGGTACAAATACCCACCCCTTTATAAAAATAGGGCAAACCAAAAAGGAGGAGGCATAGCCATCTACACTAAAACCGAAATAGCAATAACAGAAATTCCCCACAATCTAAACCCACACATAGAGGCCATAATAGGAGAAATAATCACACCAAATAACCGAAAACTTAAAATAATAAACGTCTACATCCCCAATAAAAGGGACTATTCCCAGATAACAGTAGAACACCTTAAAGACTTACTGATGGCTGGGGATATGGTAGTAGGGGACTTTAATGCTAAGAGCCCTCAATGGGACGAGAGCCAAGCAACAGCAGATGCAGCCGGGAAAAAACTGGAAACGGCAATAAATGAGACTCAACGATGCATCCTAAACACAGGGGAGCCCACCCACATGCACGCTCAAGGGGGCAGTGACATCATGAATGCCCTTGACATAGCCATAGCCACAAACACCATCGCTGTGGAAACCCAATGGCAAGTAAACGATGACAATTTAGGAAGTGATCATTTCCCGACGTTAATAACAATCAAGGAAAAAAACCAAACTCCTCTACCACCAGACCCTAGAGCCCCGCAAAGAATAAACACCAAACGGACAAACTGGGAAAAATATCATGAAATCACCAGGTTCAACCCAAATTGGGACGAGAAACACAACATAGATGACAAAACGGCCCACATCACAGACCACATTATCAGATCAGTCACGGAATGCACACCTGCCAGATCTGATAAGGGAAAGCCAGGGAAAGCCTGGTGGACCAAGGCCTGTGACCAAGAAGTTAAAAACAGGAAGAGGAAGCTTCAAATATGGAAGAAGCATAAAACGCCCGAAAATAGAAAGGAATACATACGTGCCAAAGCCACAGCAGACCACACCATCAAAGAAGCCAAAAAAACCAACTGGTATGCCTTCACAGAATCAATCAATATCAACTCCAAGATCACAGAAAGCTGGGATAAAATTAAAGCTATAAACAACGGCCCGAGACGCACCATGCCATCTCTCAAAAAAGAAAATGTCACATATGCCACAGACCAAGAAAAAGCTGAACTACTAGCCCACACATTCAGCCAAGCTAGTTCTAACAACAACCTAACACCAGAATTTAGGGACATCAAACCCCACCTGAGTACATGCTTCAATCCACCGCCCCAAATAAACAACCATGAACTAGACAGCGAGGTAACACTATTGGAGCTAACTCAAGCCCTAAGAACCGCCGGGAAAGGCAAAGCCCCCGGTATAGATAGAATCACATATGAAATGATACAAAAAAGCCACCCCACCCTCAAAAAAGCAATAGTCACCCTATTTAATGACATATACACGCAAGGAATATTCCCCACCCAATGGAAAAAAGCAGTAGTATTCCCACTTCCCAAACCAGGTAAACCAACACACCAACCCGATAGCTATAGGCCCATCTCACTAACATCCCAGCTGGGCAAAACACTGGAAAAAATACTCAAATACCGACTTATGACCTACTGCGATAAACACCGCATCCTACCCCCACAACAAAGTGGTTTTAGGAAGAAACACAGCACGTTAGATCATCTCACCACCTTACAACAGGAAATCTTAAACACCCACCGAGAAAGAAGAACCGAACTCGTAGGAATATTCCTGGACATAGAGAAAGCATATGACATGGTTTGGCACGATAAATTACTCAGCAGAATGGGCGACCTCGGAATAACAAACAAAATGTATAGCTTCGTCAAAAGTTTCCTGGCAGACAGAAAAATATCAGTAAGAGTAGGGAAATCAACATCCAAAGAACACCCACTAGACAATGGAGTACCACAAGGTTCGGTACTCAGCCCAATACTATTCGCACTCCTGCTCACGGGATTACAACACGTAGTCAGGCACCACAAAATAATGCAATTTGCCGATGATACGTCACTAATAGGAAAGATCAAATGCAGGCAAAGGAAATTCAAATGGGAACTAACAGGATTCGAAGAGCTGCAACAAGATCTAACCAGAATAGAGAAATGGCTAGAAAGAGCAGGCCTTAAAATCTCCCCAAACAAAACCCAAGCAATTATATTTAGGAGTAACCGAAAACAAAAATATCAAGTTAAAGCTCATATTCCCAAATTACGAATAGGGCAAACAGATATTGAATACCGACCAAACATCAAATTTCTAGGAGTTACGTTTACAAGTAGTAACAATTGGTCACAGTACATAGAACAAATATGTCAATCTGCCAGGAAGGGAATAAATCTCATGCGTAAAGTTAGCGGAGCAGACTGGGGCACGGACCCCAGGTCCCTCCTAAAGCTATATCACGCATTTGTGATGTCCAGATTATTATATGCAGCCCCCATGCTCACCAACCTAAATAAGAGCCAGACCGGAAAATTGATGTCAGTACAAGTGGACGCATTGAAGGTGGCCCTGGGAGTCCCCAGACACACCCCAAACCTACTTGTACTGGCAGAGAGTGGGCAGAAACCGATATCAATCATAATAAAGGAAAGAGCAGCAAAGTACTACTATAAAACAATATGCATGCCAGATGATCATCCGGCCAAATACACACTCACCGCGGACCACAAAACTAGCGGCCAACGCGACCAAACACCACAAATAAAAGCTGTAGTTCAAGAACGTGAAGCCGCTATAAAACTAAAACTACCATACAGAACACCGAAGGTACAAATTAAAACCCCCACATGGAAACTCCCCCAAATAGAAGTAGACCTAGACTTAACCAAATATAGGAAAGCAGAAGACGGGCTCAAAATGAAAATAGAATTCAACATAAAAAAGGACACCATTTATAAAGACTACGCTTTTATATATACAGATGGGTCCCACGATCCAACCACACACACAACCGGCCTAGGGATTCACCCCCCCGGCAAATCGGATAGGGCCATTAAACTACCAAACCACGCGGCGGTTTTTACAGCAGAGCTCACGGCCATCCTAGGAGCATACAAGGTAATAAAGAGCGATTTCCCAAAAAACAAACACACACTCATAGTAACAGACTCGCTCTCAGCCATTCAAGCAATCCAGAACTTGGACTCGTTCAGAGAAGATCTTACATATCTGATCAGAGCTCAAGCGGCTGAACTGGCAGAACAGGGGAAGATAATCAAAATTATGTGGGTCCCCTCACATGTGGGGATCCCAGGCAACGAGTGCGCAGACAGAGTGGCAAAGAAAGGCCTCGAACAAGAATCGACCTTCTTTAACCTACCTCTGTCGGCAAACGAAAGATTCAATGCACTTCGACCCGCCTTTCAAAAACTATGGACAGATCATTTTCACCAAAACAAAAGAGGTAGAAGAAAAAACCTCGCGAGAGAATTAAAAAACAAACCCACCATCTTCCAGGGAAAAAGGAAAGATCAGTCCCGACTATCAAGAATCCGCTTAGGGGGCGAAAGATACCTAGTCACTCGTAACCAAGCAATATGCATATGCGGTCACACGTTAACAACGGAACACATCCTACTAGAGTGCCAACACATAGAAGAAACTAGAACCACAATAAAAGAAAAACTAAATAACCACCTTACATTAGAAGGCCTCATAAACCCCGATGCAACAACATGGGACACCACCACCCAGCTTACAATACATTTAATCAACAAGCACCCTTTAGTTAAGCTCATATAAACAAACATAGAACCCTACCTGCCCCCTCCCATAGCATGAAAGGCTCAGGGTCCTAGACCATGGCGATGAGTTCGGGGGTCAGCTCTCGTCGTCGTCCGAGCACCCCCGGGCCCGAAGTGCTCAAAACTAGATAGTCTCCCGACCGGGCAGGAAGGGAGTCAGAATGAAGTGAAAGAGGAAGAAAGACTGAGTGTGCACAAGGCTATTAAAAGAAGGAAGAATGGAAGTAAGCATGAGCAAGCGACTGAAGGGGTCCCCCCCTACCAATCAGCCCCCCACCAACAACCATGGTCCAGCACCCGCCCCCCCCCCCCTCTCATATAGTCCCCAGACAATAAAGATTGCACCCTACCTAACATCTCCATACTCCCCACTCCCACCATGACCACCCCGCCCGGACTGCCCGCTCGGGAGCACTCAAAAGCTAGCACCCTAGACAGTGGGGGGCTCTCACGAAGCCAGGTCTCCCAGAACTGCCCGGTGCCCGCTCTCTCGACCCGAGCCCACGATCCCAAATCTCTGGTATCTATCCACTCCGGGGACGCCCGCCTCGCCCCGCCACTCTCCCAATAAAGGCCGGGGGGGGGGGGGGGTGGCGGGGTTGGGGAGAGGGTGAACCTATCATTTCCAACCCTCTCATCTCATGGTCCGAACACTCACCCCCACCCCCCACAGATAATAAAGAGTCACCTCATGCATAACCCCCCTCCCCCACCCCCTCCTTTTTTTTTTTTTTTTTTTTTTTTTTCACCCCCCCCCCCCCCATCGCTTCAACCCTACCCGGCCAGGGCGGGACCGCGGGGAGCTGCGGTAGCCGTGCACGGACAAATGCAAATCAGGTGGGCCGTGCCCGGAAACCGCGGGGCACCCCGACGGGGCCCAAGTCCCCCGCTGGGCCTCCTGGGGCCAACTTGTTAGGCCCCGGGAAGGAAAACAGGGAAGAACCAAATTGAGAGCGGGCAAATCCGGGCGGCTGGAGCCCAGCCTGGAGGAAGGAGAACTAACCATTTAAATAAACTAGGCCCAATCAAAGGAGATATAGCATCCAACGTCAATGCACTCCTTATAAACATAGATAATGGGCGAAGGCTTACGCGCAGGATAACACCCTTCCAGAGTCACGCGGTGGCGGACCCCGTCCCCCACCGGCCCCTCCCCACTTGTCCTCATACTATCCACTCGCAATGTGTTGCGGTGGGCCCGACAGGGCCGAACGGCAAACACAGATCATCCTCACCTCATCTCACGGCCCTGCACCCGCCCCACCCCCACACGGCTAATAAAGAAATATCACCAACCTCATCATCACCAATCACCCGGCCCTGAACCGCCTCCTCTCCTCCCCCGCCGGGGGTGGGGCCCACGGTCTGGCGGAGGCCGCCGGCGGAGCCGTGGGCTCTGCCCGGGTGTGTGTGTGGGGGGGGGGGGGGCGCGGGGGACCATCCATTGTATCATCCTTTCCTTTTTTTTTTTTTTTTTTTTTTTTTTTTTTTTTTAAAAATATATATAGGGGGGTTCCAGAACCCAGGGGGGTCGAGGTACCCACGATGGCACTCCGACACCGCGTGACTCCCCGCTCGCCTGCGTACGGTCGCCGCCCATCAAAATAAATAGGGAGCCCAGGGAGGTTTAGCACCCTTCGTCCGTGCACTCCCTGGGAAACGGAGGGTACAACACCCCCCTCCAGTGAAATACAGAAACACATATAGGGGGGTTAGTAAAAATCAACCCCCCTCAAAACCAGAGGGTGTAAAACTGGCGGGGCCAAGAGAACCGGGCCTTGGACTGTGTCTATCAACAGGGGAGGAGGAAAAAGAGCACACCACCCACCAAGTAAGACGGGGAACCCAAACAAGACAGAGGACCCAAGTGACCAGAAGAGCAGGGCTCTCCCCCCAACGACCCAGCCCCCTCGGGCGCGGGCAGACATGATGAAAGAAGAAGCAAAGTGTTGCGCGAGCTGCAGCGACGAACAGCCAAGATAGCCCCCCACCCCCCCAATCCCCCTGGCCCACCCCCCCCCCCTGGACGAAATCAGCGATAGCTGGAAGTCCCGATCCCTTCTAAAGAATTCATTCATTCGGCAAGCAAAGCGGCGAAACACTGTGATTCCAGGACAGTTTTCAACCGTCGAAGCAACCGCCTGAAACCTCGAACTGAACAAACTCAGCAGACATTTTGCCACAAATCTATACCAACCTTGTCTGCCGATAAACTGATAGTTTAGTATCAAGGCTTTTTGCACAGTCAAGCATCATTTTAGCAGACGTTCATGTGTTGGGTTTTAGACTGATGTGGCCGGAAATACGCCTCATGCTCATTTTTCATTGGTTTATGTAATTTAGCTTATCCAATGAAATTAAAACAAGAGTGCATCTTACTGTCGACATGAACAGCAATCGCTTTAGGTACGTATTTCCCCCAGTCTAAAGGGGTCTACTTTAATGGAGTCTGGCTTAAGGCCCCGCTACACGAGCCCGGTTTTGAGGCCGATTCCCGATCAGTTTTCGAATCGGTATGTGATCGGGCCGGATTGAAAAACGTGTGCAGTGCCACACTGACATTTCTCGACTTGTCAAGTTTAGCCGACCGGTTCAAGTTGAACCGAAGATCAAAGTCGTACCTGTTCTGCAAAATGACTGCTAGTTTTGACAGTGATGATGATGTGCTTGCATTATCAGCAGTTTTGGATCATATTCGGGAAGAGGCGTGCGAAACATCAGCGGCAACGGCGGTAGTACTGATCACAACAGGCGTGTTCGGCCATTTGCAAACCGTGTTGAAACGACATGCTTTGCGAGACGCGCTCTGATTGGTTGAAGCGGCTTACGATCGGGACGGATTCGGATCGGAAATATAGAGCAGGTTCTAGTTACCCGATTCCCAGCCGATTGGGACCGGATCCGGGATAATTGACGTCATCCGATCGCAAACGGATCGGAATCGGCTTTAAAATCGGGGCACAACCGGCCCGTGTGGCGGGGCCTTTAAACACTGCTCAGCCGTCAATATCCTTTCGAATATTTCGCTTCGACTTGAGAGTAAACGTGACACGGCAGAAACTAATGGATGCACAGCAGTGGCCTCTTTCACGACACTCTACTAAAAGGGTTAACGTTGAACTCTAGATGTTGAGAAAGAGGTGCTGGATACTTCCGGCCACATCTAGATGTATTTCGCGCGTGCCTTTCGTTTTCTCCCTCGTATTCTGAATTGAGCTAGTGGACGCGATGGCGCGCTCCCCGCCGTGGCGCAGTGGATTTGCATTTAGTCAAAGCACCACTCGTCAGGCCCTTATGGGTTAAAACGCTACTGCCGCAACACAGTGAGCAACACCCAACTGCAAGAGGCACAGATCCTCGTGAGCCCCCGCAGGTGCGGGGGCTCACGAGGATCTATGGCCTTTTGCTGACCCCACTTTGTGCCCATGTTCTTTAGACCGTGCTCTCTGACAAAAGGACTTTTGGCTGTTTGAATTAACAAATATTTCACAATGACAAGACCTGGAGACTAGATTGGGTTAAACATTGCTGTACAATGGACCAGTGAGAGGCATAGACCATCACGAGCCCCTTCAGTCCACGTGGGTTTAATGAAAATCTGCGTCTTGAAGGTTTACAAATGGCCGAACACGAACTTCATTAGACATGCACAGTCAATTTTAAAAGCTCGGGACGGCCCATAATAAACTGCGCGCAGTTCCGGCAGGTGATTTGACTTCTAGCCGTCAGCGTGTAAACGTAGTGTTGCTGGAGTCGCATTTGTACCATTTGAAGGAACAGAAATCGCCAACCGACCTTTTTACGGTCAATGAGCTTGCTTAATTCATTTAGCCCCGACGCACAAAAGCAGGAGATGGATCGACCATGATAATTCAAGGGTAGTGCCACATTAGCTTGGCGCCAGATGGCGCCAAGCTAATGTGGCACTACCCTTGAATTATCATGGTCGATCCATCTCCTGTGACTGGTACTTAGGCGTTATGGCGACGCCTCCAAAATTGGGAAATGCGGTCTTGGGGTTAAAAGATTTAATGTCAATGTTAAAATGGTTAATGTCGATGTTATTTTTCGTTAAATGTAAAGTGGAAAACATCTGCGTCTAAACCAAATGTTACCAACTCATTACATTTATAATATAAAAGCTTAGAGGACAAGAGTGAATAATACTGTGCATACCTACGGGCGATTTATAATAGCAACTGAGACGGCATATGTTGGCGAAAAAAAGAGCCAGCAGAGTACACTTCGACAACGCAGAATTCGGTAAAGCATGCGATGCTTTTACTGTCCGCAGCTGTTGCCAGGTATAGGTGACAAATGACGAACGTGTTACACAACTGGGCACAAATTATTCAGTCGTACAAATAAGTGTTGAATTGTGCAGAATAGGTGATGAGTGGTGTAGATTGATTTCTCTTGCGCGCACAGTCATACGTTCCAGCGGATGCCTGTAAAATAACTTCCATTTGCGAGAGGCATAGATTCTCATGAGGCCCATGCGTCAGCAGGAGCTGATGAGAGTGTGTGTCACTTGTCTGTCAGACTTTATCGGGAGTATCTGATCCTCAGATGAAAGCCGGTGATGTTTGGGTTTAGGCGTAGGACTTCAGAATGTGCCGAAATTTGGGTGTAGGTGTGTTGGAGCTGCTGTGAATACCGACTTGCTGATGCTGCTTTTTCATCGTTGTTAATTGGAAAGTTGACTCGAAGTTGACGAATAGAGGCTGATTGAAGAACGGGCAAATCTGTTTTGTGGGGGCCTTCTTGCAGGTAACACACACACACACTCTCTCTCTCCGTTTGCGTGCGTGTAACCAAATACTTCTACCGTTGTAAAATAAAAGTTCATTGTCATTGTCATTCATTGTCATTGTCATTGTCTCTCTCTCTCTCTCTCTCTCTCTCTCTCTCTCTCTCTCTCTCTCTCTCTCTCTCGGCTCTCTGCGTGCATGTATGTGTGTGTTTGGTTAGTTAGGAGAGGAAGTAAAACGCCTAGATAATCTTGACGTTTTGCTTCCAGTTTTGCGTTCAATGTACCAGATGTAGTCTTAACAGTGTGCAATGTATATGTATGTGTTTATATCTAGTTATATTTCATGTAAAGTGTGTAATGCATATTAGCCAGACGTGGGTCGGGACTGTGCTTCGTCTGACGCGGGCGTTGGTTGAAGGCCCCGGACATACATCACGATACCACGTTTATCCGGGCCTTTAATCCAATGTTTGAGCCGTAGCGGGGTCTGACCTACCTCTGATTTACGTACTTTCGTGTGTGTGCGTCTGTGCGTGCGTGCATGCGCGCGCGCGCGCGCGCGCGCGCGTGTGTGTGTGTGTGTGTGTGTGTGTGTGTGTGTGCGCGTGTGTGTTTCATGTAGTTTGTAGCAAGGACAAGAATGAAAAAAGGTCTGCGCACCTATTCTTTTATCCTTGGAAAATAAAGTTTCATTTCATTTCATTTCATTTCTCTCTCTCTCTCTCTCTCTCTCTCTCTCTCTCTCTCTCTCTCTCTCTCTCTCTCTCTCTCTCTCTCTCTCTCTCTCTCTCGTCCGTGTGGGTGTTTAATTTATGCCAGTCAGCTCTTTCCAATGCCCTGTCGCTGTTCTAATTACAGATTGGATGACACAAATGTTGTGTATACCGTGTCAGTATATTGCATCCAGGAAGTTTCACTTGAAAAGAAAAACCCGACAAAACTCACCATTGGTGATTATAGCATTGTCGTACTTGGTGAAGGCTTGGATGTTAACCTGAGTGACAGTGCAGCCGCGACATAAACCCTCACCCTTACTCTCCGTTTTCTTGCGTAGTCCACCTAATGAGCAAAAGGCCATCGGGCCGACATCGGCCGCCATTGGCCCGCGCACGGCCGTGCGCGGGCCAATGGCGGCCGATGTCGGCCCAATGGCCTTTTGCAATTTGATGATGAGCCAGCAACACACACACACACACCCACACACCCACCCACACACACCCACACACACACACACACGCACGCTCGCACGCACGCACGCACGCACGCACGCACACACACACACACACACACACACACACGCACGCACGCACGCACGCACGCACGCACGCACACACACACACACACACACACACACAAACACACGCGCGCGCGGCCTAACATTGTTGACAACGTTACATGGTGTACAACTTATAAACAGGATACGAAAACAGCATGCGCTTAGAGGACAGGGCATGAGTGAGACATGCATTTCATGACTGTATAGGTGTAAAACGTTTAAATGTGTGCTGGTCTGTAAATTTGAACCGTACGACTCAAACCCGTGAGGTTTAAACCACATGTCAGAGCAGGCAACACAGCGCCACAGATATTCCGCAAGATAATCAGTGCAAGACCAACAAAGTGTCAAGGTGAAAGGTATGAACACTCTCCCAAAAATATGGGTTTTTGACAGTGAATCATATGAGAACGGTCAATCCTGGCCATGGATCTCCCCGTTCATATTCTTCAAGAACTGGCGTACGTCAGGCTGAACTTTCCTCTGTCATTCCCTCTAACCGTTACACCTCGCAGTCTGAAACTCCATTTGAAATACCCTCAAATAGTGATTCGTATCCTGTTTATAAGTTGTACACCATGTAACGTTGTCAACAATGTTAGGCCGCGTGTGTGTGTGTGTGTGTGTGTGTGTGTGTGTGTGTGTGTGTGTGTGTGTGTGTGTGTGTGTGTGTGTGTGTGTGTGTGTGTGTGTGCGTGCGTGCGTGCATGCGTG
>BTPG01000040.1:79738-100000 GCA_036245525.1 Semisulcospira habei | reverse complement strand
TATATTTAATCAAAACACATGGCAACTCTTCTGGCAAAAGAAGTCACATAAAGCCAATGATCTATAGTTTATGGTGTTGGGTGTTACCTTCATTCTCTTACTTCAGAATCTTATCTTCAAAGGCTGGCGGTTACAAGTGATCCCGAACTGCGCGTCAGGATTGCCTGCACACTGACCGGCATTCCCGGGAAGAACACAGACGTTCATGTGACAAAATTTGGCGTAAAAAAACATACAATTAACAAGAGACATAAATCCTCATGAGCCCCCGCGACTGCGGGGGCTCAGGATGATTTATGTCTCTTGCAGCTTAGTAGCGTTCTCCTTGCCCCTTGAGGAGGTCTATGTATACTTTTTCTACTAATGCCGCCGGAGAGGGCGAACTGACGGTACGCGGCATAGCATACAGAGAAACGGGAGGCATGGCCAGAGCAATAGATACTTTGGACTTACCAAATTCAGACGAACAAATCGAGGCCCTGCTATACCTGCCACTACCCCTCACTGCCCTCCACCATGTTCCTACGCGGCCTTTGACTAAATAGTTATGTTCATCCTCGCACGATCTGGCGATTCAAGGGACATAACAATCTGTTGTATACTAAGATTTCAGTCTCACAAGTTATGACCCATGCGTTGATTGTGATACAAGGAAGTCTTTATACGTACAATTTGACTCTGAGAGCGCGCCGCGATAAATAAATCAGCCGACTTATTATCAGTTAACCCATTGACTGCTACTGACGATACCTCTCGGCAAGAGATGACGCATAGTTAACCTTTTGGCTGTTTTTTGTTTTGCTTGTTTGTTTGTTTGTTTTTGCAGTGGACCCTTTGTCTGTCGGTAGCCCTTTTCAAGTTGTCCCGGTGATTCCTGTCGGAATCATCGCGACAAAAAGCGCTACCGACAGACAAAGGATTCAGTAAACATTTTCCTGCCGCCGAGTGGCATCGTCAGCAATAACCACTCTGATTCGTGAAAGGCTCTCGACATGAACTGTGATTTTGAAATCAGTAATATAGTGTCAGTATAGTACCTTACCCCACCCCACCCCCCTCACCCCCTCCTTCGCGCGCGCGCGCGCACACACACACACACACAAACACCACCGCACACACACCGCCGCACGCTCACACACAAACACACATACGTACGCACACACGCACGCACGCACATACGCACGCACACTTGCCACACACACACACACACACACACACACACAGAACGTTCAAAGCGGACGGAAGGCCGCGCTGTTTTTAACTCATTTGATATGTGCTGCACCGGCCGTAATTGTCGGCTCTTGACGCGTATCCGGATGTGGCACGGCGTGAGAGATATCAAGTGCAATACACATTCGTTCGGGTACACTGACCGGGTTGGGGAGGACCGGCTGCGCTTCGTCCTTTGTATTCAGACCGGTGTCGGCCTAGTTCACAACTTTTGCGTCTTACTTTACCACCGCACAGTCGGGCCGATCTGCGGAGTAAGTGTATTCTAAGCTGGGTTCTGTCACTGACAGTCCGGCAACGACACATGTATGATGTTCAGTCGTGACTACTCTCCAGTGAAGGAAGTTACTCGGACGGTGCGTGAGTATAATACCTGCTGATTAGACTTTTAACCCTCCTGTCGGTGTGTGCACTCAGCGGTACAAGTAACTATGTAAACAGTACCGGTGGCTGCATACATAGGAGGGTTAACCCCATTCAGAGCGTGTCACGTACTAGCTTTCGCAGTTGCGAGTCACCTGATATTCCTGTGCAGTCAGCGTGCATGGCAGAGTTGAACTGACAGAATCTGTGCGGTTGACCTTTTAGCTTTGAAACTTACGAGGCTGGGTCGAGAGGAGCTGGTGGGTCAGTTCTGGCCTGAGGAGAAAATTAAGCAGCTATCGCTCTACCTTAGCAAAAAGGGAACTTGTCATTTTGCTGTGGTAAGAACACATGTGTTCAGTCGACCGACGTAATTTGGCAGCTGACATACCTCGCGATCTCACAGCGCGCGTTCTTTCCCTCTGCTGCCTTGACGAACGTCGCTTATATCCCTGCTAACACTACGCTGCAGCCGGTCGCCCCGTGAGTGATAATTTAAGGGTAGTGCCAGAATAGCTTGGCGCCTTTAGGCGCCAAGCTATTCTGGCACCACCCTTAAATTGTCATCGGATATCTTTCAAAGCTGAAGGACAACTTTGAGATTTGAGAATTTCGATTAAAAACTGACTCAGTGTGTGACGAGAAACAACAGTCGGGTCCTCAGGACGCGAGGTAGGCCTACAGTGTGACTGTTCTCCAGCAGTGCACTGATGTATTGATGTATTACTTGATGTACTGATTGGTGGACTGATTGATTGACTGACTGGTTGGTTGGTTGGTTGGTTATTGATTGATTGATTGATTGATTGATTGATATGTTATTATATATGCTGGTCAGTAGATTAGGATATTAACTCGATCTCCCTGCCGGACACAACGAAAGCAATTACAAGAGTTGAGGCGCAGATCTTCATTAGCCCCAGCATCTGTGGAGGTTCATGAAGATCTCTGCCTCGTGCTGACCCCACTTTGTATCCATGTTTCTTGGGCGGATGAGGTTCTTTGGCGTTAAAATAAACAAAGATTTCAAAAATACAATTTCCAGCCAGTGAAATTGTTTAAAGTCATTCGCCTGAAGTCAAAGACCGGCTGATATTAGATTAGATTAGATTAAGTTAGGTTAGATTAGGTTAGATTAGGCTAGGTTAGGTTAGGTTAGATTAGGTTAGTTAGGTTAGGTTAGCTTAGGTTAGATTAGGCTAGGTTAGGTTAGATTAGGTTAGATTTTTTTTAGAATCGATTAGGTTAGATTAGGTTGGATCAGATTAGATTAGATTAGGTTAAATTAGATTACATTAGGATATGTTAGATTAGGTTAGATAGATTAGATTAGATTAGGTTATGTAAGATTACATGAGTTGAGGATTATTTTAGATTAGGATAGGTTATGTTTGATTAGATTATATATTATTACATTACATGGTGAGTTGGGCAGTCCTGTAGGAGTAATGTTATAGTGTCATGTCTGCAATGTGGAATTTAGTTTTCTAACAGTGCCCGAGTATGCAGTGGACTGTCATAACATCTTCATGATCACACGATCCTCTCAGTAGAGTTGGTACTACCTGTCTCAGGTGCTGTGATATGGGTGTTGCTCCTGCCACCTTCTCCTCTGCTTTTCTATGACTGCACATGGCCTTTGCTTCACCGTATGTAACAGATGTGAATGGAGGCGCCAAGCTAATTAGACACCACCCTGAAACAATCATGGTTGACCCCTGGTCGAACATGATTAAGGGTGGTGCCCGACTCTTGAACTGCAAAGTTTTCATAATTTTCAATGGACAAAAACTCCCAAATTAGGGAATTTAGATCAGAAGGCTCAATGATTTTAACCCTTTGGTTGTCGGTAGCGCTTTTCATCCTACAAGAATCACCTCGACAAAAGGCACTACCGACAGCCAAACGGATGACTCATTAAATGCATCCCGCATCAACAGCTGCGGAAGTGTCGTAAAACGCTGCCGCCGGCAACGCTATACAACACTTTCGCAGATATTGATACGGTTCAACTTGAATGAGTTTATACTTGTACTTTTTGCAGATGAACTGAAGTGGATTCGTAGCTGCAGACTAGCGAAAGACCTGCAACAAAACAGATGTCAGAGTCTGCACACGCACAACGAACGCTTAGGGCTGAAACTTTTTGTACTCCACGAAGGTGATTTCAAATACGGGGTGCACCGATAACGACCTGCACAAAGTTTGACCCCATCTGGGTTTGAACCCGAAAATTCGAAAGAAAATCGAACGCTCTACTTTTTGATTTACCATCAACCTTGACAGCTATCAGTATGACGCCATCACGTCCTTTGCAAATGCTCGGCTCCATTCTCTTGCTGTGCTTGTGTCCACTCACATCCTCCAAGCGCGTCATGTTTATACCCATGCCCATCACTAGCCATAATATGGTGCACGTAAACCTGGCACGCGCTGTGGCTGAACTGGGTCACGAGGTCACGCTTGTACTCGCCTCGTACGTCGTGTCCAAAGGCGGCCTCAACACGGATGGTATACGTGTGATCGAGTATCCCACTATGAATTTCGACGATGATGTGGTGTACGCAACTTTGCTCGAGCCGCAGTACGCTGGACGGGAACCAGACCTTAATTTTCTTATTGAAAGGCTGCTACAGATGAACAGCGCCATTTTGCAGAACGAGACTTTATACAACGAAATGAAAGCTGTAGAGCCAGACTTTGTTGTTATTGACGATGACTCTTCTGGTGCTAGAATGTTCGCCGTGTTTGCCTACAGGATGCGCGTTCCTTTCGCGGCTGTAGACTACACATTCGAACCGTACACCAGGAGAGTTCCTTTCTCACCGGCCGTCACCCCTAGCTACATGCACCCTCTCACGCACCACATGACCTTCATGGAGAGACTTGAGAACACTGTTTTTTACTTAGTCAAATTAATTTACGATCCCTTTTGTTACGACGACGCGGTGGCTCGATACGCCCCTGAGATGCCGTACGTGTCCTTAAACACATTGCTAAGCCGTGCCGAGATTTGGCTGGTGCAGTCTGACCACATTCTGGATTACCCCAAGCCCACGTTGCCCAATGTCAGGATAATCGGGTCCATAGCCTCTTCCCCGCCAAAGCCCTTGTCCCCGGACCTCCAGTCTTTCATGGATAAAGCCACAGACGGTGTGGTGGTCGTTTCCTTCGGCTCACTCGTGCACACTTTCCCCAAAGAACTGGGAGAGGATGTGTTAATGCAAGCTTTCAAGAGCCTGACAAAACTGAAGGTGGTGTTCAGGTCTAACCTGACGTCACCCGATCCGCAGAGAATCGTGACGTCAACGTGGATACCCCAGAACGACCTGCTGGCTCACCCCAACACCAAGGTGCTGGTGACGCACTGCGGGATGAGCAGCCAGTACCAGGCTCTGTACCACGCCGTGCCAATGGTTGGAATCCCACTTTTCTACGACCAGCACTACAACGCGAGGCGAATGACGGAGCGTGGATTTGGCAGGTCCGTCAGGCTCATGGCGCTGACGCCATCACAGCTTGTGGAGGCAATCCAGGACTTGGCCACAAACCCCCGCTACAAATACGCCATCACACGGGCTTCAACGATATACAGGTATGTAGACAATTCGATCGTGTTTCCAAGCGACCTAACTAACAATAGTGATCTTTGCAACGAACATCTACCAACAGCGAACGAGAGCGAAATCACGACGGATAGAATAAGAATAAGAATAAGAGTGCTTTATTATCTCGAAAAGAGAAATTCGGTTGTGGTACATTTATAACAAATAGTACAAACAAGACATAAACACATTATAGCATAATTATGAACATTTTCTCCCTGCCCTTGCACAGCTACAAATTCCAAATGGATATAAAGTAAACACTACAAAATCTTTACACATAACTCTTACACATCTCACACAGACATCTTTTATGGACTGAACTGAGCGGCACTTATACATTCACACCCACCTCTACACATGCATACATAATACGCGTGTTTCAACCTAGTCCTAACCCTCACTACTTATTATACAAACGTCTCAGTACATTATTACACATTATTACACAAGCTGCGTAATTAAAGTCTACCGTAGTAAAATAATTAGTGGGTAAACACGTACGCAGTAACAACAATCCCGTTGGATAGCTTGGCATAGACAACACTCCAAACATCTCCAAGAGGCAAAGATCCTTATGAGTCCGGATAACCAGCTTGTTTTATAAGCATAGACAACACTCTAAACATCTCCAAGAGGCATAGATCATTATGAGCCCTCCGAGCTCATGAGGATCTATGCCTCATGGAGATGTTTGGATTGTTGTCTGTCCGCCTTCATTGCGCTCTCGTTCGTTCTTGCGACTCGTTCTTTGCAAACGAAACCTCACTAATTTCAGACTACGTAACAGTGCAGGAGACAGATCGACCATAATGGCTCCTAGATGGTGCTAGATTAGCTTGGCTCTTGTAGACGCCGAACTACGCTGGCACCACCCTTGAAGTAACATGATCGATCCATATCTTGTTGCAGAGCGTCAAAGCTAAATAGGTTAACCATTTCAATTACAGTGCTGTCTGTGAGACCTACCCAATACAATATTATGGGTGTGAGTTTAAATACAGCCTAATATATGCGTTGCTTAACCCCTTTTTCCCTGTAGCTATCGGTACTTTCTTCACAGTGCCGGTCTACAGTGCCGGTATGAGCACCCCCAAAAGGGCTTACTTAATTTATTTTTATCCGACAAGGATGCAGATTATCATTATGTTTCTCAGAGTCTTTGTTAATTTAGCGACAAAGAGCCCCGTTCGTCCAAGATCTCATCAATAGACCTATAGATCTTCATGGGCCCTCGCAGTTGCGGGGGCTCATCAGGATCGAGACCTCTTGATGAGATCTTGTAGTTAAATGTCAAATGTTAAATGCTGAAGAGGATCTATGTCTCTTGCATTTGGACTGTTTACATCTTTTGCTCGGCAATGAAAGGTTCAATCTTGTCCAATAGGGAAATGCACGGAGTGCCGGTACAGCGGGCGGCCTACTGGCTGGATCACGTGATGAACTATGGCGGCGGCCACCTGAGGTCGTCGGGCCAGGAGATGCCGCTGTACCAGTTTTTGCTTCTGGACGTGCTGGCGGTGATGGGAGGTGGCGTGATCCTGTTTCTCCTCGTCTCCTGCGGCCTCCTGCGTTGTCTGTATAGATGTGTATGCAGGCGGAAGACGAAGATTGATTAGCGTTTACACAGGCGGGAAACAGCGGACTACAGAAGGGTCTTCCCCGAGTAGCAAAACGCTTTCGGACCCACGACGGTCGCAGTGGGCCCGAGAACAGCCATGCACGGGCCCACTGCAGCCGTCGTGGACCTGAGGACAATTGCTTACTGGGTTAACTCCTTCTACCCCGGACACGCCACAGGAATATAAGGATCGACCATGATAGTTCAAGGGTGATGCCAGAATAGCTTGGCGCCTATGGGCGCCAAGCTATTCTGGCATCATCCTTGAACTATCATGGTCGATCTGTGTCCTGCGCTGCAATGCAGTCGTCAGAGAACAACGGCAAGATCTAAGGATTTCGGTGTTGGGGTAGAATGAGTTAAACCCTTCCCTGCCGCTGGACGCACTTGTGTCGTTCTAAATTCTTCGTTCATTCAACGGCAAAAAGCCGCAACCCTCCATACACATTTGTCCAAGGAAGAGAAATAGATCCTCGTGCGCCCTGCTGTTGGAAGATCTGTGTCTCTTGCATTTGGATCGTGTTCACTTTCTCTCGGCTGTGAAGTCAAGTTTAAATAAAATATGATGTGAATAAATATTACACATTCTTTTATCATCGAAAAATAAATTTAGAACATTTTGTCTGTGGTATCACGTGAAAGTTGTAAAATGCTTTTCAGGCTCATACCGCACTTTCAAATTGTATGATAGTATTATTCTCCTTGAAAAAAAAATTGTGTGGCAGAATATCCGTAAACCAACCCCGTCATAGAACTGGCTGAATAATATGTTGAATCGTGAGACTGACTGATTGCTGTTAGCATCTAGTCCGGCTTCCGATACCATTCGAGTAGATTACTCTGTAAATTACACACTTCAAGTGGAAGCTAAGTTGTGAGATACACAAGTGATCGATGCGCTTGAACAAGGAAGTTGACAGAGGAATTTGTAACACACTAAAAGAGGGCGCAAAGGTTTTCAGGCCCAGGACGGGCGTAGTCGGCTGTGCGCGGGCAACTGCGGCCGTCGTCGGCCCAACGACCTTTTGTTACTGAAAATATTTGTGTCGCAAGTACCGCCAGAATACGGCCCTGTGGTGGCAGTTAGTGGAATTTAACTTATGGTAAAAGCAGTAACGTGAAGGGTTTCAGTGCGAGTGTGGGAGGTTATAATGCATGTGACTTTGCAGATTTTGTAGCAGCTAGCATGTTATGTACATTTGTATAATAGACATCTTACGCAGTTTCATATATTTGATATGCATACAGTTCTTGACATTTTTTTTTTCTCCAAATACAGTATATCGATTTCGCCGGAAAAATTATATCTCGAAGTGACAATATCAAACCGTGCTGAAGTTTTATCTGCAAAATACCCGCATTACACCTTAATACTTAATACTTAATACACCTTAATAATATCTGTAGATTGTCACCAGCCAAATGTATATATACTATGAGTAATATTTGCATTTGTTTTCATATAATCAGTGAAATAAAACTTGTTTCTCAATATTAAAACACTGGAAAAGTGTGTGTGTGAGTGCGTGCATGCGTACGTGTTTGCTTGTATACATGTGTGTGTGGGAGGAGTGGGGGAGGAGGGGGGGGGGGAGAAGGCGCGTGTGTGTCAGGACTCGCACCAATTGCCAAAATATCAAACAACCGGGAGTGAGGGGGGGGGGGGGGCGGGCGAGGTAGCGTGTGCGTGTCGAAACTCGCTAAAAAAAAATCAAACTTGGAGGAAGTGGGAGATGGGAGAGTTCCAAACACCCCAAAAAGGGATTTTGTTATAGTATTTTAAAGAATTATGGGAGGGGGGTCCAGAACCCCTTGGAAACACCCCCCCCCTCCTCTACCTCCCCCTCAGATCCGCCCATGCTGTGATGCTATATTTATTCAAATCAGGTGGCAACTCTTCTGGCAAAAGACGTCCCATAAAACAGATGATCTATAGATTATGGTGTTGGGTGTTTTCTGCATTTTCTTACTTCAGAATCTTATCTTCAAAGGATGGCGGTTACAAGTGATCCCGAATTGTGAGTCAGAATCCTCTGCACACTGACCGGCATTCCCGGGAAGAACACATACAGACGTAATTGTGACACCATTAGGCGTAAAGAACATAGAACTAACAAGAGAATAAATCCTCATGAGCCCCCGCGACTGCGGGGGCTCATGAAGATTTATGTCTCTTACGGCGATTTGAGGATTTATGTCTTTTTGTCGCGATGATTCCTGTTGGAATTATCACGACAAAAAGCGCTACCGACAGACAAAGTGTTAAACATTTTTTTCCTGCCGCTGAGTGGTATCGTCAGCAATAACCACTCTTATTCGTGAAAGGCTCTCGACGTGAACAGTGATTCGTGAAAAATTACCACCACATCAGAGGCGGATCTGGAGATGGGTGTGGGGTTCGAGACCCAAACCCCCCTAACTCTCCCCCCCCCTCCCGATCCAAAATTCTTTAAAATGCTATACCAAAATCCCTTTTTGGGGGTGACTGGACATCCCCCAGCCCACCTCCCCCCTCCCCCCTCCCTCCCCCCCCCCCCCACCGAATACCGTAGTTTGATATTTTGGCGAATGGTGAGAGTCTTGACTTATACACGCCTCCCCTGCCCCCCCCCCCCTCCCCCATCGTTCGTGATAAGTCTATGCTTACTATAAGTGTGCAACGCCTATCAAATACGTCGACGCCTAGACGTAATTGTAATGTTCTAAGCAAGCAATGTTGAACGACTAGACCTTTGTTGAGTACCGTGCATGATTTTGCGTGGTGTGTGTATGTGTGTATGTTTGTCTCTGTGTGTATGTGTGTGTGTGTGTGTGTGTGTGTGTGCGTGCGTGTGTGTGTGTGTGTGTGTGTGTGTGTGTGTGTGTGTGTGTGTGTGTGTGTGTGTGTGTGTTTGGGGGGCAAATGTCTGCATGAGATGACAAAAGGAAAGTGTACGATTTTCTCTTTTTTTTTATGCACCTGCACAGATGTGATAAAGCAAACAGCAATCCTGCTGAAGGCCGGTCTCATAATTATCAGACACAAGAATCGTTACCGTCCCCTACACTTTACACGTCGTTTTTCTTCGATCTTTTACAGTAAAATTAAAACAGCGTTGAATGACCGCATGTGTCGCCATATTGCATACTTCTTGATTATATCACCTTGTCTGAGAAAATGACGTAATGTCGGGAATTTCTGCGCAACCTTCCTATCATGCCGGCCTGATTTTTGTTCTTTGAAGTATGTGTACTTGGTTTTTTTTATGTCACTACGGAACCTTCAAGCTAGGGCAATCGAAAATTACGCGTGTATTAAAGTCACAACATGTTACTACATGTGCCGCCGACGTGTTGCACACTTATTGTAATAGACTAATGGTTCGTATACACTGAGATTGGGGTGAACTGCATGTCGTCTTGCTTATTAGATCGGTGAACCTCCAGATCAAGTGTCGGGCGTGTCAAAGTTGACTTTTGCGCCCTACTTCTGCATGAGTGCATTCTAAGTTGGGTACCGACGCAGTCAAGGATACACGTCTGCTGTTTGTGATCAGTCGGTGAAAGACTGAAGTTACTCGGACGGTGCGTGAGTATACCCGCTGGATTGACTTTTAACCCTCATGTCAGAGTCTGCACTCAACGGTACAAGTAACTATGCAAACAGTAACGGTGGTTGCATACACAGGAGGGTTAACCCCATTCTGAGCGTGTAGCTTCCACAGTTTGCGAAAGAAATTCCGAGTAGTGTGCTCTCAGCGTGCATGTTGAATTAACAGGATCTGTTTGGACCTGTTTGCTTCGAAACTTAATTTGGCGGAGGAGCTGTCAGATTTTAGTTCGAGGAGAAACTAATTGTGGATCTACCTCAGCAAAAATGAAACTTGTCATTTTGCTATGGTAAGAACACAGTCATGTGCTCGACCGACGTAATTTGGCAGCTGACATACCTCGCGATGTCACAGCGCGCGTTCTTTCCCTCTACTTAACAAACAGCGCTTATACTCTTACTAACACTACGCTACAAGGTCGCCCGTGATAATTTAAGGGTAGTGCCAGAATAGCTTGGCGCCTTTAGGCGCCACGCTATTGTGGCACCACCCTTAAATTACCAGGTGCTATCTCTTTCAAAGCTGTAAAGTATAGTCTCCAGAGGACAACTTCAAAATTTGAGAATTTCGATTCAAAACTCATTGTGTGATGAGAAACAACAATCTGGTTCTGAGGACGCGAGGTACAGTATGATTGTTCTCCAGCAATGTATTGATGTATTACTTTATGTACTGATTGATTGATTGATTGATTGATCGATCGATCGACCGTTTGACTGACTGACTGACTGACGGGTTGGTTGATTGATTATTTGTTTGATTATTTGTTTGATTGATGAATCGATTGATGAATTGATTGTTAGGTTGATTGATATGTTATCATGTATGCTGGTCTGTAGTTTAGGATATTAACTCTCTCGCTGCCGAAAACAACGAGCAGAACGCAAACGCAAGAGGCACAGATCTTCATTAGTCCCAGCATTTGCGCTTTTTGTCCTGCGGAAAAAAAACTCAACAAAAAGCACTACGGTCAGCCAAACGGTTCACTCATTCAAGGCGGCCCGCATCAATAGCTGTGGAAGTGCCGCCGGTAACGCTATATCGACACTTTCGCAGCAGCTGTTGATACGGGGCGCCTTGAATGAGTTCATACGTTTACTTTTGCAGATGATCTGAAGTGGATACGAAGCTGCAGACAAGGGAAAAACCTACAGCAAAACAGATGTCAGAGTCTGCACATGAAAACGAACTCTTAGGGCTGAACATTTTGGTACTCCACGAAAGTGATTTCAAAGACGGGGTGCGCCGATAAGTACGTGCACGAATTTTGAACCCCAGCTGGGTTTGAGCCCGACCATTCGAAGGAGAGTCGAACGCACTACATCCTGATTTCCCAGCACCCTGGACAGACATCAGCATGAAGCCATCACTTCCTTTGCGAATGCTCGTCTCCATTCTCCTGCTGTACTTGTGTCCACTCACATCCTCAAAGCGCGTCATGTTTATGCCCATGCCCATCTCCAGCCATAATATTGTGCACGTGAACCTGGCACGCGCTGTAGCTGAACTGGGTCACGAGGTCACGCTTGTGCTCGCCTCGTATGTCGTGTCCAAGGGCGGCCTCAACACGGAGGGTATGAGTGTGATCGAGTATCCCACGATGAATTTCGACGATGATGTGGTGTACGCAACTTTGCTCGAGACGCAGTACGCTGGACGGGAACCAGACCTTAGTTTTCTTATTGAAAGGCAGCTACAAATGAACAGCGCCATTTTGGAGAACGAGGCTCTGTTCAAGGAAATGGAAACTCTAAAGCCAGACCTTTTTGTTATTGACGATGACTCTTCTGCTGCTAGAATGTTCGCCGTGTTTGCCTACAGGATGGGGGTTCCTTTCGCGGCTGTAGACTACTCATTCGAACCGTACACCAGGAGAGTTCCTTTCTCACCAGCCGCCACCCCTAGCTACATGCACCCTCTCACGCACCACATGACCTTCACGGAGAGACTTGAGAACACATTTTTCTACTTACTCAAATTAATTGACGATGCCTTTTGTTACGAAGTTTCGGTGCTTCGATACGCCCCGGAGATGCCGAACTTATCGTTAAATACATTGCTAAGCCGTGCCGAGATCTGGCTGTTGCAATCTGACCACATTCTGGATTACCCCAAGCCCACGCTGCCTAACGTCAAGATGATCGGATCCATAGCCTCTTCTCCGCCAAAGCCCTTGTCCCCGGACCTCCAGTCATTCATGGATAAAGCCACAGACGGGGTCGTGGTCGTTTCCTTCGGCTCACTCGTGCACAATTTCCCCAAAGAACTGGGAGAGGATGTTTTAATGCTAGCTTTCAAGAGCCTGACAAAACTGAAGGTGGTGTTTAGGTCTAACCTAACGTCACCCGATCCGCGGAGGATCGTGACTTTACCGTGGATACCCCAGAACGACCTGCTGGCCCACCCCAACACCAAGGTGCTGGTGACGCACTGCGGGATGAGCAGCCAGTACCAGGCTCTGTACCACGCCGTGCCAATGGTTGGAATCCCACTTTTCTACGACCAGCACTACAACGCGCGGCGAATGACGGAGCGTGGATTTGGCAGGTCCGTCAGGCTCATGGCGCTGACACCATCTCAGCTTGTGGAGGCAATCCAGGTCGTGGTCACAAACCCCCGCTACAAATACGCCATCACGCGGGCTTCAACACTATACAGGTATGTAAACATTTCGATGGTGTTTACATCATACGACCTAACTAACAATAGTGAGCTTTGCAACGAACATCTACCAACAGCGAACGAGAGCGAAATCACGGAGGATAATCAGCTTGTTTTATAAGCATAGGCAACACTCTAAACCTCTACAAGAAGAAAAGATTTTCATGAGTCCGGATAACCAGCTTGTGTTATAAGCATAGGCAACACTCTAAACCTCTACAAGAAGAAAAGATTTTCATGAGTCCGGATAACCAGCTTGTGTTATAAGCATAGACAACACTCTAAACATGTCCAAGAGGCATAGATCCTTATGAACCCTCCGGGCCTCTTGGAGATGTTTGGGGGGTTTTCTGTCCGCCGTCATTGCACTCTCGTTCATTCTTGCGACTCGTTCTTTCCAAACGAAACCTCACTAATTTTCAGACTACGTAACAGTGCAGGAAACAGATCGACCATAATGGCTCTTGGATGGTGCCAGAATAGCTTGGCTCTTGTAGACGCCGAACTACTCTGGCACCACCCTTGAAGTAGCGTGGTCGATCTACATCTTGTTGCAGAGCGTCAGGCTGAATGGGTTAACAATTTCAATCACAATGCTGCCTGCGAGAGAGACCCTATAAAATATTACGGGTGTCAGTTTAAATACAGCCTAATATATGCACAAACCAGATAGGTGAGGCTAGCGCTGGCAGAATTGTCAGTACTCAAACCAAGGGGAATCACAGCGCTGGACAGACAACAGTTAGATCCCCTGCCCCCGCCTATCAGGCACCCAATCGCCAGCCCACAGAGAAATACGCAGGTATAGAATAAGACAATCATTTCCATCCTCAAAAAAGAATGGATCAGGTCTCTTATATAAACCATGTCTTTCTCCGGAACTTAGGAAGTAGGCAGGAGAAACATACATACACAAACATGAAGGTGCGCTACTATATGTGGTCGGGTAAATACCCTGATTTCCCACAGTAGATGCACAGAACATTACACAACAATGTAACGATACAAATTTTGCCTCGAGTTATACATGATACTCACAAACCAGATAGGTGAGGCTAGCGCTGGCAGAATTGTCAGTACTCAAACCAAGGGGAATCACAGCGCTGGACAGACAACAGTTGGATCCCCTGCCCCCGCCTATCAGGTACCCAATCGCCAGCCCACAGAGAAATACGCAGGTATAGAATAAGACAATCATTTCCATACTCAAAAAAGAATGGATCAGGTCTCTTATATAACCCATGTCTTTCTCCGGAACTTAGGAAGTAGGCAGGAGAAACATACATACACAAACATGAAGGTGCGCTACTATATGTGGTCGGGTAAATACCCTGATTTCCCACAGTAGATGCACAGAACATTACACAACAATGTAACGATACAAATTTTGCCTCGAGTTATACATGATACTCACAAACCAGATAGGTGAGGCTAGCGCTGGCAGAATTGTCAGTACTCAAACCAAGGGGAATCACAGCGCTGGACAGACAACAGTTAGATCCCCTGCCCCCGCCTATCAGGCACCCAATCGCCAGCCCACAGAGAAATACGCAGGTATAGAATAAGACAATCATTTCCATCCTCAAAAAAGAATGGATCAGGTCTCTTATATAACCCATGTCTTTCTCCGGAACTTAGGAAGTAGGCAGGAGAAACATACATACACAAACATGAAGGTGCGCTACTATATGTGGTCGGGTAAATACCCTGATTTCCCACAGTAGATGCACAGAACATTACACAACAATGTAACGATACAAATTTTGCCTCGAGTTATACATGATACTCACAAACCAGATAGGTGAGGCTAGCGTTGGCAGAATTGTCAGTACTCAAACCAAGGGGAATCACAGCGCTGGACAGACAACAGTTAGATCCCCTGCCCCCGCCTATCAGGCACCCAATCGCCAGCCCACAGAGAAATACGCAGGTATATAATAAGACAATCATTTCCATCCTCAAAAAAGAATGGATCAGGTCTCTTATATAACCCATGTCTTTCTCCGGAACTTAGGAAGTAGGCAGGAGAAACATACATACACAAACATGAAGGTGCGCTACTATATGTGGTCGGGTAAATACCCTGATTTCCCACAGTAGATGCACAGAACATTACACAACAATGTAACGATACAAATTTTGCCTCGAGTTATACATGATACTCACAAACCAGATAGGTGAGGCTAGCGCTGGCAGAATTGTCAGTACTCAAACCAACGGGAATCACAGCGCTGGACAGACAACAGTTAGATCCCCTGCCCCCGCCTATCAGGCACCCAATCGCCAGCCCACAGAGAAATACGCAGGTATAGAATAAGACAATCATTTCCATCCTCAAAAAAGAATGGATCAGGTCTCTTATATAACCCATGTCTTTCTCCGGAACTTAGGAAGTAGGCAGGAGAAACATACATACACAAACATGAAGGTGCGCTACTATATGTGGTCGGGTAAATACCCTGATTTCCCACAGTAGATGCACAGAACATTACACAACAATGTAACGATACAAATTTTGCCTCGAGTTATACATGATACTCACAAACCAGATAGGTGAGGCTAGCGCTGGCAGAATTGTCAGTACTCAAAGTACTTCCTAAGTTCCGGAGAAAGACATGGGTTATATAAGAGACCTGATCCATTCTTTTTTGAGGATGGAAATGATTGTCTTATTCTATACCTGCGTATTTCTCTGTGGGCTGGCGATTGGGTGCCTGATAGGCGGGGGCAGGGGATCTAACTGTTGTCTGTCCAGCGCTGTGATTCCCCTTGGTTTGAGTACTGACAATTCTGCCAGCGCTAGCCTCACCTATCTGGTTTGTGAGTATCATGTATAACTCGAGGCAAAATTTGTATCGTTACATTGTTGTGTAATGTTCTGTGCATCTACTGTGGGAAATCAGGGTATTTACCCGACCACATATAGTAGCGCACCTTCATGTTTGTGTATGTATGTTTCTCCTGCCTACTTCCTAAGTTCTGGAGAAAGACATGGGTTATATAAGAGACCTGATACATTCTTTTTTGAGGATGGAAATGATTGTCTTATTCTATACCTGCGTATTTCTCTGTGGGCTGGCGATTGGGTGCCTGATAGGCGGGGGCAGGGGATCTAACTGTTGTCTGTCCAGCGCTGTGATTCCCCTTGGTTTGAGTACTGACAATTCTGCCAGCGCTAGCCTCACCTATCAGGTTTGTGAGTATCATGTATAACTCGAGGCAAAATTTGTATCGTTACATTGTTGTGTAATGTTCTGTGCATCTACTGTGGGAAATCAGGGTATTTACCCGACCACATATAGTAGCGCACCTTCATGTTTGTGTATGTATGTGTCTCCTGCCTACTTCCTAAGTTCCGGAGAAAGACATGGGTTATATAAGAGACCTGATCCATTCTTTTTTGAGGATGGAAATGATTGTCTTATTCTATACCTGCGTATTTCTCTGTGGGCTGGCGATTGGGTGCCTGATAGGCGGGCGCTGTGATTCCCCTTGGTTTGAGTACTGACAATTCTGCCAGCGCTAGCCTCACCTATCTGGTTTGTGAGTATCATGTATAACTCGAGGCAAAATTTGTATCGTTACATTGTTGTGTAATGTTCTGTGCATCTACTGTGGGAAATCAGGGTATTTACCCGACCACATATAGTAGCGCACCTTCATGTTTGTGTATGTATGTTTCTCCTGCCTACTTCCTAAGTTCCGGAGAAAGACATGGGTTATATAAGAGACCTGATCCATTCTTTTTTGAGGATGGAAATGATTGTCTTATTCTATACCTGCGTATTTCTCTGTGGGCTGGCGATTGGGTGCCTGATAGGCGGGGGCAGGGGATCTAACTGTTGTCTGTCCAGCGCTGTGATTCCCCTTGGTTTGAGTACTGACAATTCTGCCAGCGCTAGCCTCACCTATCTGGTTTGTGAGTATCATGTATAACTCGAGGCAAAATTTGTATCCCTTTACGGTCGACCAATCTCCCGCAACCTGTCTCCGGCTCGTTGAAGACACCGTAAAACTGGGGGAAAAAACGACACAGCACTTCTAACTGAACTGTTCTAAAACAGGTTCCACTGTACATTCATGAGTGCCGTCTATGGACATATGTTGTTTGTAGTGAGATGAGTGCTAATGATTCGACAAATACTGGGGAAATGTAGGGGTTCAGGTAAGGAAGGGGATGGCAAGGGAACAAAGTCTACACTTCTCAGGGAAGTGGAGTGGTTGTCTCTCTTTATGCATAATGTCATGCAACATGCCTGTAAATATCAACCCTGAAGTCCACACAAATAAAGGTGACTGCCAGGGAAGACAACTGCTACTCATCTGCAAGAGACATAAACCATCATGAGCCTCCGCAGTCGCGGGGGCTCATGATGGTTTATGTCTCTTGTAAGTCCTATGTCCTATTTAGTTTATGTTCTTCACGCGAATGTCGGTCAATGTGCAGTGGTTTCAGACACGAAATCCGTGATCGCTGGCAGTGAACCTACCCAAAACAATGCAAAGAAGTGACATACATCCCAAATTAAACAAAATGTAAAAAACATAAGAAGCGTGAAGATGGCTTTATTCACTTGGACAAAACAAGTCAGTAATTTAAAACGAACAAAACAGGAAACATAAAAGCAAAACTGAACACACACACACACACTTTTTAAAAGAACCTTTACAGAAAAACTGAACCGAACCCAGCGAAAACGAACAAAACAGAACACATCAAAGCAAATAAAAACCAACCTAAGCAAAACACACAAACACATTCGCGCGTGCTGTTTTTAAAAGTGACCTTTATAGACAAAACTGAACCGAACCATGCGGGGGGGGGGGGGGGGGAAAAAAACACACAAGAAAACCCTCCAAAAAACACACATTCTTCCCAACCAAGCCAACCTCCTCCCCCCCCCCCACTCACCTCCCTCCCCACTCACCTCCCCCCTGCCCCCCCCCCCTCCCTAACCCATGCACAAGCAGCCACAAATACTGTAAGCAGTACTGTTGGCTGCGTGTCAGAATAGCGCGTGCTGTTTTTTAAAGTGACCATGCGGGGGGAAAAACACACACAAGAAAACCCTCCAAAAAACACACATTCTTCCCAACCAAGCCAACCTCCCCCCCCCCCCCACACTCACCTCCCTCCCCACTCACCTCCCCCCTGCCCTCAACCTCCCTAACCCATGCACAAGCAGCCACAAATACTGTAAGCAGTACTGTTGGCTGCATGTGCATGAGAGGTAATGATGTTCTAAAGGTAAAGGGCTTTAAAAATCCACAGTATGTGTTTTCTTCTCCATTGTTGATCTAAAATTAATTTAATCTCAAGGATGAAATGACCATCTTTTTTACATCCAGAGACTGATCCGCGAAAATGATAGTTCAAGGTTTGTGTCAGAATAGCTTGACACCACCCTTCAACTATCATGGTTGATCCACATCCATGTCGCAGCATGTCAGGGCCTTTGTGGGTTAAGGTTCAGCTGCCACCCACTAGCAGTACCCTAACCACCCTGTGCTGCTGACAAACAGGGGCGGATCAGTTACCTGGAAGGGGGTTTCAAACTTTTTGTTTGGGACCTTCTACCTGACACAGCTCTCCCCGACGCTAGACCTTCCTCCATCTGCCGAAAAATCAAACAAGATGGAGGGGGGGGGGGGGGTGCAAAAATACCCAAAAGGGACTTTGTTACAACAATTTAAACAATTTTTGGTCGGGGTGGGGGGGGGGGAAACCCCGCCTAGGATTCCCCAAGATCCGCCCCTGTTAAACTCTCGTACACGCCTCCACCAGCACTGTACTCAGTATCGGTAGGTGCATGCCATGTGAATAGAACATCCAATCAATATGAACAGAATGTCCAAGAAGTCCCATCAACGAGAGTCCTTTTCCTCGAGGTTTGCAATGCCCCAGTCACTTTTGCGATCAGATTTAATTTCTCTTAGCGAAGTCTGGGGTGAGAATGATGTCACAGTGTGGTGTCTCTCCGATTGTGATGAGCCTGTTTACGATAAGTTCTTGATGAGCAGCAAAACAATAATGAGAGATAATAAGTTCATTAACCTCTTCACTGCCGGGGCAAGGCGAGCGCTACCCAACTGCAAGAGACATAAATCCTCATGAGCCCCCGCTGTCGCAGTCGTTTCAGACGCGAAATTCGAAATCACTGGCAACAATGGGATAATGATGACACAAACATAGTCCCTCTCTGTGAACAATTCTGAGGACTGCTGCTCCGACTGCAGCACCGATTGGAAGTCAAATGTGAGATATTAGTTGTATAAACAAATCGAATTATGACAGACTTTCCAATACTCACAAACCAGATAGGTGAGGCTAGCGCTGGCAGAATTGTCAGTACTCAAACCAAGGGGAATCACAGCGCTGGACAGACAACAGTTAGGGCAGGGGATCTAACTGTTGTCTGTCCAGCGCTGTGATTCCCCTTGGTTTGAGTACAGACTTTCCAATAACTCATTTAGCCCGACGCACTTATTTCCCAAATTTTGGAGGCGTCATCTAACGACTATGCGCCTTGTTGCAGGAGATGGATCGACCATGATAATTTAAGGTTAGTGCCAGGTTAGCTTGAATGGGTTAAACGAATAACTAATTTTTGCTCAGGTCAACTGATAAAATACATGTACTCTTGATAATCTTGCGAAGCACCAAACCATTCACCTTTTCACTGTCGGGAGGGCTTTTTGTTGAGGTGATTCCTCCAGGGATGACTTCTTCAAAAAGTGCTACCGGCAGCCAAAGTGTTCAGAAAAATCACAGACCAGTACAACGGGTAGTAAAACGCATTATCACAATATATTGAACTCAGGGCGTACTCATGTAAGATGTATAGCCTTCCATGACAATACGTTACTGAATCACACACATGCCACATGAACGGAAAGCATGGGTTAGGGTCCATGATGGGTTAGGATGATGATAATGTTAAGCACCAAAACAAGTAATACGGTGATGGTAGTGGTGGTAACGATGATGATAATCACTGATGATGCTGATGTCCATTAATAAAAACGATGATGGTGCTCTGACGATAAGAGGCTGATGATATGTACTGGTACTCTTTGATGACAGTGATGTTCTTTGGCGATGAAAGGGATAAAACACAGTGTCCTTGTGACGAGTTGACGAGTTCAGCAATGGCGATGCAGCTCTTTGGCAAGTGTGTCCTGTGGAGGGAAA
>BTPG01000040.1:0-79638 GCA_036245525.1 Semisulcospira habei | reverse complement strand
TGAGGATCAAAGCCTCTCGTAGTTGGGTGTGATCAAATTTTCCTCGAAATGAGCGGGTTAAACATTAGCAACCTAACGGTTAAGGCCTCGCTACACCATGCCCGTTTTGAGGCCGATTCCGCGATCAGTTTTCGAATCCGTAGGTGATCGGGCCGGACTAAAAGAACGTGTGCACTGCCACACATTTCCCGACTTGTTTAGCCGACCGGTTTGAACCGAAGATCAAAGTCGTACCTGTTCTGCAAAATGGCTGCTAGTTTTGACAGTGATGATGATGTGCTTGCATTATCACAGTTTTTGCATCATATTCGGGAAGAGGCGTGCGAAACATCAGCAACCGGCGGTGGTACTGATCACAACAGCGTGTTCCGCCATTTGCAAACTGAAACGACATGCTTTTGCGAGACGCGCTCTGATTGGTTGAAGCTTACAACCGGGGCCGATTCGGATCGGAAAAATAGAGCAGGTTCTAGACACACCCGATTTCCCAGCCGATTGGGACCAGGATCGGATAATTGACGTCATCCGATCGCAATCGGATTGGAATCGGCTTCAAAATCGTGGCACAAACCGGCACGTGTGGCGGGCCTTCTAACCACACAGGCGTGATTAACCATTTTAGCCCCGGATCTTCTCACCGCAGGAGATGGCTTGACCATGATAATTTAAGGGTTGCCAGATTAGCTTGGCGCCTTCAGGCAACTGGTACATAGTCCATGTAGACAACATCTCCTAAATTTGAGAAATGGGAACTTTGGGGCTAAAAAGGTTGACACCAAGGTAAATCTGCAGATCTGCTTTTGTGGAAACATTTTATTTTTTGCGCACAATTTTAATACGTTATACAAGTTTATTATTCATTAGTATTATTGCCGAGTTTGCTTTTTCACACAATACGCATTGGTCATCGGGCCGAAGCTGGCTAAAGTGGGCCCACGCACGACTGTGCGCGGGCCACTGCGGCCGACTTCGGCCCGATAAACTTTTGCGTACTGGCCAACTGAATTATTCACCTCCTGAATAGAACCAATGACAAAATATGCTACTTCATTTTTTATTTCCATGAGAAGAAAAAAATGCGAACATCACCCAACTTCAAGAGGCAAAGTTCTTTGCCTCTTGCTGACCCCATTCGAGCTCCGTGGATAGATGGCATGTCTGTGTTTTCGATGAATTTGGCATGCTTTCAAAAACACTTTTTCGCGTCGACAGGCAGTGGAAGTGTTAAACACAATCTAAGTTTCAGAACAAATTCAGTTTACGATTAATATATACAGCAGGTATATATATTCACGGGCGAGGACCTATGCTTCTTTACTGACATCACGATGCATCCATTTTTCCTTGTGACGGCGGCTAGAGCCCATTTGGATTTGAATTAACAAAGATTGGTCTATTTTCCACGAATACCAGAAAAGCAGATATATTTCGAGAGGGTTAACTCTGCCTTGTGTAAGACAACTGATAATTAAGAGAGAGAAACCTGAATTTAGATTTAAAGGCAAGATTTCCGTATATCGTAACTGAATCGTACGTCGTGGGCAGAAATTGCACCACTAAATACAATTAATGTGGCGCAGTCTACGGGAAACTGTATGGTGCAGTTTCCTACCCAAGGCGTACGGACAAAGGACGTAATATTTAAACGTCTGTCCTTTATTTTTACACGTTAAGAGGCTAAAAGGCATTCATATAAGTCTCTTCATAAAAGAAAAACAAATGTACAAAGGGCGAAGTTACATGTGAAAATAGAGCAGACCTATTTCTATCCAGGACGTGTAGCGACTTATTTTGACGTATGCTGTATACGTGCAACACACCACCGCCTCATTTCAAATGCATTTCACGTGCACCAGATTACAGAAGCATTGAACCTACTGTATTCGTTATGTAAAACAGACTGTTAGCGCTGAATCTGATTGACTGCATTTTCTAGTTTCGCGGCATGTCGATAATAGAAGGTTTAACTTCATCAGTTGGCGAGGGCGCTTGATGATTGGTTGCTGTCGAGGGAACGGCTCATACGAAAGCTATTTGCCTATTGGTTGCGAGGAAAAGCGGCTAGCTTCAAACCTTGAGTGAAGGCCTCCGGGTGATTGGTGCGGTCGAGGGAACTACTGACTCAGATTCTTCAAATCGACGGTATATCCGTACGAAGCTATTTACCGATTGGTTGCGCGGAAAAGCGGCGAGCTTCAACCTTGGAGTAAGCCTCGGGCCTGGAATGTTATTGGTTTAATCCTTGTGAAAGCTGACCAATGAAAAGTCAGGACCCAATATTTTTAGGCCATGAGAAATGCTGTGGGCGTGTATCCACGTGACTATTAGTCAGTCTGTCACCGTATAAAGGATTGGTACCGTAATTTGCTGGGAGTTCTTGGAGTTTGACGCGTTCAGGTCATGACAAGTTTCAGTACAGATGCTGTGCAGCCTGGGTAAGTAAACATAGTGCATACAGACAAGTGTGTGCTGGTCTGCAAACTGGACTTTACTGCTTAGAGAAACATAAGCAAAGTCCGTCAGTCGTATCCCGTCGAATAGCGCATACGGCCAAAGGAAGAAGTGTTTTCGTTCTATAACAATATAATGTATATAATTTACACATGATAATATGATCATTTACAAGTGGCCGTGAGCCATGCATTCTAATTCTGATCTTAAATAATTTCTTACTAGCAGCTGCGGATTACAGTTGCTGGTTTTTTAAAAATATATCAGCGATGTGTCATGGTTTCGTCAATTAGCAACCGCGTTCAAACTACGTTTCCAGGGTTTCCACGCTTGACACCGACCCGCGACAGACAATTTATTTGTCTCACACAGTCAGTGCTGGCTAGTTTCCCAACACTTTCGTTGTCGTGTTGGGACGTATGTATTCACACAAGTATGATAAACACGGATGCGAAACACGGAAAGGAAAAAGGCGAGCGGAGGGATAGGAGAGGGGAGGGGTGACCGGAAGGGGGGGGGGGTGGTTGGGTGGGGGAATGGGGTGGGGGCGGGGGTTGGAGGCTGGACGAAAGGAGGAGTCGGAGACTGCATTTGCCTCACACGGCTATGCTGGCTAGTTTCCAAACACTTTAAGAGTCGTATTGGGACGAACGTATTCACAAATATGAATAGAACGACATTGCAAACTAAATAGACCACAGTAAACACTGACGCGTAAGTCGCAAAGGACAAAGAAGGGGGGGGGGGGGGGTATAAGGAGACGTTTACACTGAGCTATTGTTAATCCGCGACTGAGCCGGCGTGTCCTGCCTTACGCCATATTTTTTTAAGAGAGACTGAGGGGAAAAACACACACAAAAAAAAAAAAAAACCGCGAGAGCTGCGTTCACCGTCAGCATTAGACTCAGATTTTCATGTGCCCCCTGCGGCTTGCATGGCACATGAAAATCTATGTCTCTTGCAAATGGACTGGGATGTATTTTCAGGCTACTTGCTGACTTATCGCTGTCTCTACGAGGCCAGGAAAAAAATCCTTGCTGCATATTCATGTCAGTGCTAATGAAGAAATGGAAACATGCACAGTCCGCGTGATCTGTCGAGTGATGATGAAATCATAATCACGTGCTTCTGTTTGTAAACAAACCGAGTATGCTATAACTTCCCTACGTCTCCTCCACTCGTGGATCGCATAAGTAAACGAGGTTTGTTATTTGTTGGCTGAAACACACACATCCACACGTCTGCAAGGCAGTTTGCGGTCTGCAGTTTTGTGCATGTGAAGGGAATATGCTGATAACAAAACAATCATACATGTGCTAGAAACCGACACTTCTAGAGCTAACAGTGCTGTTGGGGAGTGTGTAGGTGCACCTAGAGGCGGTGATCTGACACTGACTATTGCACAGGCCAAGTCAATATCCTGCATTGTGGCTTACTCTTCTTTAAAGAAGAACCATTCAAAACAAGGTAGGCGGCAGATGTCTTTCACTTTGAATGTATATATCTGTTTTCATTTTCAATGTCCACTGAACTGCCCTTCTTGTTGCGGTTACAGCATAACTTCTGACATGTTCTCGTCATTCGTCGCGTGCAAGTGATATGAGTGAGAGATCAGTCCGACGGACGGAGATCCGTAAATTCAAAATCCTTGTGAAATCCGTATTTTCAAGAGTCATACTCCGTCTTATACTAAAAGAAACAAATGTAATGTTTAGACTGCAGAAATGAGCACATAAATCCAGTTTAATTCATTCAAGACAAACGACATCCAGATACGCGGCCTCAGCATGTACGTGTAGGCAGATCAAACATAACAATCCAGATAGACCGATCTAGTAACGCGGATAACTACACGCATATCATGTGCCTTGGTCGTTGATTTTAGACATTTTTATATATAGTAGGGTCTGAAATGACCAGGAACAATGTGTGCTGCTCTGCGATTTTGGACCTCGCGGCCTATTACCATAAGGTTCAAATCACAGATTAGCACAGTGAAGGAACAGCATTACTAATATCTGCTGGTTTGCGATTTCAGTGAGTTCGGCGAGAGGATGTAATGCATTGACTAGGACTGACCCAAATACTATTGGCATGAAAAACTCCAACCCCTGTCAATCATTTAAGGCACGCCGCATCAGCAGCTGCTGAAGTGTCGTATAGCGTTCCCGGTGGCAACGCTCCACGACACTTTCGCAGCTCTTGCGAGGGGCGCCTTGAATGAGTTAGCGTCACGGACGACACGCATTGTTAGGTTACCGATTTGGTGCAAGTTAGTTTTTTGGGCTTCAGTAACGCCGAACAGGCAGCTAAGGCCATCTCACAGTGGCGATTTGGTACAAGAAGAAAAAAATAAAAAAGACTATGATAGTTCAAGGGTGGCACCACCACAGTCGATTTGTCTGCAGAAACAACTCCGAGAAAAGATGAACAGTACACCACTCAACTGCAAGAGGTATAGGTCCTCTTGAGCCCCCGCAGTCGCGGGGACTGGTATGGATCTGTGCCTCTTGCTAACACCACTTTGTATCCATGTTTCTTTGACGGCTGGGTGTCTTTGAGGTTGACTTTATTAATGACGGACGCAAGGCGCGGCAGTGTGGTGGAAAACGGCGGAGACGGGTTTTCCGGCACTGCCAACGGGCACCCGGGCAACGGCCGCGAACGCACGGAGTACTGAAACAAGAAGTAAAGAGGCTACGCTAGCATAGCCTCTACATATGTTGTTTGATTCCGCAAACAAAGAACCTGGCAAGTGCCGCTCGGATCTACGGACAACACTGTCGACGAATCACTCTAAATGATTCGACACAACACTCTCAACCATTTATGTTTACGCATTATCGCTGACTGGTACTGAGCGAAGAAGCCGACTACATTAAACAGTTATGTAAACTGACGAAACTGATTTGTCTCCCGCCTTTACTCCAGGCGGAGTGCGACCTGACGCAAATATCAATTACATCAACTGAATAGTTATTGATTTAACAGGACTTTTCAACTCTTTTCCTCTGGCCGAACCGGCCTGAAGTGGCAACCGACTCACGTATTTAAACAATGTCACTTTTTCGGCAAAACTTTGCACACTGCGCTGTCTTCACTGACGTAAAAGTTGGATTGTTCAGTGAGTCCTTTTCGACGCAACGTTATGCGATTTCAGTCTAATCAGTTTCGGAAATCGCGTCAGCAGTTAGATTGCGTCCCACGGCTTTCAATCGGCTAGTAAAAGGTTGTCGGCCGCAGTGTGCCTGCACACAGCAGTGCGGCACGGGCCCACTGCGGCCGATTTCGGCCGGAGAGTCTTTGTGCACTGGGGAATAGCCTGTCGAGAACGGTTTCAAGTTGTCAGCGCCCGCGTTCAATTCCGCCTAACCTGTGCACTTTTTCATCTTCAAGAGGCAATAACAGGGGCTCGTGAGAATTAAAGCCTGTTGCCGATAGAGCGGACTGCTTGACTAAGACCAAGTAGACCTATACATACTTGTCAGACGGAGGAAACGTTTTAGTTTAAGTCAGTGTCTTTTCAGTATTAGCCTGTATCGCACAATGCGATCAGCCGTTCAGTCCCGCGGGTTTCCTAGAACCAGTGAAGCTACTCTGTGTGGGAAAAACCTGCGCTGAGTAGAAAACGGTTTTTCCCGGTGAACTTAAACTGAGTTTGCTAGATAAATACTGAATCGAACATTGCGGCTTGATGCCTATTACGATTGCCGCTACTAAGTTGCATAGATTGTTCCTAGCCTAGCCACATTCAGGATGAAAAAAAGTCTGTAGCTGTTAATCGATTCACTGTGTGGGGCCCGGTTCAGTCAATTTCAAGTTTGGCCCACTCGGCAGAACGACACAGGCTTCGGTGTGTGGCACAGGGGAGAAAAATGTGTTCAGCACAAAGTTCACTTTGGATCACTCTAGACAGCTTAAAGTCCCATGTTTTCATTGTTTTTTGCAGCATCGTTCTTGTCTCCTTCTCAATGCCACTTTCTTTCATTCTCTAGGCAATTAGCTGTGGACTAATTGAGCTTTGAGAGAAGATATCTTAGCGCTAAGAGGCGTTATCCCGTTCTCATCACGTCATGTTTTTCTGCAAGAAAATCCAGCCTCATAAAAAAAAAAGAAAAAAAAAAGAAGAAGAAAAAGAAAAAGCTGTTCCAGGAACATGGAAACGGAGTGGTGTCAGCAAGAGCCATAGATCCTCATGAACCCATGCAACTGCGTCAGTGACAACTAAATCAGGGACAATGAACGATTCTAAATTTCAGCCATTGACTGAACAGCCAAATGGATAGGCCTACTATAGTGAAAGGCAATGCCTATTACATTTGCAAACAGTGTGTCATCACCGTGGCTTTAGAAGCAAGAGATAAATAGACAGATATTGTCTCCCCCCTCCCCCCCCCCCCACCCCCCAGTATGTCATTACTTTAGAAGCAAGAGATAAATAGACAGATATTGTCTCCCCCCACCCGCTCCTCTCCCCTCCCGAAAATAAAATAAAATAAAATAAAATAAAATAAAATAAAATAAAATAAAATAAAATAAAATAAAATAAAATAAAATAAATAGATAATGAACAAATTAAAAACAGTTCATGGCCATTTGTCTGAAGTGTACCCTCATGTTTATAGCCAGCCCCATGAATCTGCAAGAGGCATTAATTTTCACCCTTTGACTTTCGTTACGCTTTTTCTCGAGGCGATTCCTGTTTTGGTTCATTAGCCCTTTGGCTGTCAACAGCGCCATTTAGCAAGACGATTCCTGCAGGAATTACTCACCTTGCCAAATGGTGCTACTGACAGCCAAAGGGCCAAAGAACCAAAGCAGTTGCAGTAGTTGTCGGAACTCTTGATACTAGATCTATGCCTTTTAAATGCTGACGAAATGACCTTCAGATGGGGTTATCGCGCTTTTAACAAACGACTAAACGATCAAAAGGAATCGTGTACGTGATTAATTTGGTTGAAAACAGGTTGTTGAGTCCCTTCTTTAAGGAAAAAAAATAAATAAATAAACAACTACATTTTGCGATTATGTTGTTAAATATTTAGTTTTTTTTTAACATTTTTTAAGTTCGAAGGGTGTATGGGTGGATGCATGAGTAACGCATGTTTTGATGGACGGATTTGTCTTTCACATCATTTTTTAAATGTAACCTGTTTTTTTGTCTCGCCTTTACCCTTTGGCTGTCGGTAGCGCTGTTTGTCGAGGTGATTCCTAGAGGAGTTACCTCGACAACCACAACAAAAACAAAAAAACAAAACAACAACGCTAACGACAGCCAAATGGTTAATTGCAATTACATATGGATTCCTGCACACAAGGTTATTTTTTGTTTGTGTAAATATTATTTTTGAAGCGCTAAATACAGTCCTTGTGCTTCTAGACAAAAACAGAAACTCCTTCACACTGTTAAAAATAAAACTTAATTTGACTGGTTTTGTTTCAGAAGCATGGCTCTGTTCGACACAGATGCCGGAGTGGACGTCCACCTGCTACACGGGACCGTGGTGGACGGCAAGTTCCAGCGCTACCTGAGCCTGGAGGACGACGATCGGTACGACATTGCCGATATCTACCACGACGACAAGGTAGCACGGTCTGGAAAATGGGTGGCCGATGAAAATGGACCGGCATTGCATCGGGTGGGTTTGCTGTGGGTTTCCCAGTTAGCAAAAATCCTCGGGCCGACGTCTGCCGCAGCAGGCCTGAGCACGGCCGTGCGCGGGCGCAATGCGGCCGACATCAGGGACGATTACTGTAGGAATCATAGTGACGAAAACCGCTTCTGACAGTCAAACGGTTAACAAAGTAGCTATGGCTGACGTCACCTCGACGGAAGGACAGTTAACTTTTTCCTGTGGGTTGCTTTTGCCTTTATAAGCCTTTGAAAATTAAACTCGGTAATGCGAACGCAAATAAAACAAGATGGGTAAACCATACCTACAAAGTGCCTTCGATATGACCTTTCCTCGCTGTTGTCTTAAATCTGAGTCTGAATGTTGAAATGCCAGTGTCGCAGTTTTCAAGCTTGTAAACATCGGAGATTTGTGTATTTACATACATACGCTCATATTCACACACACACACACACACGCACACACACACACACACATACACACACACACACACACACACACACACACACACACACACACACGCAATCACGCACACGCACACGATGCCAAAAGTACGTACTGCTGCGAGGTACACAAGATGTAATTGTTACTTCAGTTGTCAGAGTTCGAGGCCTGATTGCCGGTGATGTCATGTGATGTTATTGAATTTGCTCCACCGCGTCCCATCCTAAAAGTCTCTTTTATAACTAGAAGAGACTTTAAACGGCGAAGGGGGGAGGGGGTGTGTGGGAGGAACAAATAATGTTACGATTTAACCTAAATCCTTTGGCTGTCGGTAGCGGTTTTTGTCGCGATGATTCTTACAAAATTAGGCCAGGAAATTAAGTTCATTTGGGTTCCCTCCCATATAGGGATCCCAGGTAACGAGAATGCAGATAAAATAGCGAAGAAAGGCCTCGACCAAGAATCGATCTTCTTCAACCTACCCATGTCGGCAGCCGAAAGATCAAACGCCCTCCGGTCAGCCTTTCAAAATCTATGGGAAAAGGAATTCCATCACTCCAAAAGAGGTAGACGTAAAGGCCTCACAAGGGTCCTAAACAACGTACCCATCCTACTTTCAGGCAAAAGGAAAGACCAAACCCGACTAACCAGAATCAGATTAGGGGGCGAGAGATACCTGGTCCACCCCAACCCAGTCATATGTATATGCGGCCACACACTCACAACAGAACATGTACTCCTTGACTGCCCAACCATAAACCACGCCAGAGCTAGACTAGAAGACATTAAACTCACCCCTTACACTGGAAGGTCTCATAAACCCCACCCCAGACACCTGGCACACCACCACAAACCACACAATACAACTACTTAACAAACACCCCCCTGATCCAACACATCTAAACAAACGACCCGTCACTGACAAGAACGAAGGAGACTCAACTCTCCACACACCCCACCCCCACGACTCGACCCCCCACCCCCCTAGGGCGCGGGGCGGCCATGATACTAGATTTTAAAAAATTAAAAAAAAAAAAAAAAATAGCGATGCGCGGGCATCAGCGACAGACAGCCAGAGTGACCCCCCCCCCCCCCAACCCCATGGCCCACCCCTCCCGGACGAAATCAGCGCCAGCTGGAAGTCCTTGTCCCTTCAATAATAGCATAGCATAGCCACAAAAACAGCTGCCGACAGCTCAAGGGCTACGGGCTGTCGGGTACCGCGTTGTCCAGAGGTTAACCCTATCTAATCTATAAATGTCCATTGACATTGTTGGCAAATTGCAGGCACTGCACACGAGTCTCAGCAGGGGCAAGGGTTCTGTGAGAGTGAGCAAGGAACGGAAGGACTTGCTGAGTATTCAAGGCCGCGAAAGCACCTTTCGGGTGATCAAGGACAAATGGCAAGGACCTCCAATACGAGAGGTGACCAGAGCTGGGCTGTTTTTCCTCCAACCACGGGTTCATTGGTAAGTTTTGTTCAGTAAGTCTTTAAACTCTTCGGCTGTCGAAAAGCGCAAAAAAGCGCTACCGAGAGCCAAAGGGTTAACGGGAGTCACAGATAACTCACAGCGAATGCGCATACTATTCACCCATGAAACCCTGATGCACTGCCCAAAGAAGAGTCAATGACAGTGATATTTCACAGACGGTGCAGGAACTGATTGACGCCTGAAGCTATTCTGGGACGTCCCTTTAACTATCACGGTCTTTATATGGCCTAAATTCGGAGGACAGCCCAGCAAATGAAGCACCGTCCTGGAAGTACTACGGTCGCTCTATCTGACCTGGACTATTGAGTAGTCTTTAGAAACAATAACCACAGCAGATGCCCAGTGCGCAAAGATCCTCTGGTCGACGACGGCCTCAGTTGGCCTGCACACACCTGTGCGCGGGAAAACTGCGGCCGTCGTCGTCCCAAGGACTATTTGCTACCGGAAACGGCCTTCCAGAGCGGTTGTGAAAGTCATCACGTAACCCTCTAGTGCGTGTAACCACCGGTACTATACACCGTATCGGTGACTGCACTTACATGGGGGTTGGCGTAGAGTCAGATTCACACTATTTTGATCATTACACTTTTGCAGACCGGGCCGAGTGTGCCTTTTGCGAGATGCCGATCCGCTTCCAGAGTTCCTCTGATGACCCATGCGAGATTCACAAAAAGCTGGCCCCCAGGTGCCGCTACTTGAAGGCGGTCAGGGACCATGGCGCACGGGCAAGCGTAAGTACCAGAGAGAACGGCAATGCTTTTTGGCATGAAAAATACACAACCCAGATCAAAAAGGTGACTGCCAAGCAAGTAATATGCAGAGAAGAACGGCAACGGAGAAAGAAACACACTTAGAAAGAAAAGACAGTTTCCACACAATTTGTTAATATTTGGCGTAAATGTACCCTTCTTCAAAATAGACAAACAAACAAGTATAGAGATCAATCGCTACTTACCTTTTCAGCGAAGAAATTTGCCATGAAATCAACGACGGCAAGAATCTGTATAATGAGTGTTGCGGTTACGACGGATAAAGGCCGCATATGAAACATTGTATGTTCATGTGTGTGTGTGTGTGTGTGTGTGTGTGTGTGTGTGTGTGTGTGTGTGTGTGTGTGTGCGTGCGTGCGTGCGTGTGTGTGTGCGTGTGCGTGTGTGTGTGTGTGTGTGTGTGTGTGTGTGTGTGTGTGTGTGTGTGTGTGTGTGTTACAGCCCTTAGGTAGAAAACGGATGCACCATTCCACCACGTCGTTACATATTCTCACCCGCCCGGTGTGACTGAGCTGCCGGCCCAAAAGCTGTATGAAGTGAGCGTGCTGTCTGGATGGTCACCGGAGTGCATGGTACCGAAGAGCTACAACTACTTTATAAAGCGGAAGGAAACATCAACTACGGAGGAACATCCTCGCCGCAGATTGACGATACATGTAGGCCCTATGTTGTCAAGCAAACGTCGCCTGGGCTGGCCGCGTAAGCCCGCTGAGGTGGTGAGATCACAGGACGGATAAAGCTACGGAAGTTATGACCCCCCCCCCCCCCCCCCCTCCCCTGACAGCGGCTCGGAGAGCCGCTGTCAGGGTGCATAACTTGTGTAGGCGGTTCAGTTTTTGTTAAAAAGGGTGCTGTGGGAACGCCGTAACCCAGTTTTGTCAAATATAGGAACTAGTATGTCAATGTGCGTACCTTAAAAATATCAGAAACACGAAGTACAGTCAAGCCTGTGTAAGGGACTACCCAAGGGACTATCAAAAGGTGGTCGCCTTTGACAGGTGTTCTCGAGTCCTCACGATCACACGGGGTCATCTAAGTACAACAGAAAGAAGGCCATGGGACCGAAAATGGGTGTTATGCTTAGAAAGGTGATAGTCTTATAGAGGTGGTCGTCTTGACACGTTTGACTGTAAATTTGCGGTGAGGTATATTACAGGGCCACAAACAAAACCCGAACACGCTAGCCTTTCCTCTTATGCCGCTTTTGTAGGATTCCTAGGTTTTTAAATATTTCTTTTCTCTTTGTGCGCTTTTAAAATTATGTTTGCATTGTTCTGTTAAATAATTGTTATACAGAGAAGACAGCTTACTTGTATTCGGTTCTGCAGTATAGTCTATATTGACACTAATCGACGCTGAGCTATTCGAACACTCATATCCAGGCCATTGGCTTATGTAGTACTTAAACCTATTGCAGTAGTAGTTTGTTTTTGATACATAATTATCATTTCTCCCTATGTAATACGCATTGCACCGCTCATTCATTCTGTTGCTGTAAGTTGTAAATATACAGTATTTCGAAAGTATTGCAACTACTTAATAATCCAACGAATATGAATAAGGCATAATACAGTTTGAAATACTGAAATCTTTTGAACGGTGCCACAATTTTAAATACAGTTTGACTGTGTGACGTGCCGAATGACACAGCCTTAACCCGCTCACTGACGAGAAAAACAGAAGACAAATCCAACAACAAGAGACATAGATCCTCATGAGCCCCCGCAGTTGCGGGGGCTCATGAGGATCTATGTCTCTTGTTGAGACCACTTTTTAGCCATGTTTCTTGGACGGCGGTGGCTCACTAGCGTGAAATTTACACACACACACACACACACACACACACACACACACACACACACACACACACACACACACACACACACTCACTCTCTCACACACATACACACACAGACACACACACACACACACACACACACACACATACACACACACAAATCACAAACTCCGTGTACATCCACCGATAGCTAGTGAAGGGATAAATATGGCAGGTTTGAATTTCGATGAGGACGCATATCCACCCCCCACTATTATTTAATGCACAATTAACTCATTCAGCCCGATGGCCGTATTTCCCAAATTTTGGAGGCGTCATCTAATGACTATGCATCAGTTGCAGGAGATGGATCGATCATGATAATTCAAGGGCAGTGCCAGATTAGCTTGGCGCCGACAGGCGCCAACCTAATCTGGCACTACCCTTGAATTACCATGGTCCACCCATCTGCTGTAGTGCGTCAGGCCTGAATGGGTTAAAAAAAATTAAAATATATTATATATATATTTTTATCATTGATTTTGCTTTTTATCTAGCTTTTGACATTTTGAAACCTGTATTGACAAAATCCACAACAGTTGTGCTTTACGTTTTACATTTGACTTTATGAAACGATCTACATGTCTTCCTCAAAATTTTTGTTGTTCGGAAATCAGAAGCAGGTCAAATTTGCACGCGTGTCGACGAAAACAGTGGATTAAAAATCCCGATCTTTGATCAAATGCTTGCTCCGGACTTTTAATCGAATGAAATCATTTATTATTCATGTAATGATTAGTAATTGTTATTCGACACATGGTTATAACACAAAACGCACAGTTTGAAATGTCGACTGAAATCATCTGTTGCTCAGGTAATGTTAGTAATTGTTATTTGATACATGGTAACAACACAACGGTCATTTGTGATGTAACCGTAACCAAATGACCGTTGTGTAACAACCATGTATCAAATAGCAATTACTAGCATTTTGACATTTTGGGAGAGAAGAATAGACCGACAGTAGTCCTGCTGGTGAGAACTTGTTTTTTTGAGCTTTTCAATGCATATTCATATTTACCACTGACGCATATGGTGCGTTTATTATTTACTTAGCTGTTTCATAATCAGTATGCTATAATCTTTCATAATCAGTATGCTATAATCTTTCATAATCAGTATGCTATAATCTTTCATAATCAGTATGCCATAACAGACTCGGTTGTGGTAATTATGCATGAATTGTTAAACGCGTGCCTTTAGAAGCATCGCTGATACTCCGAGGCCACCATCGTCGATGTCAGACTGATGAGGGTTCAAAGGTAGTGCCTTATTAACACGTTGGGTGTCGGTAGAGGTTTTAGTCGCGATGATTCGTGCAAAAATCATCGCGACTAAAACCGCTACCGACACCCAAAGGTGGCTGCAGCTTGTGATCTCGAGGTAAGGCAGTAAAAAGTATGCCTTGGGTAGGTTACCACCCCTTACTTGCAAACAACGTGTCAAACCATGCTGGCCAAATCACTTGCTCCTACCATCTACGATTTCTGCTGGCGATACCGTTTAGCGGACGGAAAAGACGTGAATGCGTTAAGATCCGCAATCGCAGACCCTTACATAGTCGGAATTTTACGTTTAAATCAGAATGGATTGTTATGGTTAACTCATTCAAGGTGGGGCATTAATAGCTGCGGAAGTGTCGTATAGCGGTTGCCGGCGGTGACGCTATACGACACTTCCGCAGCTATTGATGCGGGGTGCCTTGAATGAATTAACACGCGTTAGTTGAAACAAGTAACTTGAGCATGTTTTCAGTTTCTTTCATCATAGTGGTTGTGGCATCAGTCATAGCTCTGTGATACTCAAGATTATTACTTGTTTACGATATTTACACGTGTTTCCAATGTTATTGAAGCGTTAACGCTGACGTGATAATTGCTCTATCAGAGGCGGATCTGGGAGGGTTCCCCCCCCCCCGATCCAAAATTCTTTAAAATGCTATAACACAGTCCCTTTTTGGGGTGTTTGGACCCCCCCCCCCCCCTCCCCCCCCCCACGCCTCCCCCCCCTCTCCGACCCCCCTCCCCCCCCCCAACCCTTAATTTGATATTTTGGCGAATGGTGAGAGTCTTAGCACGAACACGCACCTTCTCTCTCTCTCTCTCTCTCTCTCTCTCTCTCTCTCTCTCTCTCTCTCTCTCTCTCTCTCTCTCTCTCTCTCTCCTCTCTCTCTCTCTCTCTCTCTCTCTCTCTCTCTCTCTCAAGTTAATTCCCTAGCTGCGTTTAAAGCAAAACTGTACAAGTACTTATCCAAGGCAACGTAAATTTAATTATCTAGTGTTGTCTAAACATAATATATTTTAATTTCTTTTTATGCAACTATTATTATTATTATTATTATTTTATTTTTTATTTTTTAATCATACCATTTGCGTTCACGTGCCGTTTGTGGGGGTGCTTCCCGTATAGACCTGGTCAGGGGATGCAGTGCCGGTGCACAGTTTATTCAAACGATGTGCTTAGCATGTCATTCGAGTGAAAGAATACTTGTGGCGTGCCCCCCGGGTGGGAGTTTCTGGGGAGGGCTCCCGCAAACGGATATTATGACACGTGCTAAAATCTTCGTATGGGTACCTGTGTGTTTTGTTAAATCATTGTTGCTGTTTGTAGTGTTGTTGTAATTTGCATTACTTTCGATGTTATTTGTGAGTGTAATGTAGCTTTGCCTGTTATTATATGTCAGTAGATGTAGCAAGGACAGATTGGAAGAAAGGCCTGTGCGCCTAATATCTTAATCCTTGATACATATGAAATAAAGTTTCAGTCAGTCAGTCAGTCTCTCTCTCTCTCTCTCTCTCTCTCTCTCTCTCTCTCTCTCCTCTCTCTCTCTCTCTCTCTCTCTCTCTCTCTCTCTCTCTCTCTCTCTCTCTCTCTCTCTCTCCCCCCCCCCCCACTCCCAAATACCCTCGCTTTTTGATTCTTCGGCCGCTGGAAGCAAGGTCTAGCGTCGGGGAGGCCTTTTGTATGAGGTTGAAGGTCCCCAACAAGAAGTTGGACCCACCACCCCACCCCGCCTCCCTCGAGGTAACTAATCCGCCCCTGTCAATTCGCCTACATGCTGCGATTGGTAACTTAACATTGATACATTCTACCTGAAAGAATTATTTTATACACCTGTCCTCTCTACGTCGTTGATATTTAATTATTTAGAAGAATTGATTTTCCAAGACAAGTTTCTCAGCATACTGTTTTGCAAACATGAAGCTTTTGTCTTCAGCTTCTCGTGTTAGGTTGCTGTGCAAATGTGTCCGCACTGTGGAGGCAAGAGATAATTCCATTATTTTCTGAAAAGCCAGACATTCATTTTAAAAAAAAATTACAAATATTTTGGACCTTACGGCAGTAGGGTTCATAAGTACAGACGGAGACACACGCATATAGTTACGTTGTTCTCCATGGATGTGAGCTGGTTTGTCGTGTGTCAGTACTCGGAAGGCGAATGAAACAAAACTTTATATCGGAGTCATCAAATTCTGCGACATTTGTGGCAATATTTGACAAAGCCATTATTGAGAAAGGCTAGATTTTCATTGTATAACAATGAAAATCTTGCCTTTCTCAAAAACGGACTTTGCCAAATAAGGGCAGATTGTATGTATACGATGGATGCTTATTCAGAATGTGCAACGGTCTGTCATTTTTCACTTGACGGCGTAGAGCCGTCAGGTTCAAAACCACAGATCAGCAGATATCTACCCTGGAAAGGCAAAAGACAGTAACCCAATGCGCAAAAGGTCATCGGGCCGACGTCGGCCGCTGTTGGCCCGCTCGCGGCTATGCGCGGGCCAAGGTTATGCGTTTGCAAACAGAGAGATTTTTTTAATTGTGTCACAATTAAAATCTCGTTAAAAAGTTAACTTATTATATTTTGCAATCACCCGGCAAAAATCAACAACAACATGTTAACTTATTTGTTTCCGTGTAATCAGGACTTTCAGAGGGATCTTTCTGTATCATGATGAAAAGCTTCAGGCCCTGGCAGATCGTGATGTAATCAAAATTCTAGAACAAACGTCAGATAAAATGCTCAAATTGTATTTTTTTATTCTTGTTATTGTGTTTCGTGTAACGTGCATCATGCTTGCTTCGCTTTATCTGAAGATGGAAAATCATTTCTCAAGTAATATTAGTTATTTGGGTTTAACGCCAAGCAGGCAACTAAGGCCATCTCACGGCGGTCTCAAGTAATGATGTAGATATTATGCACTTGTAATCGACCCTTTTCTATCTTTACTATATAACTATAAGTCAGGGCGACGATATCATAATTTCGTTAAAATGAAGGTATTAACCCCATCAGTGACAGAGGCCTTTACCTTTGTCTTTGAAATCACCGCTGATAGAGCGCCATTAGCCTCTTCTAATCAAACAGGATATGGTTGTGGCCGGCAAGAGGCAACGATCCTCATGAGACCCCGCATTTGCGGGGGCTCATGAGGACTGTTGCCTCTTACAGCTGTGTCGTTTGCTGGCCCTAGTATTCAAAGGGTAAATACAACATTTACCAAAAAAACAAACAAACAAACAAAAACCAAACAAACAACAACAACAACAACAAAAATAATGAAACGCAACATGATTAGCCGTAGTGTAAAATCACCTCGTTACAGTTTAACAGTGTAACATTCCTTCTCCTTTTCTCACAAATGTGGAAAACAGAGGTTTGTCTGTAATTGAAGGTAACCACAACGGTACATGAAGTATACTGGATTTTTATAATGCGTGCAGTCCACTTTTTAAATTTTTGCTACTTTTCTGCTTTGCTTTGGTGTGATAAATAAAATTTCCATACCCGAAATTGGTTTTGTCTTGTTCTTATTTTGACTGTTGCTCTTGTTCTTTTGTGCTCTTATTGTACAGGTGTTGTCTTCGTTTTGCCGGCCATAGTTATTTCACTTTGTTTTCTTTTTTATTAAAGCACATTATTTTTTTAAAAACTGAGTACGTTGACGTCTTACTGTTAAAAAGAGGCAGTCATCGATAGATTTTTGGTCTTGAAGAATGGTATTTACAAATATTACGTGACAGGGGCGGATCAGTTACCGCGTTGGGGGGGGGGAGGAGGGGGGGGGTGAAGGGGGATTCCAACTTTTGGTTTCGGACCTTCAACCTGACACAAAAGGCCTCCCCGACGTGACCTTTCCATTGACCGAAAAATAAATAAAATAGCTGGAGGGGGGTTTAGATGGGGGGGGGGGGAGGGGAGGGGGCAGACACTCAAAAAAGGGAATGTTATAGCATTTTCAACAATTTTGGGGCGGCGGGGGGGGGGGGGGGTCTGGATCCCCTGGGATTCCCCCCACCCCAGATCCTCCCCTGCGTGATGATTAGGTCATGCATTATTCAGCAATTGCTGTAGAACAGACCTAAACAACACTAAAAACTGGAAAAAATGATATAATTTTGTAGTTATTAGAACTCCGTTGGCTGTATCATCTCTCTCTCTCTCTCTCTCTCTCTCTCTCTCTCTCTCTCTCTCTCTCTCTCTCTCTCTCTCTCTCTCTCTCTCTCTCTCTCTCTCTCTCTCTCTCTGTCCTATTTGCATGCCACAGACATGATACATTAGCTGGTTCGTGATTTTGGACCTTACGGCTTCCGGCTTCCGGCCGTAATGTCCAAAATCACACCGTCACCAGCGCAATAATTCATTTGAGCTCATTCTCAACTAACAAACGAGCTAATCAAACATGCAGTCAGCCGGCTAAGCAAGCCAGCCAGCTAACAACAAACAAACAGACTACCAGACACGGAATAAACAAACGGACGTAAACAATTCTACACAATAAAATCGATTTTCCTCTTACGCATGAAAACACCGCGCCGGCCGGTGCATTGTACAGTACCGATGGCTGCACGCACAGCAGTATCAGCAACGGAAATTCCCTGAGTTTATTCATATACTGCGCAACGGTCCTCGGGCAGACGTTGTCAGCCCGAAGACCTGTTACTAATGGGGTAAGTTTACCGGGAAGAACTTCTGACTGGATCAGTATTACCGGGATGTAAACCCGTGTAGCGGTCTTCCTTGTTGGACTGTGAGGGAAAACACACCGCCCATGCATTTGGTGTAACAGAACTAAACAGAAAAAAATAACATAATTTACGTAATCGACAGAAAAGCATGTGATCCTTGGGATTGTTTATGTGTCCAATCCCTCTGCTCTGACCTCCTGACCTGTATTCAGTTCGAGACTGCCGTTGGTTGCACTGTCTGGAAACGAGGTAAGTTGTGTATTGTGTGCGTGCGTGCGGCGCCGTGTGTGTGCGCGTATGCGTGTGTATGTATGTGTGCGTATGTGCTAGTTTGCGTGCGCGCGCGCGTCAGTGTAGTGTGTGTTTTCCTCTGTGTGTGTACACTTGTGTGTGCCGTGTGCGTACACTGATGCCCGTGTGTGTGTGTGTGTGTGTGTGTGTGTGTGTGTGTGTATGTGTGTGTGTTTATGTGTGTGTGTGTTGATGTGCGAGTGACCGTAGGATTGTGCGTGTGTTTGTGTGTGTCACAGTGTGTGTGTGTGTGTGTGTGTGTGTGTGTGTGTGTGTGTGTGTGTGTGTGTGTGTGTGTGTGTGTGTGTGTGTGTCTTTATCTGCGAGTGTGCGTAGGAGTGTGCGTGTGTGTGTGTGTGTGTGTGTGTGTGTGTGTGTGTGTGTGTGTGTGTGTGTGTGTGTGTGTGCGTGTGTGTGTGATAGAGAGAGAGAGAGAGAGAGAGAGAGAGAGAGAGAGAGAGAGAGAGAGAGAGAGAGAGAGAGAGAGAGAGAGAAGAACCATATTGCAATCTAGTCATTAATATACGATCATTGACAGTCATCATAGCTCGGGATTGAAAAAGAGAAGTTTAAAGACTGTTTTTAAAACTGGCACTAAATTCAGTTAGGGGTCCAGACTTTGGCATTCAATGGTCTTTAATCATCGGTTTGCATATTATTATTATTATTATTATTATTATTATTATTATTATTATTATTATTATTATTATTATTATGCAGTCGAACCTTGCTGACCTAAAGAACGATTCAACACTGGAGAAGCAAGACCAGCCGACATGCCTCCAAGACAAACTGAAGTGAATACAACGTTCCAGACCTCCAAGGCGCACGTGACCCCAGCGACGTCTCCATATTGTGTCACGTGCGGTCACCAGCCGAGGGAAGTGGTCTTTCTGCCATGCAGTCATCAAATCACGTGCTCAGCTTGTGCCGACGTCATGGACAAATGCACACTTTGTGGACGCATAATTTTAGCAACAGTTGCTCTTTCAGAGTAAACAGTAACACTAATCAGTGTAGGTGTACCGGAATCATCGCGACGAAAACCGCTACCGACACGCAAAGGGTTAATGATGGTGGTCGCAGTCTCGGTTTGGCACATAGGGCCGGGCTAGAAAATGATGGCTACTTCAAATTTAAATGTCAGCCGGCGTATCCAGTTCTTCTTCGTGCTGCCCTCTTAAAATGAACCCTTTGGCTGTCGATAGCGGGTATTTTTTTTTTTATCGACGTGATTCCTGCGATTAAAAGTGCTACTTGGATGGTAAAATGTTTCTCAATTGTTTACTTTTAATTTCGTGCGATTGTCTCCTGTGTTTGTGTTATGATCTGAATGCTGCGCGCCCGCACACACACACTGATTCATGCACGCACGTGCGTACACACACACACACACACACACACACACACACACACATACACTCACACACACACACACACACACACACACACACACACGCGCGCGCGCGCGCGCGCGCGCACGCACACACACATGATCTCTAATCAGGAACATAATGCGCCGTTGCGTTACCTATAAACCTGAATCGAGAAACACATTTCTCACGATGTACCGTGTTTCTTTACACTTTAGCTGTCGGTAGCGGTTTTCGTCGCGATGATTCCTGCAGAAATCATCGCGACAAAAACGGCTACGGACAGCAAAGACTTGATACGGTAGAGGGGATACGGTAAAATCGACTGATACACAAAGTATAAAAGTGCTCTCTTCCGCAGATATTTCTACAGCCCATGTCAGCGAATTGTGCAATTCGAAAACGACTAGGTTCAGACTGTAACTGACGCATGCTGTGTTGGCGATAAGATTTATGCGTGGAAATACATTTACACAAACTCTTCCCTACCACCGGACGCAGCATACTGTGTTTCTCAAATCTTGGTTCATTCAACGATCGAAAGCCACGAACGTCCAAGAAACATGGACATAAATTGGTCTCTGCAAGTGACATAGATCCTCATGAGCCCCCGCTGTCGCAGGGGCTCATGAAGATCTATGTCACTTGCAGTTGCCGGGATCGTCTTCGATTTTTGTGGGCTTAACCCCTTCACTACCTGGAATATTATGACACCACCAGCCAAAGCAAATGGCAAGAAGCCCCTCAGTGCAAAAGGGATGATGGGATGTTTAAATGCTGAAACGCTGCAATCCGCACTCCTTTGGATGGAAGTGATTATTTGGCGTGACTCGAATTCAAAGACTTAAATTGCGTCCACTGAGAGTGAAGGGGCTAAACTATTATTGCGTAGCCTACACTACTTAGTGAAAAGTGCACAAGTATAACAGCCAGAACTCGTGCGATTTTCTTCTTTCACTTTTCGAAAATGCGACACCTCACTAGGATTCGAGGCCTAACGATTACGTGACTGAACCTCAAAATAATTACTAATTTACTACGTCAACTCTGTCAACTATTGCTCCTGACCTTCACCTCATGAATTTTTCAAAGAATAGTGCACTGCTAGTATCGATGCTGATCTCAAAACAGGCGCACGTGAACAATCTGGTCTAGTATGCATGAACGTCATGGGCTGAAACGGTCGGTCAGGTCTGGACCAGAAGTGATGGCCTACTGTCATAACAAAATGCTAAGAGTCCTGGTCCCTACGCACTACGGCGGAAGATAGATCGACATTGATAATTCAGAGGTAGTGCCAGATTAGGTTGGCGTGTTTGCGAAATCTGTGTTTATATGCCGTCCAAGGAACAAGGATACACGTGATGACAGCAAGGAGCATAGATCCTCATGCCAACCAGCAACCCCACAGACTACCGGGGCCAGCCAGCCCATTCACACACTCACCAACCAACCAGACAATATCCAACCAGCCTACGCAATAGCCATCAAAGACAACCAACCAATCGGCAACCAACCAACCAACCAATCAACCACCAAAGAAACGAACAGTTAAGACAAGCCAGAGATCCAGAGCAGAACATAAACTGTGAATACTTTTTTTAATTGAATATTCTTTAAACAGCTCAGGAACAGTGCTTATTGGATATAAATTCAACGTGTATGTAGTTCAGTAGAGCCATTGATCACTAACAACTTGAACATGCGCTGAAAAGCTAAATAAATAAATAAATAGAAAACATTCTCTTAACCGCGAACAGTCTTTTTTGTGTATATCAAGTCTTGTTGCTGTTTTCGTTTGATGACGTTGAAATGTTTCGCTGAATTGATATTGGCTCAGTGAGTAGACCGTCTGTTCTAGTCATAGTGCGATTCGAACAGCATATGCCGCTGCCGATTATGTGCGATATTGTGGTGGTTGTACAGGAGTCACTGAGTGGTGGTATTGTTGTTGGTGGTGGTGGTGGTGGTGGTGGCTGTCTGTGTGTACCAGAAAGGTTAGAGTTGTTTTTACCAGTGTCGCAAAAGGCCGTGCGCGGGGAATATTTTATACTAACTCTTGGGACATGGTCGAAACAGATCTAAGCTCCACAATCCCTACCTCTCCCCTTCCCCGAAATGAATAAATAACTATATAAAAAATAATAAATAATAAGTAAATAGCAAATACAACAACAATAATAATAAATATATAAATAAATGAATAAATAAATACTTGAATAAATAAATAACATTCTCACACACTTACTGGTCGAAGATAATGTCACGGTTTCAGAAATGTGGTACACCGCATCGCCCATAACAACTCAAGATTAATGAGTGGTTAGCTTTGCCAAAATGCTAGCGAGGCGACTAGCTCATCACATGCACTACCCGTGAGTCGACCCATCGCAGACGACTTAAACGTAGTGCAAAATCAGAACCAAACGGTAAAAGCTAAGCCAATTACCCTCCCTCACCCATCTACCCACCTCCCCCCCCCCCTCCCCCCACCCCCTTCCTCTAAGTCTGGAAGAAACAGACAGAAAAATCGCGGCTCATACGTGATTCAGCAATGAACTACGTCAGTATTCGACTAAGCGCGATGCAGGCCTAAGATTCTTATCGGCAACCAAAATGTTGTATCGATTTACATGGTACATGACTTGCACAGTGATGTAGCTGACGGTGACTCGGAATGAAGCAAAACACAAGAATTATGGTAATCCGATAAACAGTTCTCGAGATATAGGGTAAAATGTTACCTTTAAAATGTCCACGTTTTGACCCAGAATCGTCAAATCGGCTCCTGTATGACTCAGACTATAAGTCGCACAGAGTCTAAACTTGGTACAAACACTCCGACCACTGCGTAGATTGTGCATAATGTTTTTTTTTTTCTCAGCTTGTACTACAAACGCACATCCTTTGGCAGGCAGTTAACAACGCCTAATTTTGAAAATCTACCAACGTCCTTTTAGCATGAGTGTGGGGTTTCAATCTTCAAAAGCTAAGGTACAAAGGTAACATCTCCTAGGCTACTTAACTCTCTAACTTCAAATTTGGCCCTACTGAAGTATATAACAAGATGAGATGAACCATAACCCACAAAGTCCCTTCTATATGAGAGCTGTCCTAGCTGCCAATCGTCTCTACCTATTGTCTTTGACCTGATTCTGATGTTGAATTATCTCCTATTGAAAAAGTCTCGCAGATCTGCCAATGCGTCAGTGAGTTCTATAAGGGGCGCAGGACATACGTGTCATTGATTTGTCAAACATCATTTGTCATGACGTAAGTTTTAGTTTTTACGTAATTTTATATTTTACGTGATATGAGTTTCACTTTAGCTTCATAGGCTTGAGAAAAATAATGGTGACAAAACTAGAACTTCACGGTACAGTTTCAGTCTTGCTATAATCTGTGTGAAAACAGGTTGACTTTACCTAGCTATATGATATACTAAGTACACGGGTCACCTGCATGCTCTTCTGAAAGCGCGCCGATGTGTGTGTGCGTGTTAGTGCGAGTTAGTGCGTGCGTGCGCGCGCGCTCCAAATATCTCCAAGAGGCATAGATTCTCATGCGCCTGCAGGCGCATGAGGATCTATCCCTCCTGGAGATGCGCGCATGTTTGTGTGTGTGTGTGTGTGTGTGTGTGTGTGTGTGTGTGAGAGAGAGAGAGAGAGAGAGAGAGAGAGAGAGAGAGAGAGAGAGAGAGAGAGAGAGAGAGAGAGAGAATGACGTCATATTTAGAGCATTATATCAGCGTCTGCGTGGTGACGGAGTTGCCTCTTTTACGTCACCGCCACTGTCTAACTTTCTCAAGAAGTAAAGTTTTTTTTTAGTGTCTTAATTCTTTTATGAAAAGAATTAATTTTTTTACTAAAGAAATTGAAAGGATACAAAGCTGGCTAACGAACTCATCCAATTTATCCAAACTAGCTATATGCAAATGTTCAAGTAAACATGACAAAAATTACGGACTCTAATCTGGGTCAACCGACTTCCTATAAACGGTTGTTTATGTCTATAATAAGACATTCAATTACAATATGATCGGATGCTCTCTTAGCAACCCACTGAAGAAAGTATTTCGCCAAGTTTCAAGCTTGTGTGTGCAGAAAATTCGGAGATTCTCTTGTTTATATACATACGCACACACATAAATACGCACATACATACGCATATACGGCGCTTCGCGCCAATTGTACGTTCAGCAGCGAGGTTAGCGTAACTAGACATGACGTAATTTTGATCTTGTTACGGGCTTCAATTGTTTGAGGTTTAGACTGCCCGCCTTTGACATCATGGACATGCTATTAAATTCGCCCCACCGCGACCCGTCCTAAAAAGTCCCTTCTATAAATAGAAGGGACTTAAAAATTAAAAAAAAATAATTTGTCTACCATATTGAAAATACGGTAGACATTAAATTGGGGCTGGTCGGAGCGCATTCCCGGCCGCGGAGAATGCACACTATGTTCTGGGCTTGGGGGCCCCGAATTCTGGCAAAGAAGTAACAAGATAAAAATGACGTCACGTCTAGCTACGCAAACCTTGCTCAGTAGGGAACGTCATTTTGGCGCCAAGCGCCGCGTGTGTGTATATGTGTGTGTAAGTGTGTGGGGTGTAGTTTGCTGTCTATCGTAAACTTTAACGTTGGCATTTTCTCGGAGACTTTTCAAGCCACATTCTTCAAACTTGGCCCAAGGATACTTTGTGGCGAGGCCTTTCTAAACATACCAATTTGAGTGACCTCTCACAAAGGTCAAGATCACAGGGGCTCAGGAAATAGGTCAAAAATAGCTATATTTTGACATTTTTTTTTTCTTCTGAAATACTATTCACAACTTCAAACTCAAACTTGGTACAAAGATAGCTGAGGGTAAGACCTTTCCATGCCTACTAATTTGGTTGATCCCTCAGTAAGGTCAACGGTCACAAGAGCCGGCTCAGGAAATAGGTTCAAAATAGCCACATTTTGACAAAAGGTGTTATTTTTTTTTCAAAAACAACTTTAAACCAAAACTTGCTACAGAGATACCTGATGGGAAGACCCATCTATGCATACTGTTTTGGATAAAGCTTCGGAAAAGTCAAGGATCACAGGCTGGCAAATGTGTGTAAAATGCCAATTTGTGATAAAATTTTAGGTATTGGCAACATTTTTGCAAATTTTTCCAATCAAACTTGGCACAAAGGTAGCTGATAAGACCTTTCCGTGCATTTGAATTTACTTAACTCATTGCAGAGGTCAAGGGTGGGGAAGGGGGTGCAGGGTTGGATCCAGGTTGGGGCAGGGGGGTTCATACCAAATTTGTAAAAATGCTATAACAAAGTCCCTTTTTGGGGTGTTTGAGACCCCCCCGCCCCCACCCCACCCCCCTCCCTCATTTGTTCATTCGGTCCTTGGAAGCAAGGTCTATCGCATCGCCCCCTTCCCCCCCCCCCCTCCGCCCACCCACCCCCCCCCTCACCCCTCCCCTCTTGCACTTATCGCTGTTTTATTTTTGGCACACCGAAAGCAAAATCTGTCGATCTGAACAAACCCCCCACCCCACCCCCACCCCCACCCCACCCCCCACCCCCCTCGGTTGCTTAAATTTTGCGACCCCTGGCAGCAAGGTCCATCGACTACCCCCTCCCCCTCCTCTCCCCGTTGTTTGATTCTTCGGCTCTTGGAAGCAAGGTCTGTCAACTACTCTCCCCCCCCCCCCCCCCCCCCCCCCGCCCTCCTCTCCCTGTTTGATTTTTTTCGGCCCCCGTATGAAGCAAATTGTAGTGTCGAGGAGGCCTTTTGTATCAGGTTCACGGTTCCAAACAAGACGTTGGACCCACCCCCCACCCTCCCCTCCTCCCCCCGCAGGAGTAAAGTAAAGTGATCCGACCCTGTCATGTGTTCTTAGAACATTTCGGCAGTCTTTCTGAACGTGTCTTAACCCATTTCGCCTGGGACCCTGAAGCAGGAAATGAATTGACCCTGATAATTCAACGGTACTGTCAGATTAGCTTGGCGCCTTCAGGAGACAAGCTAATCTGACACTACCCTTGAATTATCATGGTCAATCTAAGCAGCTGGTACACAGAGGGCAACAGCTCCAACATTAAAATTTGAAAAATGGGACCTTGGGTCTAAATGTATGTGTGTGTGTGTGTGTGTGTGTTGTGAAGGGGTGAGGGAGATGTGTGTGTGTGTGGGGGGGGGGGGTGGGGGGGGCCGTGGGGGGAGGGGGAGGTGTGCATACAAATACGTGAGGCTAGTATCTGATAAGTGAAGTTATTGCCTGGGTCACAGGAGTTCGCTACACTGACCCTTGTAGGCCACCTGAGGGAGGTCAAAGGAACCATGCATTGGTACCCCCTTCGACCAAAAAGGTATTCAAGCTGTTTTGTTTACAGGAAAAAACTCAAATTCGCTTATCTTGCGCTTATAAGACACCAATGAATGTGGCATTTGGTCACGTGACAACATGTGGGCGTTACTGAGCTTTGGCGCCTCGTGTTTTGAGTGAAAGTTTATGAATTTGGATTACCAAACAATGTCCCCTCACTGACATTCAGACTGGTGCTGAGAGCGATTTTAAGGTAAATGTTTTATTTTTTACAGCGTTCACATGAGGTCACAGATAGTGAAAGGACCGTATTCACTTTTCTGTTGGCTCACGTGCGAAGGGAAAGTGATTCTATTATTTCATCTTCTGTCCGTCATCCGTCTGCCTCTGTGTCGAAAACTTTAACGTTGGCATTTTCTCGGAGACTATTCAAGCCATAGTCTTCCAACTTGGCCCAAGGATACTTTGTTGAGTGACCTCTCACAAAGGGGAAGGTCACAGGGGCTTAGAAAATAGGTAAAAAATAGCTATATTTTGACATAATTTTTTTTTTCTAAAATATTATTCACAACTTTAAACCCAAACTTGGTACTAAGATAACCTGAGGGTAAGACCTTTCAATTCATACTAATTTGGTTGATTCCTCGGAAAGGTCAAGGGTCACAAGAGCTCAGAAAATAGGTCCAAAATAGCCATATTTTGTCAAAAGATGATTTTTTTCTCAAATACTGCAAACGTGGAGAGGGTCACAGGCTTGCAAATGTGTGTAAAATACCAATTGTTGATAAAATTGTAGGTATTACTATTATGCACATTTTCACACAATTTTCAATCAAATTTGGCACACAGGTGATGATAAGACCTTCCTATCATGTACATACTAGTTCAGTCAACTCTATGATATCATAAAGGTCAAGGGTCACGGGTGTTTGACAGCTGTGTGAAAACTAATTAGATTTTGAGAAAACATGGATTTTGCTGGTGCAAAATGTCATCTCTTTGTCACAAAGGACACACATGTTACATCTAAAATCCACATTATGGTCTGTTAAATCAAGATCTATGCCCTTTGGAGATGGGTGGCGTTTGCCTATTGATGGCACTGTTTTTATCAGTCAGCAACACAATATCCAGATTGATCTTGCGGGTGGTGGGATCATTTTTATGTGACTGAGTATGTGTGTGAGTGTGTGTGTGTGTGTGTGTGTGTGTGTGTGTGTGTGTGTGTGTGTGTGTGTGTGTGTGTGTGTGTGTGTGTGTGTGTGCGCATGTGTGTGTAGACGGAAGAGCTCATATGGGTTACTGTCTTTACCATCCTTATGAAAAATGGGGGGGGGGGGGGGGGTGTTAAAATCTGGGTGAGCAAGTCAGACACCCATTTTTTCTGAGGGTTGTTTCTGCATTGTCTTGGGGTAAAGATTCATAAAAAGTAAAAAGATCAGTTTTTCTCGTTTTGGCGTTAAAACATGCACTTTTGTGTTTAACAGACACGCCTGTGGTGTGTTTGAAAACTTGTCCCTCCCAGCAATGTGTGTGTGTGTTGTGCGCACAGAACCCTGAAAATGAGCGTGTATGTATTACATCACCCTTCTCAGCTATAAATAACTTCATAGCTGATATGGGTCAGGGGGGATATTTTGTTGTTTCAAGGAGTAAATTGTTTATGTTTCTACAAAATTAGGTTTGTTATTTGAGGGTGTGGTTGTTTTGTTAAAAAAAGTGTTGAGTTGTACTTCCGGGGTGATGTGGAGACAGGTGATGTCTAGTGACAAATTTGAGATTCATTTTGTACGTTCACCAGGGACTTAGCCTATACGTTTTCTACGTTTGTTTCCATGTCAGATGAAGAATATTTGATCTGAAACGTCGTTGTTTGTTTCTATTTTAAAGGGTTTTCCGCCACTATCTTCTGTTTTAGTTTGACTTAGCCTATAATTATATTCGTGCGCCGGTTGCTAAGAAGTGAAGTGATTGTATGAGTGCGCATTGTAAGAGAGGACGTTTAGACTTTGGGTGAGGCTGCTGTTGTCTTTTGTCCTGCCCGACCTTTTGGTTGAACCTGTTGCTTTATTTTGTAGGTTTGTCGATGTTATCAATGCCGCATCTCCTTTTGGATTGTATGCACAAATTGATTGAATGGAAATGACGTCACAGAGTCAGCGTCGTTTCATGCGTCGTCTGCTACAGTCAGTCGTTTAGTGCAGTTAAAAGAGTGCAGGCTTGGATGGGCCATTTTCTGATGTAATAGTAAAGTATTATTTGTGTGAATGCTGTCCGTTTGAAGGAAGGTTGATTGATTGTACATTGCTTAACGTCCCGACAGCAACAAGACTTTCTCAGGACGTGACTGCACTGCTAGTGACAAAAACTCAACAGAATAATTATTGAATGTATGTCGCCAGCCGGTCCAATACGTTAAATAAAACCTACGACATGGGGCCTAAATAAAGCTAAGACCATTTAGCAACACACATCGAATGTCAAGAGCCACAGGCAGCGCAGACAGTAGGGAGAGTTTAAAAAAGGAAAATGCAGGTGAATGGACCAAGGGTAGACAGAAACACATGAGTGCCCCCGGAATATAGAGAAAAACCCACCCTGTGGGGCTGACCAGGGTGCCCCTGGGAACTAAAAAGTCCCCCAGGGCAGACCCGGTTGGGGGTGTTTGAAGGAAGGACTGGAAAGTCGAGTGTTGAGGGCAGACCGGTTGGGGGTGTTTCAGGGAAGGACTGGAAAGTCGAGTGTTGAGCGAAGAGAGAAGGCGAGGATGGGAAAATATCCAGCACTATACGTTGGAATAGATGCATATCAGTTACGACACGCTTGTAAATTAAAACACTTTTAACCCCACCCGGGTCTGCCCTGGGGGACTTGGGTGGGGTTAACTAGTTTTTATTTCCCAGGGGCACCCTTGTCAGCCCCACAGGGTGGGTTTTTCTCTCTATTCTGGGGCATGTGTCTCTGTCGGCCCTTTGTCCATTCACCTGTATTTGCCTTTATAAAACTCTCCCTACTGTCTGCACTGCCTGTAGCTCTTGATATTGGATGTGTGTTGCTAAATGGTCTTAGCTTTATGTAGGCCCCATGTGTTAGGTTTATTTAATGTATTTGACCGGCTGGCGACATACATTCAATTTTCTGTTTAGTTGTTGTTTTTTCACAAGCAGTGCAGGCACGTCCTGAGAAAGCCTTGTTGCTGTCGGGACGTTAAGTAATGTACAATAAAACACTTTTAACATTAAGAAAAGTTGAGTTAAAAGAGGTTTTAAAACAGTTTTCATAAAAACTTTTGCCCGACACGCTTCTAAAAACAACATTTTCTTAGTTTTAAACCTTGTACCGCGCCATAAACGCCCGATTGCTTTTCAGTCTTAGCTGTCCTATAGTGTGGAATGTGGGACTTTGCCAACTGGATCCATCTGGTGCACTCCAAATGAGTATTTGTGAGTGGTTCGACGTGCAACTCAGTGTGCGCCTCTGAAATGACCTACTAATGAAAATCTTTCATTCATAAGAGCGCATTGAGCAGCTCTATAAACCAAAAGTGATGACCCCCTCTCCCCCCTCCCCCACACACACACACACTTCTCCCCCACCCCACCCCCCCCCCTCCTCCCCCAACCCCCTTACAACCCCACTCAAACAATCATAATAGTAAAATCAACCAAAGGTATCTTTAGTGAGGTATTTTCACTGTAATCCCAGTTTTGTGTGAGAGGCACCCACATTTTGGGTAAAAACCCATTTTTTTTCCATCCAGTGGCTCTGTTTCTAGAAAATGTCTATTTTATTTTAAGTTGTAGAGCTTAGTTATAAGGTGAGTTCTAAACATTCGCATCAACTCCAGAGCCCTAGAATAAATAGAAATATGAGAACCCATTTTCATATAAAATGGTAGGTAACCCACTCTGAGGGTTTTGTGTTCATGTGTGTGTGTGTGTGTGTGTGTGTGTGTGTGTGTGTGTGTGTGTGTGTGTGTGTGTGTGTGTGTGTGTGTGTGTGTGTGTGTGTGTGTGTGTGTGATATTCGCGATCACGTGCTTTTTACGTCGACTGTATACACAAAACATGAACAAAATCATTTTCTGCATTGTCACCCGAAAATCGGTTAGTAAATGTTGGTAGCTGTTGATTGGGCGGATTTTCCAGTGTTACTGAATTATGAAAATTGCTTCACATTTTCAATTATCGCAGACTTACTACAAGAAATAATTTGTCCAAACGGTATTAACCCCTTCGCTGACAGTCATCACGAATTCGCGTCCGCAGAGACGACTACACACAACCGACACTGATTCGCGTGAAAAATGCAGATGCTAGTGGGACAAAATTAAACATAATAAACATATATAAGACTAACAAGAGATAAAAATCCTCATGAGCCTCCGCGACTGCGGGGGCTCATGAGGGTTTATATCTCTTGCAGCTGGCAGCTAAGGCGTTAATATGGAGACCGAACTGATTTTCAATAGTGACTGAAATTTGGCATCTCTCGGACCGGACACTGCTAGGATAATTGCGATTGGAAAAGCCTGAACCCAAGGCACTGATCCCTGTTTCTTTGCGGACTGATTATCTGCAAAGACTGGATTAGCGTTATCAACACGCGTCTCCATAAAGACAACCTGATTGAAAAGAGTTATATCAGCCAATATCGAACTCATGAGCGTTACAGTGAAGAAACGACTGACGCATGGTTTGTCCAGACAATACCATGTGCTGGTCTGTGATTTTGGACCTTACGGCCTCCGGCCGTAAGGTCCCAAATCACAGACCAGCACACGGGGTATTTTACAAACATTATCACTCAATTGTGAACTCGTGTATTGGTGTAAAGACCTGTATAGTCTTTCATGACAATGCGTGTCCTGAATCACACACACACACACACACACACACACACACACACACACACACACACACACACACATGAACAGTCTGCATGGATGTGACTGATCATGACATACAAAGAAAATCCCGACAGAGAAAGGCAGGACAATTACAACACAATTTATTAGATCTTCGGGTTAAACTCCATTTTTTTTTCAAAATGGACATATACAGACAAGCAATTCACTACTTTTCTCTCTCACTCGCCAGAAGAGTTCCTCCTCTGACAAATAAAAGTATTGAATTGTTGTCTGCCTTGTATGTCCATTTTGAATAAGTGCTCTAACTCGAAAATTCAAATTTGATTTGTGTAAAGTGTAATAAACTGAGTTGTGAATTTCCTTTCTAAAATGTTTCTTTCTTTGTTTAGATTTTCTGTGCATTTTAAACGCTTGGCAATCATCCTTTTGGTCTGGATTTCATTATAAAATAGCAGCGGCAATATTAAAATCATAGCACCTAAGGAAAAATTCAAAGTGCAGTCTCATGCCTCGGATCAATCGATCGATCATTCGATCAATCGCGATCGATCATCAGATGGATCGATTGATCCATCGAATACTCACATAGAAAAATAATTCGTCAAAACAATGAATCGGCCAGTAAAGCAAATCAATCTAATAATCTGTCATCAGTCAAAAAGACTATTAACCCTTATCATTCGGAGCACGCCAGTGTGTGGAATAAGTTTCGACTAAAATAGTTCAAGGGTAGTGCCAGAATAGCTTGACGCCTGTAGGCGCCAAGCTATTCTGGCACCACCCTTGAACTAAAGCCATTGGTGTATATCCTTATCTGTAAGTACTATAATGCAGCTTGCATGGCAGTGTACAAATTTGAAGCTTTTAGCCTCAGTATGATATGGGTTAATACGCTTAAATATAGTGACAGGCAAAACAAATGCGGCATCATTCGAGTTATTGGAAACACTGAAGTGTTTCCAATGACTCGAATGATGTCGCATTTGTTTTTGCTCGTCAGTATCTGTACTCACCCTCCCTGATAAAAAAGCCCTGGTCGTCGCCGTAACCGCAGCTAAAAGTGCACACAACTCCCATAGTCACATCCACACAGCCCCTCTCCAGTACAATACATATTGCACACTGCGCCATCCCATTCCCAAACTTGCGGGCACAATAGCTTGCCTAAGTCATTGCCGTTTTGACATAAATCTAGACCAGGTGAGGTACTACTTTCTCTTGAGCTCGTGTCATAATCGCTGGCAATCATGGTGCCGATTGCAATTAGTCGGGACAAGACGCAAAAAGCTACTGTTTCAAAGGTCACAACAGCAGATATTTCTTTGATACAAACAATATATAGGTGTTAATAGAAAACAATTGTTGGAGATATTTTAGTTATAAAGCAGGGCCCACGGCTCAATAAAACAACAAACATGATTTACAATGTAAACCTGAATCCTGTTCTGTAACTAAGTGTTTTTGTCACGAACCAAATGTTTCCGTATATACCAGTAAACAAAGGTCCTCGGGCCCAGGACGGCCGCAGTGTGGCCTTGGGGTTAAAAGAGTTAGCCCTATGCTTTTAGAATATCATTAACCTATGTGTGTGGCCGGCAGCGGCCAGTTTTACAGTATTGCATGTGCAGGAATGATGTGTTTGTGTGTGTGTGTAGGGGGCGGGGGAGGGCGGGAGAGGGGGTGGGGGGGGGGAGCTATCATGTTCGGTATATATTGCAGTGTGCAATATGCGCGGGCCCACTGCGGCCGTCGTGGGCCCGAATACGTTTACTACTGAGGTATTCCACACCACGTGCCTTTTGAAAAGACGAGACAGTGCAAACTTTCTTCTCGCAACCAAATCTGTTTCTTCAGCCGAACTTTCCTTTGCATTTATATTTACAGTCTGCTTCGCTCAAGGTCCGATATAACGACACCTTTTTTTTTTTTCGACAGCACGCCTGCTACGTAATTACTTCGCTTATTACAAACTTTGGATAACAACAAGAAAACTTAGGTCCCCTGACGATTTGTTATATCGGAAGTCTACTGTTTACTACTTCAAAAGTTACAGATCAATGATTAAGTCATTCAGCCCGACGGGCGTATTTCCCAAATTTTGGAGGCGTCATCTAATGACTATGCACCAGTTGCAAGAGATCGATCGACCATGATAATTCAAGGGCAGTACCAGATTAGCTTGGCGCCTGTCGGCGCCAAGCTAATCTGGCACTGCCCTTGAATTATCATGGTCGACCCATCTCCTGCTGTAGGGCGTCAGGGCTGAATGGGTTAATCCCTGCCCTGTCAGTGGTCACAGACAGCGTTTCTGAAATCGTTGCCGATTTCAACGTCAAAAAGCTTCAGCCGTCTTGAGAGCAAGGATGCAAAGTGGCGCCAGCAAGACGCGTGGATCCTCATGAGCCCCCCGCCACTGCGGATCTATGCCTCTTGCAACTGGATTTGCATCTCGGCGGCAGTGAAGGTGTTAAACCACGTTTCCTCCTAATTGGGTCTAGCCATGTGAACTGATATGACTGGAAGAAGTAGGGCCTGCAAACCCTCTCCAGATCCTCCCGTGATGAAGAGCTGACTTTTTGAATTTGAGTCTTGTTTGCTATTATGTCTCTTGTTTACGTTTAAGGTTGTGCGAGCAGGGTGCCTTGGTAAAAGTAGTGGACTTTGCCCTTTGGCTGTCGGCACCCACTTGTAGGCTCCAAGCTAATCAGGCACTACCCACTACAGCCGTGACTGTTCAACTACACTTTTGCAACAGAAGGTTACAAAACGCCTCGCTATGTCTAGTTATGGTTCATTTAGACACAGGAGAATCCAGTTTAGCACTGTCTTAATATCAAGTAACCTGACAACGACTCCGCGCCGTTCTATAATTACAACTGAATCAGTACGAGAAACAGCTAAAAATAGACACGCTGACGGCTGCGCAGAATAAATAAGTGCTATTACGTATGTGTGTTTGCTGCATGTCCAAACTGCCGTTAAAGTTCATTAGGTGTGTCGATATGGCATAAAGAACACAGACGGTGCTGAAATGTGTCTTTACGCGTAATGGTACTCTAAGCCATTACGGTCGACCCATCTACCGCAACCTCTCTCCGGCTCGTTGAAGACACCATAAAACTGGAGGGAGAGGGGAGCGGGGGAGGGGGGGGGGGAGAACGACAGATTCCACGGTACATTCATGAGTACCGCTATGGACATGTTGTTTGTAATGAGATGAGTGCTAATGATTCAACAATACTGGGGAAATGTAGGGGTTCAAGTAGGGAAGGGGATGGCAAGGGAACAAAGTCTACACTTCTCAGGGAAGTGGTTGTCTCTTTTTATGCAAATTGTCATGCAATATGCCTGTAAATGTCAACCCTGAAGTAATAAAAAATAAAGGTGACTGCCAGGCGTTTGAAAGGACTAGACAACTGCTAACTATCTGCAAGAGACATAAACCATCATGAGCCCCCGCAGTCGCGGTTTATGTCTCTTGTAAGTCCTATGTAAGTTCTATGTCCTTTATGCTGAGATTTGGTCACATTTAGTTTGTGTTCTTCAAGCGAATGCCGGTCAATGTGCTCTGGTTTCAGACACGAAATCCGTTAACACTGTGAACCAATCCAAAACAATGCAAAGAAGTGACATGAATCCCAAATTAAACAAAAGGTAAAAAAACAAACAAACAAAAAAACATAAGAGGCGTGAAGATGGCTTTATTCACTTGGACAAAACAAGTCAGTAATTTAAACGAACAAAACAGGAAACATTAAAGCAAAACTGAACACACACACACACACACACACAAACACTTTAAAAAAATAATTAGAAACACTGAACCGAACCCAGCGAAAACGAACAAAACAGAACACATAAAAGCAAATAAAAACCAACCTAATCAAAACTAAACACACACACACACGCGCGCGCGCGCTGTTTTTAAAAGTGACCTTTATAGACAAAACTGAACCGAACCATGCGGGGGGGGGGGGGAAAACACACACAACCCCCCCCCCCTCCCCCCCCCTCCCCCCCCCCTCCCCCCCCTCCCCCCCCCCTCCCCCCCCTCCCCCCCCCCCCCGCAAAAAAAACAAAACAAACAACAAAACCCCAAACATTCTTCCCAACCAAGCCAACCCCTCTCCCCCACCCCCCACTCACACCCCCCCCCCCCCCACCACTCAACTCCCGCCCCCCACTAACCTCCCCCCCCCCCCCCCACCATCCCTAACCCATGCACAAGCAGCCACAGATACTGTAAGCAGTACTGTTGGCTGCGTGTGCATGAGAGGTAATGATATTCTAAAGGCAAAGGGCTTTAAAAATCCAAAGGGCTTTAAAAATCCACAGTGTGTGTTTTCTTCTTAATTCTTGATCCAAAATTAATTTAATCTCAAGGATGAAATGACCGTCTTTTTTACACTGACCCAGAGACTGATCCGCGACCATGATAGTTCAAGGGTTTTGTGGGAATAGCTTGGCGCCTAAAGGCGCCAAGCTATCGCGACACCACCCTTTAACTATCATGGTGGTTGATCCACATCCATGTCGCAGCATGTCAGGGCCTTTGTGGGTTAAGGTTCAGCTGCCACCCACTAGCAGTACCCTACCCACCCTGTGCTGCTGACAAACAGGGGCGGATCAGTTACCTCGAAGGAGGTTTCAAACTTTTTGTTTGGGACCTTCTACCTGACACCTGACGCTAGACCTTCATTCTGCCGAAAAATCAAACGAGGAGTGGGGGGGGGGGAGAGGGGGGGGGTAGGGGTGGGGGAAGAGCGGGAGGGCAAAAATACCCAAAAGGAACTTTGTTACAACAATTTAAACAATTTTTGGTCGGGGTGGGGGGAACCCCTAGGATCTCCCAAGATCCGCCCCTGTTAAACTCTCGTACACGCGGCCACCAGCACTGTACTCAGTATCGGTTGGTGCATGCCATGTGAATAGAACATTGAATCAAATTGAACAGAATGTCCAAGAAGTCCAATCAACGAGAGTCCTTTTCCTTGAGGTTTGCAATGCCCCAGTCACTTTTGCGATCAGATTTCATTTCTCTTAGCGAAGTCTGGGGTGAGAATGATGTCACAGTGTGGTGTCTCTTCGATTGTGATGAGCCTGTTTACGATAACAAGTTCTTGATGAGCAGCAAAACAAGTAATAATGAGAGATAATAAGTTCATTAATCTCTTCACTGCCGGGGCAAGGCGAACGCTACCCAACGCCAAGAGACATACATCCGCTGCCGCAGTCGTTTCAGACGCGAAATTCGAAATCACTGGCAACAATGGGATAATGATGACACACACATAGTCCCTCTCTGTGAACAATTCTGAGGACTGCTGCTCCGATTGACTGCTGCTCCGACTGCAGCACCGATTGGAAGTCAAATGTGCGATATTAGTTGTATAAACAAATCGAATTATGACAGACTTTCCAATAACCCATTCAGCCCCACGCACGTATTTCCCCAATTTTGGAGGCGTCATCTAACGACTATGCGCCTTGTTGCAGGAGATGGATCGACCGTGATAATTCAAGGGTAGTGCCAGGTTAGCTTGGCGCCGACAGGCGCCAAGCTAAACTGGCACTACCATTGAATTATCACGGTCGATCCATCTCCTGATGTAGTGCGTCAGGGCTGAATGGGTTAAACGAATAACTAATTTTTGCTCAGGTCAACTGATAAAATGCATGTACTCTTGATAATCTTGCGAAGCACCAAACCATTAGCCTTTTCACTGTTGGGAGCGCTTTTTGTTGAGGGATGACTTCGCCAAAAAGTGCCACCGACAGCCAAAGTGTTAAGAAAAATCACAGACCAGTACAACGGGTAGTGAAACGCATTATCACAATATATTGAACTCAGGGCGTACTCATGTAAGATGTATAGTCTTCCATGACAATACGTTACTGAATCACACACATGCGTGGGTTAGGGTCCATGATGGGTTAGGATGATGATAATGATAAGCACCAAAACAAGTAATAAGGTGATGGTGGTGGTGGTAATGATGATGATAATCACTGATGATGCTGATGCCCATTAATGAAAACGATGATGTTGCTCTGACGATGAAAGTCTGATGATATGTACTGGTACTCTTTGATGACAGCGATGATCCTTGGCGATGAAAGGGATAAAACACTGTGTCCTTGTGACGAGTTCAGCGATGGCGATGCAGCTCTTTGGCAAGTGTGTCCTGTGGAGGGAAAACATTGTTTTAAATCAACGTTATGTGAAAAATTTGGTGACATGATTAAAATGAGATGCCAACTATGTTAACCCTTTGGCTATTGGTAACGCTCTACTGACTGCCAAAGGGTTAACCTTTTGGATGGCCAAAGCCATTTTCGTTAATGTGATTCGACAAAAAAGTGCTACTGACAGCCAAAGGGTTAACTCATTCTACCCCAGACACACCACATAAAGATAAGGATCGACCAAGCTATTCTGGCATCACCCTTGAACTATCATGGTCGATCTGTGTCCTGCACTGCAATGCAGTCTTCAGAGGACAGGGGCAAACTTTAAGGATTTCGGTGTTGGGGTAGAATGAGTTAAGCACTGGCAAGTTGGCCAGACTCCATTTGATGTCATTTGTGTGCGTTTTGGCTTAACCCATTTAGCCCTGACGCACTGCAGCAAGAGATGGGGCGACCGTGATAATTTCAGGGCACTGCCCTTGAATTATCATGGTCGATCCATCTCCTGCAACTGGTGCAGTCGTTAGATAACGCCTCCAAAACTTGGGAAATACTTGCGTCGGGCTGAATGAGTTAATTTTGCTTGCTTCCACCTGTGCGCACAACAGTTCAGCTTCGGACTGAAGACTGCATGGTTTCCAATGCATAGAGGCAGGCTCGAAGCGTGTGGTCCAGTTATATGCCTCTGATTTCCCACGCATGATTCAAGATTCAAAACTTTATTGTGTGTCGCGGACAATTTTTTTTCTTTGGTTGGGATTTTTATGTTAAACCAGGAATAATGGATAACAGTAATGAATATGTTTGCAAAGAGATCGTACACACAACTGAACTAAATAAACAGAATTAAGATACGCTATAAGATCACACAGGAGTGAAGGTTTTAACAGGAAGTTCTACAGTGGACTACCCCCCCCCCCCCCCCCCCCCCCCCCCGACCCAAAGTTCTCAGGCGCCAAGCTAATCTGGCAATACCCTTTAATTATCATCTCCTGCTGTAGTGCGTCAGGGCTGAATGGGTTAAGTCCAAGTTGACGGCTTTAGTCTGGCTTCAAGTCATGCATTCAAATCTGATATAAGAAGAAAAACTCTCACCTGTTCACCGCATGCAGTAGAAGTCGTTCAGGTCCCTGACTGTGACGACCTGAGATTTGTGGCGAAGCTGAAGGTGCCCCACACAACTGTTCTCTCTCAGTACGGCCAGTACGCTGGTCCACAGTTGGCTGGTCTGTTCCAGGTGGTTGGCGTTCCCGAGGATGTAGAGGCCGTTCTGGAAGCAAAGACACGTCATTCTGATTAACCCATTCAGCCCTGACGCCCTACAGCAGGAGATGGGTCGACCATGATAATTCAAGGGGAGTGCCAGATTGCCCTTGAATTATCATGGTCGATCCATCTTCTGCAACTGGTGCAATGTCATTAGCAAGGTTCAAGCTATATAGCCTAAGTTAAGGTCCTACTGGCACCACCCTTGATCTATATGTAAGTCTATTAGTATTAGTAGACATTAGTAGACATTTGTGTGTTGTACATTGTAGTGTTTGAGAGCCTCAAACACTATAATGTACAACACAAAAAGTAAAGGATAAACACCTGTAAGTCGTTCGGCTCGATCGACTTAATGTAAAAAGTAATTATCCTTTGTCTCGTTCGAGATGTGTCAAACTTAGATACATGGCATCTTGTTGTGTATTCGGATGTGGCAAATCTCGAATGACAAGTAATGACACATGACAAGTAATGACACATGGGTAGACAATTGCCAACAGATCAACTGTTGATGAACATAGTTTTTGTGACTTTAAAGGCCCACTACCACTGTTCAAAGATACACTTCTGTAACAGATGGTTACGAAACGCTACACACAGGACTAGTTATGGTTCATTTAGACACAGGAGAATCCAGTTCAGCACACGTCGTCTTTATATCAAGTAACCTGACAATGACTCCACTCCGTTCTAGAAATACAACGCTTTTCGTACGAGAAACAGCAAAAAATAGATTAACACGCTAACGGCAGCGCAGAATAAAGAAGTGGGATTACGCGTGTGTTTTTTGCTGCGTGTCCTAACTGCTGGCAAAATTCATTAGGTGTGTCGACAAGGCATAATAAACACAAATGGTGCTGAAATGTGTCTTCAATTTTATGCGTAATGGTACTTTAACAACACTTTTTTTTTTAAACCAACACTTGAGTCTTGAGCAGATGGCTGGAGACTACAGTGTAATAACATGACATTGAGATGGCAATGACAGATGGACTAACGGCCGGGATATTTAAACGCCAACCAGGCAGATGGCTAGTGTTGTTCTCTACAGAAGAACCAGCGACCTTTTTCCAGACCCCTGCTTTAACCCTCTGGGTGTCGGTATCGGTTTTCGGGCATGAATCACCGCGACTAAAACCGCTACCGACACCCAAAGGGTTAACCCTTTCCCCGCCACTGTACGTACGTCTTGTTTTCTGAAATTTGTTCATTTAACGAGCAAATCCTTCCAAGAACACGAATACAAACTGGTCTCAGCAAGAGGCATAGATCTAGTTTTCTCGGCGGTGAAAGGGTTAACGATATCAATCTTTCATCACTCTCCTAACACTTACCTGTGTACGTGGTGAGGACTGTAATCTGTGATGCGTTGTATCCCTGGCAAAGGAGGTGGTTCACCAGACAGGCCACGTATCTGGCTTCAAAGTTGTTGACGTACGTGTTGTCCGCGGTCTTCTGCTCTGGTTCCTCGTGATCCACAAAGTGGGTGTTGGTGACGACACCCTTGACGTCTGGCTTGTTGTTCACGGAAGGGTGGTTCTGCAGGTTGGGGTACAGCGTGGTGATGAGGGCCGAGATCTCCGGTCGCATGCGCCGTTGGTGACCAAGAGTGACACACCTACACAATACAATGACCAAGAGTGACACACCTACACAATACAATGACCAAGAGTGACACACCTACACAATACAATGACCAAGAGTGACACACCTACACAATACAATGAAATTTTTTTAAAAAATTTAAAAATGAAACAAAATAAAACCGGCCACCTTTTTAATATGTAGGCTGTGGAAACGCGTCAATGTAAGTTTACATAAGACATAAAACATGCACAGATAAATGCGCAACCTTCCCCCGCCTCCCCCCCCCCCCCCCCTCATCCCCTCGAAAAATAAGATCTAAACTAAACTATTTAGCCGGACAATGACAGTCAAAAATCCAGACCCTTTCTACTACAACTTAAAAAAAAACTTCAATGCACTCAGTCATGATGACATTATGAGCTTTGCTTCAACCGGACTGCAAAGTGCATCAGTAATAATAAATTGATCATTTGGCTGTCGGTAGCGCTTTTTGTCGCGATGATTCCTACAGGAATCGTCGCAACAAAAACCGCTACTGGCAGCCACAGGGTTAAATCTATCAGTCTGGCACACATATCTTTTACTCACTTCATTCCATTGTTGATCATCCTCTCGAACAGTGAAATGTTCAGGTTGTAGTCTGTCGCCAGGTGATGGGAGGCCGTGTTGGGCCGCAGCTGCTGATGATCGCCGATGAGGATGACGTGCTGGGCGTTCTCGGTGAGGGAGGCGGTGATGTGACTCTCCAGTATCTCCGCGGCCTCCTCCACGATGATCACAGACGGGGCCATGAGTCTCAGCTTGTGCTGGTTCCTGTTGGGCCAATGAAATAAATTGTTATTTTGAGGTACTCAATTTTTATATTATATATCCATTGATGAAAGACAAATTCCGCTTACAGAAATGGCGAAGGTCCAACTTTTTTGTTGCAATACAAGTAACAACTAGTTCGCAAGTGCTTGGAAAATGAGTGCATCTTTACTTTCACTATTGTTGCAAACTTGCAGATGGCGGCAAAACAGAAGTTAACCCAGTCTGTGTCTCAAATGGCACTGAATGGAATTCAACACCGGAATGTCCTAGCTTTTCCAAGAACATAGATTCAAAGTGGTGTCAACAAGAGGCATAGATCCTCATGCGCCCCCGCAATTGCGGCGGTTCTTTAGGATCTATACCTCTTGCAGTTGAGTGGTGTTTTTTTTCGGCACTGAACGGGTTAACCCCGCCCCTCCCCCCACTCCCTCTCCCCTACCCTCGCAGCGCATGCAGCCAAGAATACTGTCAACTCGTAGCTGCATGCACAAGCAGGTGAACCCGGCCCATGTCGAGAAAAGGTGAACACCACCCAACTGCAAGAGGTATAGATTACACTGATGCTTACATTGCGGCACTAGTGGTGGTGGTGGCGATGATGTGGGCTCGGTTCAAGATGGCGATATCACCTTTCCTGTCCTCCTTGCGCAAGCTGCTCAGCGTGTACTTTCGCAGAGACTCGTCCTGCACGCGGTTGCCAAGTCGAACAACATTGCCTGCACATAAATACACACAAAGAGTATGCTTTTAACAGTTTAAAATATGCCCGGAATACAGGAGAAACATTTATAAAAACAAAACAACAACAACAACAAACAAACAAACAAAAAACATTCGGTATAAAGAACGACGATGACAGGTCAAGCGTAGTGCCAGAAAAGATCAGAAGGCGCCAAGCTATTCTGGCACCGCCATTGAACTATCAAAGTTTCTTGATGTAGTGTATCAAGGTTAAACTCCCAGAACTAAATGACATTCAATTCCGGGAGTTTTAGAGTTAAACACGCTGCCGCAGACTCTGAAAGCAGATGTCCACATGCACTAGGGTATTAAACAATTAATCACATACCACTGAAGAAGGAGCTGATTCCCTTGATGAACTGATCCAGCGCGTGGTTGGTGTAAGCTACAATCATGATGGGCATGCCCTCAGGGTGGATGCCGGACACGCCCCAAGGTTGAATAATTTTGCGGTTGTGCAGCAGGGCCTTGACGATATTCAGCGCTGTGTGTGTCTTGCCAGTGCCTGGTGGTCCCTGGGGAACAACAGAGACAACATATTGAAACGTTGTATCAAAGGCACAACATAAAAACCTCAATATTTTGATCAACAGAAACCATTCTGCTAGTTCAGTTATCTTTAGCCGTACAAGTACGAAGAAAATCCCAATGAAGAAAGAAACACGCTTAGAAAAGACAATTACAACACGACAACCGTGTTGTAATTTTCTTCGACAAAAGCGTGTGAATTTTTTCGTTGGGATTTTCTTTGCATTTTACTTGGCAGTCACCTTTTTGATCTGAATTGCTTACATACATAATATATAATCCTTTGCAACTACCTTTATTAACTCATTCTGCCCGAGACACACCACAGCAAGATATGATTCAACCATGATAGTTCAAGGGTGGTGGCAGAATAGCTTGGCGCCCATAGGCGCCAAGCTATTCTGACACCACCCTTGAACTATCATGGTCGATCTGTCTCCTGAATTGTTATGCAACCCTCAGAGTATAACTCTGAAATGTGGGTATTTCGTACCTAGGGCACGATGAGTTAACAAATTGTACCACTTAAACCACTGTCAGTGGACCCAGCTGTCACAACACACCAAAGTCCGGATTTTCAACTCCAACGTAAAAGCAGTTCTCCTATATGGAGCAGAGACTTGGAGATTGACAAAAACCACTGTCAACAGAGTACAGATCTTCATAAACAGTTGCCTTAGAAGAATCTTGAAAATCCACTGGCCAGAGAAGATCAGCAACATCAGACTCTGGGAGAGAACAGAGCAGATAACAGCAGAGAATGAAATTGGGCGAAGAAGATGGGGATGGATTGGTCACAGTCTGAGAAAGCCAGCTTCCAGTATCACTAGGCAGGCATTGTCATGGAACCCCCAGGGAAAGAGGAAAAGAGGTAGGCCGAGAAACTCCTGGCGTCGAGACCTCCAAGCAGACATCAAGAGAATGGGAACCACCTGGAGTAAAATCGAAGGAGAAGCACAGGACAGGAGTCGCTGGAGGTCTCTCGTCGACGGCCTATACCCTGGGAGGGGTGACAGGCGTAAGTAAGTAAGTAAGTGGACCCAGCTTCTTAAACTACGTGTATTGTCAATTTAAATTCAACCAATTACCCCAGCCGTCAAAGGAACATAAATACAATGTGGCTTCAGCAAAAGGCACAGATTTCTTTGAGCCTCCGCAACTGCAGGGTGGGTGGATGGGTGGGCTGCAGGGTGGGTGGATGGGTGGGCTCGTGAGGATTAATAGTACCATACCTCTTAGGAGTTGGATCACGTTTTCTACCTTTCTGTCTGCCTTTAAAGTACCATTACGAGTAAATCTGAAGACACATTTCAGCACTTGTCCACACACCTAATGAACTTTAACAGCAGTCTGGACACACAGCAAAAGCACACGCGTAATCGCACTTATTTATTCTGCCCAGCCGTTATTTAGCGTGTCAAGTTTTAGCTGTTTCTCGTACTGAAAGCGTTGTATTTATAGAACGGAGTAGAGTCATTGTCAAATTACTTGTTATCAAAACGACGTGTGCTGAACTAACCATATTTAGACCTGTGTGTAGCGTTTCGTAACCAGCTGTTACAGAAGTGTATCTTTGAACAGTTACGGCGGTAGTGGGCCTTTACAAAAGTGTATCCTGAACAGTTACGGCAGTAGTGGGCCTTTAAGTATCACAGATACCGCAGTACATAATAATACAAATGCAACCCTGTGTCTGCCTGTAGAGGCTTTTGCCGCGATGATTCCTGCAAAAACCGCTGCCGACAGCCAAAAGGGTTAAAAATGAAATACCTGGATGATGGTGAACTCCTCGGACAGAGCTGTCTGCAGGGCGTCCAGCTGAGTGGGATCCAGACCGAGGACTGAGGCCTTCGGCCAGGCACTGCGATCCAGGACAGGCACCCGCTGAAGTGACTTGGCTCCGGCAAAGGTCGGATCATCCACAAGGCAGCTCAGGTCATAGGTAAGTGGCCTTGAAAGAAAATGAAAACGGTGTTCAGTCAATGTGATATGTTGTATATGAATATATATTTTTTCACATTATTTTCCTTAGAAGAAGGAAGCACGATTAGTGTTGTAACTGTCTTGTCTAAGCTTGCATCTGTCTTACTGTGTTACTGTTTTTTCTAAGCGTGCTTTTTTCTTCGTTTGGGTTATTCTCTGCATTTTACGCAAAGCTTGACAGTCGCCTTTTTAGGTCCAGATTTATTATTTTCATAGCCCAGCTTTTTTCGAAGAAAAACTTCTCGATAAAATTCTCTTACTCAGAATCAGGTGACATTGCACTGAAGCGATACATCTTCCCTTGCGACAAAATCTTGATTCAAACATATGAAAATGGAATGGGTGGAAAAAAAACCGATTCCTGTGAATATACAGCAGAACCTATTTTGAGAATGCAGCCACCGTTGGGTTAATGCTAAAGCTTGCAGCCACTTTTAAAAGCATTAACTGTTTCAGCATTAACCCAGCGGTCGAATTTCCAAACATTTGGCGCTGTTTTTGGTGTTCTTAAAAAATAGGTGCTCTCTTAACTCATTCTACCCCAACACCAAAATCCACAAATTTTGCCCCTGTCCTCTCAAGACTGCATTGCAGTGCAGGACACAGATCGACCATGATAGTTCAAGGGTGATGCCAGAATAGCTTGGCGCCCGCAGGCGCAAGCTATTCTGGCATCACCCTTGAACTATCATGGTGGACCCTTATCCTGCTGTGGTGTGTCTGGGTTAACAGTAGTCTTGAACATGAAAGGTAACAAGTGTCACCTGTCATAAAAGACCATGATTTAGGTGATTTCACAACAGTGGTCGACCAAAATAGGTACTGTTGTATAAAGTTTAATCCTCTGGCTGTTGGTAACGCTTATTGTCAAAAGCGAAAAAGGCACTACCGACAGCCAGAAGGTTAGCACATTCACCCTTTAAATACCACAATACGTCGTGGATCAGTGACAAATTTAGCGCCAGGCGCCAAGCTAATCTGGCACTACCCTTGACTCATTCACAGGACAAGTTTTGTCCGAGAGGCGTTTCGCCTAAAACTTTATCCTGTAAATAAAACGTTTCATCATGCTTGATCCATCTCCCACGGCTGGCATAAAACACCTGCTCCGCCCACCCCAAAAAACAAAAAAAAAACAAACAAACAAACAAACAAAGGAAACAAACCCACAAACAACCTAAAATTAAAGTTAACCCTCTGATTTAAGGGTTTAACCCGGCAGAAATTTGGAGGTGTCGCCAAGCAATATGTACTAGCTGCAGGAGATGGATAGACCATGCCAAGCTAATCTGGGACTACCCTTGAATTATCATGGTCTATCAATCTCCTGCAGCAGGGTGCCGGGGTTAAATAGTTAACTAGTTTAACGTACTTTTCGTGTATGGCTTCGTAGCTGCGGAGATAGGTGGGCGGCTCGACATCTGTTTTTCCCTTGATGATATAGCGTTGGAACGGCATCTGGGTATTGGTTTTCTGCAGAGCCAAGAGAACGTGCCTGTAAGCCTCAAAGTACACAACAGACTCGGCCATGACAAGCTTGGTTTCCGTGCTGAGGTTGTAGGCCTGCCGAGAACAAACAACATGATGTATACTAATTAACGTTTGCAGTAAGATGTAAGCATACATAATTTCAGGAATACAGCAAATGTGCCTGGAACATAAAATTAGCAAACGTGACAGAGCTGATTGATTAATGTGAGTCCCTGATTTACTGAAAGGGCAGAAATCAAAGGGGAAGAATCAAAAGGTCTCACAAAATTGTTTTTTTTTATTTATTTATTTATTTTAGTAAATCAATACAGTAAAAAGGTCCTAATCAGAATCAGGTCAAACAAACAAGATACAAACAAAACATGCAAGATACCTTGCTCACTCATTCATGAAAATTACAGTTTGGAAGAAAGGCATTTTAATGCCTAAACCTTTATCCTAAAAAAGGATCATCATCATCCTCAAACCTGATCCACCTGCAATTATTCTCATAAGTTCATGCAGGAATGAAGGTGGAGGGGGGGGGGGGTGGTGGTGGTGGTGGTGGTGGTGGTGGTGAGGCATGCAAATGTATGCCTCGCAAAGAATCATCGCGACAAAAACCGCCACCGACAGCCAAAGGTTCAACCTCTAATTCTCACCTTCTCGAGGTCCGTCTCAAACAGGACGGTGACGATGCCCTGCTGCAGGTCGCCCGGAGTGCTTTTGCTGACGGTGGCAAACAAGACGGTGTTGAAGTGAGAAGATGTTAGGCACACGAGAGAGCCGTAGATGAGACGTTTGGACTCTTTCCACTTCACGTCCTGCAGGGGAAGCACGTCGAACGACAGACGGAGGGAGACAGCCGCCTTGGACTTGGCTTTATTCACAACCCGCACACCACGGTAGATGCGGATGTTCTGGAATAAAGATGAAAAGAATACGGTGCCATTACACCATTAAAATCAGGCAAATATGTAAGAAAATGTGAGAGGTAACCCAACTGAAGAGGTATAGATCCTCATGAGCCGCCGCAGTTACGGGGGTTCATGAGGTTCTATGCCTCTTGCGGACACCACTTTGAATCCATGTTCCTCGGACTTCTAGGTTTTTTGTGCATCTTGAATTGATGTTATTTTTTAGTGCCAAGCTAACCAGTTACTACCCTTGAAAACCGTCATCAGTTCATTTAACCCTACCATTTTTTTTCAGACCTGGAAAAGCGCGTTAACCTCTTCAACTGTCAAGAAATAGTGAACACGACCCAACGGCAAGAGACATAGGTCCTCATGAGCCCCCACATTTGCGGGGGCTCATGAGGATCTATGCTCTTGCTGAAACCGCTTTGTATGGATCCACGTTTCAGTCTTTGACAACGAAGGCTCTTCTGACATCCAGTTAGCAACAATTTTACAGACACAGTCTGCGCGTGTCCACTGACAGTGAATACCTGAATGATGTCATGCTGCAAGAAACACAGATCCACATAATCCCTCGCAGTTGCGGGGGCTCATGCCTCTTGCTGAAACCGCTTGGTACGGGTCCGTGCGCTTTTGACAGCTAAGGCTTCCAGTTAGCGTGTCCACTGACAGTGAAGAGTGTGTTAAATACCTGAATGTTGTCCTGCTGCAAGAGACATAGATCCACATGAGCCCCCGCAGTTGAAACCGCTCTGTATGGACCGATGCTCCTTTGACAGCTAAGGCTCTTTGGCATCAGTCCAGTTAGCGTGTCCACTGGCAGTGAAAAGGGTTACATACCTGAACCATGTCCTCCTCATTCTGGTCGCCAAACACATCCCGGTAATCGTTGATGCCTTGGCGCAGTGGGTGCATGAAATCCTCGCGCAAGAGTCGAAACTGGACGTCGAGGTAGTGGTCCAGGTTCTTGTATGGTCCCGAGGCCTTGTTCTTCCGTAGAAACGCATCCGGATCATCATCCAGGTCAGCCAATGTGGGGAAGATGGACTCATCCTTGAAGGGCATGGGTGGAATCATGTCATCCTCTGGAACCACCTAAACAATTGACGATTTTAAAAATATATTTTAATTTTTTTTAAAATGTTTTATATACTTTTAAAGTTAACTCAAGTAATCTTTGACCCATTTAACCCCAAGGCCGCATTTCCGGAATTTTGGAGATGTCACCAAATGACTATGTACCAGTTGCAGGAGATAATTCAAGCTAATCTGGCACTACCCTTGAATTATCATGGTCGATCCATCTCCTGCTGTAGTACATCTGGGCTAAATGAGTTAACCATGGATAAAATGCTCACTTTCTGTGAAACAAAGACTACCCTTGAATTATCATGGTCGAGGCATCTCCTTTGTAGAGACCATCATGAACTAAATAAAGGGCCACCACCGCCGTAACTGTTCAAAGAAACACTTCTATAACAAGTAAACGCTATATCCAGGTCTAGATAGGGTTCATTTAGACACAGGAGAATCCAGTTCAGCACACGTTGTCTTCAAGTAACTTGACAACGACTCCACTCCGTTCTAGAAATACAACGCTATCAGTACGAGAAACTGCTAAAAATAGATTGACACACTAACGACAGTGCAGAATAAATAAGCGCGATTACGCGTGTGCTTTTGCTGCGTGTCCAAACTGGTGTTAAAGTTCATTAGGTGTGTCGACATGGCATAACAAACACAAATGGTGCTGACGTGTCTTCAGATTTATGCGTCAAGTGGTACTTAAGGTAAAAGGCTCATTTTACAATAGGGCTCGGAAAGCCGCTGACGTCATCGCGCTAGTCGTGGTGGCCATCTTGCGAGGATTCGCGATAAGGCCCTCATAGGGAAATCGCCTGTCAGGACAATGTATCAGAAAGTCCTGACGTGCTATAGGCAATAATAGCAAGTCTTGCCATCACCGCAGGAAACCGCTAACCAAAATCTGTTTTTGTTTGTTTCCAAAGAGGAAAAAACATGAAGAAAAACGTGTTGAAACACTACATCGCTATTATCTTGACTATTCTATCCTCTTACGATGGCGGCTGACGCACCGACGCTGGTACGCAACGCGGGGAACTACCCGGGTATAGGCCGTCGACGAGAGACCTCCAGCGACTCCTGTCTTGTGCTTCTCCTTCGATTCTACTCCAGGTGGTTCCCAGTCTCTTGATGTCTGCTTGGAGGTCTCGACGCCAGGAGTTTCTCGGCCTACCTCTTTTCCTCTTTCCCTGGGGGTTCCATGACAATGCCTGCCTAGTGATACTGGAAGCTGGCTTTCTCAGACTGTGACCGATCCATCCCCATCTTCTTCGCCCAATTTCATTCTCTGCTGTTATCTGCTCTGTTCTCTCCCTGAGTCTGACGTTGCTGATCTTCTCTGGCCAGTGGATTTTCAAAATTCTTCTAAGGCAACTGTTCATGAAGGTCTGTACTCTGTTGACTGTGGTTTTTGTCAATCTCCAAGTCTCTGCTCCATACATTGGAGTTGAAAATCCGGACTTTGGTGTGTTGTGACAGCTCTCTGGAACTCCACACTTTTTTCAACTGGAGAAAGGCTGCTCTGGCTTTACCCATTCGTGCTCTGGCATCTGCATCAGTGCCGCCTTTTTTGTCTATGATGCTCCCGAGATAGGTGAAGGACTCCACCTCCTCCAACGGGGTGCCAGCAAGCAAGACTGGTTCTTCCCTGGTTGCGTTCAGCCTCATTGTCTTTGTTTTCTGTTTGTGAATGGTGAGGCCCACTTGGGACGAGGTGTCAGCAAGCCTCGTGGTCTTGTCCTGCATTTGTTGATGAGTGTGGGACAGTAATGCCAAGTCGTCTGCAAAATCGAGGTCGTCAAGCTGTGTCCACAGTGTCCACTGTATTCCACTTCGTCTGTGCTCTGTGGTCATCTTCATGACCCAGTCTATGGCCAGTAGGAAGAGGAACGGAGACAGCAGACACCCCTGCCTGACACCAGTTCTGACCTGGAGCTCCCTGGTGAACTGCCCTTCGTGGATCACGCGACATGTCATGCCATCGTAGCTGCTCTTGATCAGGCGGACGAGCTTTGTGGGTACACCGTAGTGTCGTAGGAGTTTCCACAGAGTCTCTCGGTCCACACTGTCAAATGCTTTCTCATAATCCACAAAGGTGACGTACAGCGGGGAGCTCCCCGCCAGAGACTGTTCCACGATGATGCGGAGAGTGGCGATCTGGTCTGTACATGATCGGTTCTTCCTAAATCCTGCTTGCTGGTCTCTCAGCTGGGGGTCAACGGAGCTCTTCATTTTACAAGTAACTTGCAACACGCTTTTTTTTTTTCAATAGTCTTACCAGTGCTGCCTTTTGCAAACTCACGCGGCAGACTAGCTACTTACAGGTATGTCCTCAAGGGCTCCAGCCATCGAATTCTCCCCAGTGCTTGGGTCGGTGAAAGACAGCGATGTTCCCAGTGTGGGCTACAGGACGCCGGCGCAAAGGTGGAGATTATAAGCCATGGGGTGATGTGGTCCATGGGCCCATACCTGATATCCCTGAAAGAAATCAAAGATTTTAGTGGTATTTTATATATTATCTGTCGCCTGCTACTGACCAATGGCGTAGAATATTTTTCAGGAGGGGGTGGGGGGGGGGGGGTGTACACGAGATGTTAATTTTTTCAATAGTCTTACCAGTGCTGCCTTTTGCAAACTCACGGCAGACTAGCTACTTACAGATATGTCCTCAAGGGCTCCAGCCATCGAATTCTCCCCAGTGCTTGGGTTGGTGAAAGACAGCGATGTTCCCAGTGTGGGCTGCAGGACGCCGACGCAAAGGTGGAGATTATAAGCCATGGGGTGATGTGGTCCATGGGCCCACACCGGATATCCCTGAAAGAAAGCAAAGATTTGAGTGGTATTTTATATATTATCTGTCGCCTGCTACTGACCAATGGCGTAGAATATTTTTCAGGAGGGGGTGGGGGGTGGGAGGTGTACACGAGATGTTAATTTTCAGGTCCCAAATATCGAACAACGGGGTGGTGGGAGGAGGATCGGCCTCGAACCAACAAAACAAAACCCCACGACAGTCAAAATATTACGATATTAATGCAGAAAAGGCCATCGGGCGTCGGCCGAGGTTGGCCCTCGCACTGCCGTGCATTGGGATGCAAAGACACAGGAAAATGAACTACTATCAGCATTGCCTACTTGTGAAGTACCGACAAGTCGCGGACTATTTTGCGACACGAAATCAGTGCTGGTTATACACTGCTTAGACATGCCGAGAATGAACTACTAGGTTTGTGGATCTTGGCAGACCAATTGCGTGTGTGTAAAAATTCCGGAATATACAAAGTCATCATCATCATCAGTCCCTTGCCCGAACTGGGCGTTGGGGGGACTGAAAGGCAGCAGCAACAGACAGTGCTCTCCACTGAGTTCTATTTTGGGCGGTGGCAAGCAAGTCTGGCATCTCGAGTTCGGTCCATTCTTTTATGTTTGCGACCCAACTCTTTCTCTGACGACCTCGCCGACGACTTCCTTCGAGAGTGCCTTGGAGGATAGTCTTGGACAAGGTGTTGTGTCGGGTCACGTGGCCAAACCAAGCAAGCTTGCGCCGTTTCACAGTTGCCAGAAGGGGTTCATGTGGGCCCACCAGGGAAGTGACGATGCTCCGTACATATTCGTTGGTCTTGTGCTCGCGGTACGAGATGCGGAGCAACTTCCTCATGCACTTGTTCTCAAAGGCCTGGATTTTCTTTTCTGAGTCTGCAAGCAGTGTCCAAGTCTCACAGCCGTAGAGTAGAATAGACACTACGAGGGACTTGTAAAGCCTGTACTTGATGGTGAAGCTGATGGAGTTACTTCGCCATATCCTGTCCAGCCTGGCCATTGCGGATGTTGCTGTACCTATCCTGATACGGATCTCTGCTATGCAACTACCGTCTTTGGACAGGGTGGCTCCCAAGTACTTGAAGCTATTGACCTCTTCTAGCTTCTGGCCATTCATGTGAATATTGCTGCTGCTGTCGCTTGTGGTGTTGATCATCACTTTGCTTTTATCCGTACTGATCTCCATGCCATAAGACCCTGCGCTACTTGAAAGTTTGTCTGTCAGGTTTTGGAGCTCACTATTGCTGCCTGCCATGAGGTCAATGTCGTCTGCGAATCGAAGATTGCACAGGGATCTGCCACCAATAGAGATTGAAGTATGGTGGTCGTGGAGGGTTTCCTGCATGATCTTCTCCAGGAATATGTTGAAAAGGACAGGAGAGAGCAGGCATCCTTGACGGACACCGATCGTCGTCCTGAAGAACTCGCCTGACTGATTGTTAAGTAGAACCGCGCTGCAGGCGTTCTTGTAAAGCGCTTCTATCATTTGGATCAGTCCTTCCTCTATGTTGAACGATCTCATGACTTGCCAGAGTCCGTCGTGCCAGACGCGATCAAATGCTTTCCTGAAATCAATGAAGTTGTGGTAGAGTTCGCGCTGATGCTGCAGATGTTTCTCGATCAGGACGCGGCAGTTGAAAATCTGCTCTACAGTGCTTCTTCCAACTCTGAAGCCAGCCTGTTCTTCTGCCAGCAGTTCCTCGGCGAAAGTTTTGAGGCGGTTGAGAATGATTCTAAGCATTACTTTGCTAGGGTGACTTATCAGACTGATAGTTCTGTAGTTCTGGCACTGTTTCAGGTTTCCTTTCTTGGGGAGCGGGATCACTAGAGACTGTGTCCATTCTACTGGCCATTTCTTTTGCTCCCAGATCTTTTGACAGAGTGTAGTGAGGACCTTCGTTGTTACTTCTCCTCCATGTTTCAACAGTTCAGCAGGTACGTTGTCTATACCTGGAGACTTTCCTCCCTTCAGGCCGCGTACGGCTGCTTCCACCTCTTCAGCTAACACTGGCAGGTCTTCAGCCTTCCTGGCCCCAGCCTGGTTGTTTTGGAGGATGCTGGTGTCTGGCTCAGCCTTGTAGTTATACAAGTCTCGGCAGTACTCAGTCCATCTGTTTAGTACAGCAGTGTTTTCCGTAAGGAGTTGGCCGCTGCTGTCTTCGATGACTGTGGCTGTTCGCTGTTGAGTCTTGGCGAGGGTCCTTAGCGTTTCATAAGCCTTCTTGCTGTTGCCGTTTGCCATGCCCTCTTCCACGCTACAACACTGGTCTTCAATCCAATCTTCTTTGGCTTCTTTCATCCTCTTCCTGATCTTCTTGTTGACAAGTCTGTACTTGTTTGCTGATGTGAGGTCTTGGCCTCTCTTTTTCTTCCAGGCTCTCCTCTCTTCACAGAGATCGAGGATGTCATCGGTGACCCAGGGCTGTTTGCGCTTCCTCTGCTTCCCCAGCACTTCTTCTGCTGTAGAAAGTAACACCTCTTTTATATTTCCAGCAAGGGTGTCTACGTCGCAGTCCAAAGTAGCCAAGGCTGCAAATCTGCCTCCCACCTGGGCTTGGAAGAGCTCTTCTACTTCCGGGTCTTTTAGCTTCTGGAGGTCGAATCTGATGCGAGGGCTCTTGCTATCTCGTTTCAATGCCAGCTTCAACTTGAGGCTAGTAAGGACGAGGTTGTGGTCGCTGCCAATATCAGCGCCAGGAAAGGACCTCGTTTGTGCTTTGTTAACGCTGGATTTGAATCGTCGAGGCAGCAAGATGAAGTCAATCTGGTTATGGACCAGGCCTCCTGGCGATTGCCATGTCACTGTTCTTGACTTCTTGTGTGGATGGAGGGTATTAGCAACGGTGAGACGGTGACTCTGTGCGAACTCTAAAAGTCGCAGGCCTCTGTCGTTTGTTTCTCCAAGGCCAAACTTGCCAGCTGTTCCTGCCCATTGTTGGTAGGCGTCAGGGCCGATCTTTGCATTCCAGTCACCGAGGACAGTCAGAATGTCTTTCTTAGGTGTTTTCTTGATGATGTTGTCCAGTTGTTCGTAAAATTCTTCTAATTCTTCATCATCATGATCTGCTGTTGGAGCGTATACTTGAATGATAGTGATGTTGTGCGGTCGGGCGGAGATGCGGATGGAGATTAGTCTGCTTGACACGGGGGTGCAGCTGATGACAGTTCCAGCCACCTCTTTCCTTACGATAAAAGCTACGCCATGTTCGTGCTTGGTTTCTTTTCCGCTGAACCAGATTTTATGGCCTTCATCTGTTGTTGTTTCTCCGAAGCCTGTCCATCGAACTTCTGCAAGTCCTACAATGTCCCAGCGATAGCGCTTCAACTCGTGGGTGAGTTCCTTCACTTTGCCGCACTGGTAGAGTGTGCGAACGTTCCAAGTTCCGATAGTTATTCCTTGCATGGGCAGCTTGATGGTGGGTAAAGTAAATGTTGGCATTGAGAACACGAGTTTTCATTCTATGCTTATCGCCAGCGCACCAATAATTAATAGGCGGCTAAAATTCACATGTTTAGACGAAAACTAATTTTTTAAAAGCCCGAACAAACATGATATCGCATGTTTGTGCGGGCTTTTATCCACTGTTTTGGGCGTCAATCAATTAATCAATCAATGAAATCAAAAGACCACATACGACATGGCGGCAGGACAAACCTGTACTGGTAGTGGCCAGGGAGAGATGTACTGCATGGGTACTATGTCGACCACGGGCACTGGGGGTCCACACATCATCATGGGCTGTTCTGCGGAGGGGTATCCTTTGGGTCCGTACGTGCAAAGGGGTATGTTCCCTGCGAAACCTCGGGAAGAAGAACTAGACAGATGCTGAAACATATTTGAAATTTGACTTTCCGCAACGATAAAGCTAGCGAGCACCGATACCCTCCAAGAGGTCTGCAGAAAGCTGCACTGATCTGAACTCTGATAAGTGTCGAAGAAGACTATTGAAATTTAGGTTAGTTCGGATTTAACGTCCACAGCACCGAGGTGATCATGGACGGCCCTGACGGACGGGTTATGGGGGACAGGGAAATCTATTGCCTATGGAGTACGACCTGAACACTGATCAACTCAGGCGCACTCCAACTGTGACACTTCGATTTACCAGGACCTTTCAACGGACATGCTATTGAACAAATCCGTGTTTCCCCCTGGATCGTATTGAAATTTGGTTGGTTGGTTGGTTAGTTCGGGTTTAACGTCCACAGCACCGAGGTGATCATGGGCGGCCCTGACGGGCGGGTTCTGGGGGACAGGGAAATCTATTGCCTATGGAGTACGACCTGAACACTGATCAACTCAGGCGCACTCCAACTGTGCCACTTTGATTTACCAGGACCTTCCAACGGACAGGTTATTGAACAAATCCGTTTTCCCCCCTGGAATGTGAGCCCAGCTACCGGGGCCGGGACGGGATTCGAACCCACGACCCGGCGATTCCCTTCGCTCTCTTGCTCCGACGTTTAACCGCCTGAGCTATTTCGGACTCTATTGAAATTTTTTTTCCGGGGGGATTTATACCCCTCGGGTGGCAGACACTGGCGCGGACGATCAGACTGTCGCTTCAGTTTCTCCACCCGGGCCAATCAGACGCATGGTCGGTATCTTAGCTCCGCCCAGTCAGAACAAGCTCACGTAAGTGTGATACGCGGGAAGTCACAAAGGCAGCACAAACAAAAAGCTCCCGACCCTCTGCAAGAGGCTCATGAGAATCTACGCCTCTGGCTGGGCGCATACACGACAATGTTAATCCTGAGCCCTGGGCGCTGAGCACAAAAACTGACCGCCGACGTGACGACACACTGTTTGAAAGTGTAACCACACCCCTTTGTTCTCAATCTGACGGAAACGGCCGGAAAAGGGTTTAGCTGCAAGGATGACACTAAGTCTTTTCATCTTCACAGCTAATTGCAGATATCGGGGGCAACTCGGGAACGTATGACTTTACCAGCACAATGTACTCCATGGAAAGACGTCCATGAGCGGCGGCCTTGCCGGGATGATTCATCTACCGCATCTTGTAATAATAATGGCTGCTAAGATCATGACAATAAAATGCGAGCTATCTTGGCTCTAAACATGAAAGAGATAGGTTTAGGGTAGGAAGGGAGGGGGGGGGGGGTGCTTGGAGTGTGGGGGTGAGAGATGGAAGAGGGGCCTTGAGATGCCCGCGACATGTGCACGCAGAAAATTCACAATGAAAGTTGTTTCAACTCCTCTCCTTCATATCACAGTAAACGTCGGATGTAGCAAATAAATAAAATAAATTTGTTACCAAATTTCTAAAATAAGAGTAAACAACACACTTTTTTGTCCCCAAATTGAAAACTAAGCTAAAAATTATATTCTCAATAACACTTGTGCAAGGTGGACGTAAATAGGAATTTATCGTAAGGTAGCAAATCACCAGCGGATTCAATGTTGTTTGTTGCTTTATCCCAAGTTTGTTACAAGCAAAGCATTTACATTGAAAAATGCAGCTGGGACAAAACCAATTCGTGTTTTATCGGAATTTGAAATAAGCGAAGTTACTTCTATTGATTATTGTTTAATGCCAGTTGCCTTACTGTCGTTAACTCATTTCGCCCCGACAGACCACACAAAGACATGGATCGAGCATGATAGTTCAAGGGTGGTGCCAGAATAGCTTCTAAAATAAGAGTAAACAGAGCTAACTGCAGATATCGGGGGCAACTTGGGAACGTATGACTTCACCAGCACAATGTAACAGTTCACGGAAAGCTATTCTGGCACCACCCTTGAACTATCATGCTCGACCTTTGTCTCCAGAATTGTAATACAAGGCAACTTCAACATTTGGGGATTTCGGTCCTGGGGCAGAATGTGTTGAAAAAATAAAACAGGAATGTGTGTTGGTGCCTTTACAGTCTGACGTAATTTATGGATACACATCGCAGTCAATGCAGCAAATAATAAGAACAAATTAATTGACGAGCACAAGAAATGCGATATTTAAAAAAAAAGTCGCATTGTTGTTATAAACGGCATATTAAACAAAGCATGAACTCGGACCTCACTGTCTACACTGACGAACAAAAGAAATGCGACATTTTTGGAACCATCGGAAACACTCCAGTGTTTCCGACGGTTCCAAAAAATGTCGCATTTCGTTTGCTCGACAGTGTACTTTAACACACAAAAAACTATGCTCTACACAAAGTAGAAGAGACTTCAGAACTAGACAAATAGTATCACACTGTAAACAGACATACGCACTGAGGTACATACGCAGTTACATTGTCAAACAAAGACTGGGAAGGAGGGAGAAGGGTCTTAAGGGGTGTAGGGATTAGGATCAAAGCGTCGACACGGGTGACTGACAGATGGAGACACAAAAGGGTGCGAGAAAACTTTGAGCTTTTGGCATTCGACTCACAGCAGCCGAGGAGAACGGTCCTCCGCTCCTCGCCTAGCCAGAGAGAAAACAGAGACCCAACGGAGAACGGACACCGCTCCGCGGGGTAGCCAACCGAGACCAAGCCTCGCCTCAAGCAAAGCCAAGTAACAGCACAGATGGCCTCCAAGAAAAACAAGCCGCCCGCCCTTGTTAGGGCGAACAGACGCCGAACCAACAAAGACCAGGTGGAAGACTATACCGCCAGTCTCCCTCAGGCGCCACAACAGCAAACAAAGGCTACAAAGGTGACAAGAAGCCAACGGCCTCCATTGTCCCCACCTTTTCAGCGAAGAGATCAGCCAGCGCAGCCGTACTGGGAACAGGTGGGGGATTCACCCCCTCCCCCCCAGGCGCCGCAACCAATTCAGCCAAGGGAACAACCAACGTGGGGGCTCCCGCCCCCGCAGCAAACAGCCCACCCACCACGACAGGTGACACCTTTCGAACGCCTGGCACTTCAAGGAATGCCGATACCGCCGAGGGGGCTGTTTCCCAAGTTCGACGAGCTCATGCGGAGAAGCTTGAGCCAGTTGAACCATGCCGCAGCCCCCGAAGAAGAAACACCACCGCCGGAATTAAGACAACTCTTCCAAAATTAACTCAACTCACTCAGCATGCAACAATACCAACACGAAGAAGAAGAGGAGACAGCCCCCGCCAAAGAGCCCCCCACACAAGAGCTCAACCAGCAGCCAGCCGCACACGAGACTGCCTGCCCCCTACCAGAGACCCTACCGCCACCAGACTCCGAAGACACGACGAATTCCACAGAGTCTGTCTCCCCACCCTCCCCAGGGTCAGTCCACATCCCTGAACACCTACTAAAGAAACGGGCGTGGACCAAGAGAGAGAAGAAGATCCGTCTCAAGAAAATGGACGTCATCGACCTGGTACTGTTGCTACAGTCAGCAATACCAGTCATCGACGCAGTGAAGGGGGACGAGTACCACCGAGCACTCGTCGCCACACGATGGCTAATAGACACTGGAGAACTCGCCGATCTCTGTCCACCCAAAACTACGAACAGCGGAAGCCAAGCAGTCAAAACACAACAAGACAGCAACTGCCAAGCGACAGTAACCACAGCAAACAAAGATACCGAAACCGCAACCACCACAGCGACCAACGACCGAGAGCGCCTGACACCACCAGCAACCCATGAGAGGGGATGCAACACTGACCTACCAAGGCAACAGAAGGCCAGGGCAGACGCCCCACCGACTGACACCACCAACACGGCCACCACGACCACCCAGACCCCCGATGAAGCGAACAAGAATCACAACCCTCAACCACCGGCCAAGAGACAACAAACTACAACCCACCAACGCCACCGCCCACCAAAGAGATTCAGGACACAGCAACGCCCGGCACTACTTCCCACACCACCACCCCACCTCCGTCTACCACCACCACATCGCCACCCATCCCGCCCATTCCAACGCCAAGCACCAAGACCCAGAATCCACTGGCCACCACCTCCACCACCCCGAATCCCCGCACCCTGCCTCCACCAGCCACGGTTTCGCCGGCCACCACCACCCCCGCCACCACTCGTACAAGAACTTTTAGAGTGGCTGGCCTGTCAACACCCTCCAGCCTGGCACTAAAGCAACGGTCCCCCGGCCTCACCACCCGCCTCCTCCACCACCAACCACCCGGCCCTGGCAACACCATCAGCCACTGCGCGACGGGGCGACAGACAGTCAGCAAGACAGGCCCCCTCCCCCCCCCCTCCCCTGGCCCATCCCCCCTCAGACGAAATCAGCGATAGCTGGAAGTCTTAGTCCCTGTAAAAAATTGCACTTGCACTTGCACTTGAGCTTTTGGTCTTTTGACCGATACAGCTAGTTGCAAGAGGAATAGATCGTCATGTGCCATGGGAGCATGACGATCTATTCCTCTTGCCCTTGGTTTCACAAGCAGCATTTTCTTTGTTCAAATGTACTGTGTTATCAATGTGATGGTTCTTGTAATAAACAAAACCAAAAAGGTTTACTGTTGATATTTTGTGTGCTTCCATTTTATTCCATCCTACTACATGTTCATTCAAAATTGAAATTTTAAAGCTGTTGTTTTTTTTTTATATATAAATTATGCATGCTGATGAAGATGATGTTGAGGAATGGATGATGATATGATGATGCCATGGTGGTCCATGTGGTTGGGGCCTACGTGACAGGGCCGCATTCCAGGCTTCCTGTCATACATATCCTTGTGTTAGTCTTGTTATTGTTCAATGTTATTACACCGCACATAGTTATCGTAGTGCACAAACATACCTCGTTTGCAGTTTAACTTTTAAACAATTGAGACAATGATTCATTGACCTCATTACCGTCCCGGCAACAAAGTGTGTGGGGGGGGTGGGGTGGGGGTGGGAGGGGGGGTGAGGAGGAGCAGAGGGGGAGGGACCCGTACCCTAAAATCGTTAGCTTCTTCAGAATTAATGCCAGTGGTTGCAAACAAAACAAAAACAAACAATCAAGCAAAAAAACGGCGTTGACAACTTTGAGTTTATCTGCCTTAACCCTTTTAACCCCAAGGTCCCATTTCTCAAATTTCGGAGGTGTTGCCTGATGACTATGTACCAGTTGCAGGAGATGGATTGACCATGATAATTCAATGGCGCCAAGCTAATCTGGCATTACCATTAAATTATCATGGTCAGTCCATCTCCTGCTGTAGGGTCTCGGAGCTAAGTGCGTTAAAAAGCGGCGTACTCAAGGCACTAAAGGGGTCATCATCATCATCAGTCCCTTGCCCGAACTGGGCGTTGGGGGGACTGAAAGGCAGCAGCAACAGACAGTGCTCTCCACTGAGTTCTATTTTGGGCGGTGGCAAGCAAGTCTGGCATCTCGAGTTCGGTCCATTCTTTTATGTTTGCGACCCAACTCTTTCTCTGACGACCTCGCCGACGACTTCCTTCGAGAGTGCCTTGGAGGATAGTCTTGGACAAGGTGTTGTGTCGGGTCACGTGGCCAAACCAAGCAAGCTTGCGCCGTTTCACGGTTGCCAGAAGGGGTTCATGTGGGCCCACCAGGGAAGTGACGATGCTCCGTACATATTCGTTGGTCTTGTGCTCGCGGTACGAGATGCGGAGCAACTTCCTCAGGCACTTGTTCTCAAAGGCCTGGATTTTCTTTTCTGAGTCTGCAAGCAGTGTCCAAGTCTCACAGCCGTAGAGTAGAATAGACACTACGAGGGACTTGTAAAGCCTGTACTTGATGGTGAAGCTGATGGAGTTACTTCGCCATATCCTGTCCAGCCTGGCCATTGCGGATGTTGCTGTACCTATCCTGATACGGATCTCTGCTATGCAACTACCGTCTTTGGACAGGGTGGCTCCCAAGTACTTGAAGCTATTGACCTCTTCTAGCTTCTGGCCGTTCATGTGAATGTTGCTGCTGCTGTCGCTTGTGGTGTTGATCATCACTTTGCTTTTATCCGTACTGATCTCCATGCCATAAGACCCTGCGCTACTTTTCAACTGCCGCGTCCTGATTGAGAAACATCTGCAGCATCAGCGCGAACTCTACCACAACTTCATTGATTTCAGGAAAGCATTTGATCGCGTCTGGCACGACGGACTCTGGCAAGTCATGAGATCGTTCAACATAGAGGAGGGACTGATCCAAATGATAGAAGCGCTTTACAAGAACGCCTGCAGCGCGGTTCTACTTAACAATCAGTCAGGCGTGTTCTTCAGGACGACGATCGGTGTCCGTCAAGGATGCCTGCTCTCTCCTGTCCTTTTCAACATATTCCTGGAGAAGATCATGCAGGAAACCCTCCACGACCACCATACTTCAATCTCTATTGGTGGCAGATCCCTGTGCAATCTTCGATTCGCAGACGACATTGACCTCATGGCAGGCAGCAATAGTGAGCTTCAAAACCTGACAGACTAAAGGGGTAATAGATCGCATATCTCCTTGATCAGTGTTTTCAGTATGTCTTCCAACAATGCTGGACAAAAGGGCTAGCTTACATTATGAAGTTTGAAAACGTAAAATGCAGGACTTGTCTGTTGCTCTTCAAGTTTGCGCGCAGGACTGAGAGTTCATTCCGTTACGCTCAAAAGACAGTGAAATTCCCTGGTAGGTCTAGCGAGTCCGAAATAGCTCAGGCGGTTAAGCGTCGGAGCAGGAGAGCGAAGGGAATCGCCGGGTCGTGGGTTCGAATCCCCGTCCAGGCCCCGGTAGCTGGACTCGCAATACAGGGAGAAAAAACGTATTTGTTCAATAGCATGTCCGTTGAAAGGTCCTGGTAAATCAAAGTGGCACAGTTGGAGTGCGCCTCAGTTGATCAGTGTTCAGGTCGTACTTCATAGGCAATAGATTCCCCTGTCCCCAGAACCCGCCCGTCAGGGCCTTCCATTATCACTTCGGTGCCGTGGACGTTAAACTCGGAACTAATCATGTAGGTCTACGCGTGTCTACTCAATGTATGTACGGGCTGTCAAAAAAAAGGTGGAAATGTCTTATTTGAGGCAAGACAACATTGATAAACCGTTGTGTGGGCGATTTTTATCAGTCAAAGCTCATCATGACGCAGTCGCTTTAGCCTATTTAGCACTGACGCACTACAGCAAGAGATGGATCTACCATGATCGAAAAGATTGTGCTTTCGCAACTTTTGTATCACCTGGCCTTGAATAATCTTATGGATCCATTTCAGTCAGCCTACAGATGTTGCCACAGTACTGAAACAGCATTTATCAGAATCATGAATGACTTGCTACTTGTTCTGGATGATGGTAAGGTGTCAGTGCTCGCTTTACTAGATCTTTTTAGCGTGTTCGACACAATCGACCACACTACCCTGATTAATCGTCTCAGTCCAGCCGGCTTGTTTTTGGCATTGATGGCACTGCCCTGTCTTGGTTCCACTCTTACATTACTGAGCGATCACAGACTGTGTCTGTCGATGGGCATGTCTGCACCTGCCAGCCTCCGTTTTGGGGTCCCACAAGGCTCAGTATTAGGCCCAGTGCTTTTCCTACTGTATGTACAGCCTTTGTCCAGTATTATTGCTGGACACTCTGTTTCACATCACGCTTACAGTGATGATACACAGCTCTATAAGTCAGGTAGTGTGTGAGTCAGGTCAACGAGATCATCCAGGGTGTGTCACATTGCATTCTTGATGTGAGGCTGTGGATGTCAGAAAACAAGCTCAAACTGAATGAAGGAAAAACGGAAGCCATGCTCATTGCATCACCCAAAATGTCTTCTTCTACCGCCTTGCCTCAGCATATCATGATTGAGAACACGACCGTCAGCTTCTCTCAGTCAGTGAAGAACCTGGGTGTTGCAATTGAGCATGGCTTGTCCAAGGATAAACAGGTGATAAACATTTGCAGGGCAGCCTATTTGGAGATGCGTCGTATTAGCTCTATTAGACAGTTCCTTACCTCAGAGGCTACAAAAACTCTAGTTTGTTTATTTGTTCTGTCTCGCATTGACTATGCCAACTCACTCTTATCTGGATGCCCGCAGTATCTATTTGATCGGCTCCAGAGAGTCCAAAATTCAGCCGCACGTCTGGTCATGAAAGCGAAAATGTCAGACCATGTGTCCCCCATCCTGCACGCTTTCCACTGGTTGCTAGTGAAAGAGAGAATCAAGCACAAAGTCTTGTCCATTTGTCATGTTTCCCTTTCTGGCACTGGACCCACTTATCTCTCAGAGTTCCTTCACTGTTATATCCCTTCGAAGCAATTGCGCAGTTCGTCTGACAATAAAATGCTTCGTATTCCTACAGTAAGAACTAAAGGATTTGGGCAGAGATCTTTTTCTTACCAAGGTCCATCAGTCTGGAATGATCTTCCTAAATCATTAAGACACAGCGAGTCTAGTGCCAGTTTTAAACACGGCCTTAAAACCCATCTTGATTATCAGTGTTCATGTATTTAGGGATTTTCTGTTCTTTTGTGTAATTGTACATGTGGCTTTTTTGTGTCACTTTTTGTGTAATATTTTTATTGTTCATATGTACGGCGCCTAGTGCATCTTACCATGTAAAGGCGCCTTATAAATCTTCCTTATTATTATTATTATAATTCAAACGTAGTGCCAGATTAGCTTGGCGCCAAACTAATATGGCACTACCCTTGAATTATCACGGTCGATCCATCTGATGAAACTGGTACAGTTGCTCGGTGACACTTCCAAATTTGTCCTTGGGGTTAAATGGGTTAAGTTTACCGTCATAGTGACAGCAATCCACAAAGGTGTAGATCCTCTCCATCCCCCCCCCCCCACCCCACCCCAAACAAAAAAAAAAAAAGAGGCCCTCGAGGATCCATACCTCGGGTGCCCGGCGTATTGAGTTCACCATTTCTTGATACTGTCAAAATGTACATTTCAACATTCTTAATAATGAAACGAAACGCTCAGTTTTGTTTTATTTTGGCGTCATTCAAAACTGAAGTCTGAAATTCGAAGTATACATGTTCTAATTTGCGGGTGTAAAGTACCAGTGGGACATTAAAATGAAGATAGTCAGTGTAAAGCAATAGTGCAGATACAAGCATATGCCAGCAGTCACCAGGGGCGCATGAGCGTCGGTGCATCTTGCAGGTGGAAAGCTCCCTCCATTCGCTACCGATTGAAAGAACAAAGATTAACCCATTCAGCCCCGACGCCCTACAGCAGGAGATGGATCTACCATGATAATTCAAAGGTAGTGCCAGATGAGCTTGGCGCCTGAAGGCGCCAAGCTCATCTGTCACTACCCTTAAATTATCATGCAGGGGCGGATCTGGGGGGGGGGGATCCTAGTGGTTCCGGAACCCCCCACCCCATCCAGACCCAAAATTCTTTATAATGCTACAAAGTCCCTTTTTGGGATGTTTGCACGCCCCCCACCCCCCCCCCCCCCCCCCACGTCATGGTAGACCCATCTCCTGCAACACAGTCTTTAGGTGTCAGCTCTAAATTTTGGATATAAGGCGGTGAGGTTAAAGATACCACAGACCAAACAGGTTAAAACACTCCCCGACCATAGGGGCCTGACGATGGTGCTTTGACTAAATGCAAATCCGCTGAGCCACCGAGCTCTGTTCAGAAAAAAGAAAGAAAAAAAAGTCAGTGTAATATTTTATACTTTTAAAGTTACCCGATCACTTAGGTGCTTGGTGATGAGAACACTAATACGGACAGACACACAAAGCTTAACCCATTTAACCCCATGGTCGCATTTCCCAAATTTTGGAGGTGCCACCTAAGGATTGCGGATATGGATCGACCATGATAATTTAAGGGTAGTGCCAGATCTGCTTGGCGCCATCGGGTGCCAAGCTAATCTGGCAGTACCCTTTAATTATCATGGTCGATCCTGCCGGCTGTCCGGATACGCGGCATATGCCGCGTATGCAGACGCGGCAGGTCTCGAATGAGTTAAAGTGGTCAAAAGGTGTCACTGCGGCCAGCGCAAAGCGGTTCACGTACCGTTTTCCACACTCGCGAAACCAAACAAAATGAAACAGATCGCAAAATTCACGCACACTGTTCATTTTACGCCGCTTTCTGTCAAGACAAGGCACACACAATGACAAACATATGACAAAACAAACAAGATTGTCCCGCAAAGACTTCACCTGGGTTGATCACATTGTGTGCGCTCAGTTACACAGACCCACACTTCACACTTTGTTTGTTACGTCACTAATCCGCTAGTGGGGAGGGGAGGAGGGGTGTGAAAGGGTACGTTTGCGTGGTGACAGGCTGAATTTAATCACGCTGCTATGCATTAGGCGCTCATTGAATCAAACATATGGTAAATCAAACATATGGTAACCCTCTGGCTAAGACGGGTTTCTCAAGAAATGAGCACAACCATCCCAGTGTGCAGAAGGACAATGGGCAGACATCGACCGCATTAGGCCCGCGCACACTTGTGCGCGGGCCTAACAAGACGACTTCGGCCCGATGCCATTCTGTACACTCGGTTCCCACCTGCAAGTTGGTCAAGTCAAAATTAAATTGTCTGCGAGCGGTAGCCTTTCGTCTGCAGAAGGCATAGATTTTGTTTAAAGGCTAGGAAGCTTCAATTACCGACTCTCATGCTCTGTTTAACACCCCTAGGTCCATCAGTACTGACACAAATGGGGACGATATTGTGTGTTTTGTCTTTGTTAAACAACACACACACACACACACACAAACACACGCACGCACGCAAGCAAGCACATACACAAACTGTGAGAAAATAAGGCGAAACTGAAACGTTTGAATATAATTTATGGAAGGTATTCTCTATTGAGGATATCCTGTATTATAAACTTTCATGATATAAACAATTCGAAGTTTATTATGGAAAATAACTACAAGTATTTTAAATAGTATACATATACCCAAGGTCAACCAAACGACAGCCGTGTGCGGCCGACATCACGCAGAGGACCTTTTGTTCACTGAGATTATTTAAAATATTACTTAACTGTCTAAACTTGACAAAACACTCACCCTCAGGCACAACAAACACATTTTTGTTTAATTTTCTACACGCATACAGACATCTTACAAACACAACTGGCAGCGTTCAGTATCGTTTGTACTTACAGTAGCAATAAACATGAAGAAGATACATGCCCCTTCTGCCCTTGCTACAAAAATCTCTTGAAATGAGAAATGGAAAATTTTAAATACATAAGCAAAAAATAAATACATACACAACCGAAACATAAATACACTTAAAACACATTTCAAATCCAAGAAAAGATAAAATACAATTCATCATATGCGTTGCACTTTGTCATAAATTGGCAACATCCTTAACTCATTGTTCCCGAGGTACGAAATACCCACATTTTGGAGTTATCCTCTGAGGACTGCATTACAATTCAGGAAACAGATCGACCATAATAGTTGAAAGGTGGTGGCAGAATAGCTTGGTGCCTGTAGGCGCCAAGCTATTCTGCCACCACCCTTCAACTATCATGGGCGAGCCATATCTTGCTGCGGTGTGTTGCGGGCAGAATGACTTAAACTGTATTTATGGTTGCACTATACATACACATAATGTACCGTATGTGCTGCACAAAGTCGGTGTTGAATCCATCCAAATGTAAAACCAACTCACTTATATTAATGAGAGAATCGGATGGATGATGGATGTTTGAGACTGCAATCAAAATGCAATATGTGTAATTTGCAAATGGTTTTGGAAAAAGGTCTGACCAGAACTGACTCTAGCAGTACCGAATAAAGACACACAATTAAAGCCCGACGTATACCGTCTAATAGGTGATCACAGTGTTTCCATGGGAAAGGCTACAGTCGCCTATTACACGGTACACGACGGGCTTCAAGTGAAGACCTGAACACCGCAAAATGCTCAAATCTTTTTTTTTTAAAATCACAGAAAAGGCCGGACGAAATAAGACTGACTTCAAAAGAATACTTAATCACAGACTTTTTCAGCCTAGGAACACAGGTGTAAGCTGTGTCAGCAAGAGGCATAGATGCTCATGAGCCACTGCAGGGTCCCATGAGCATCTATGCTTCTTGCTGATGGACATTCTGCTGACACGTAAAACGATGTACATGTACCTACAACGGACACTGTTTTCTCTCTCTGCTTTCACAATCAGGACGTAACGTCACAGGGACATGCAAAGGAAACAAATGATGCCGCCCTGAGGGAAACCTGTACATATAGAGATAAAGCTGAGTGCTGGTCTGTGATTCTAAACCCTACAGCTCTAAGTCATAGGTCGAAAATCACAGACACAGACCAACAAACACATACTCTATCTTTGTTGGTCATAGCGATAGGCTGTTGTGCAAAAGCGACAGGGGAGTGGGGGGGGGGGGGGGGATGGAGAAACGGACTAAGAGGGAGAGGCTCAACAGTCAGTATGCACAACAGGATCCTTCTGCAAACACTCCAATAAGAACAGAGTTGTTTGTGGCTAGTAGTAGAAATTAATATCACAGATAAACCAGTACGATTGTTGTACGACGGACTACAACTCGTAATGACGGACTGATGATCCCAGAAACACACAAAGTCAAATACTGGTAAGCACATTCAGAATGAGCAGAAACAAAAAATATCAAGCCAACCATGAGCAGTACATTGATCATAAGACGCAAAAGCTGGGATGGGTTCGCCATGACAGTCCAAGGGTAGTGCAGTGCCAGGCTAGCTTGGCGCCTGAAGGCACCAAGTTAATCTGCCACTATCCTTGAACTGTCATGGCTGATGCATCCTCCCCCAGCTCTGCAGATGCCGCCAAAAGTTGTTCAAAACCATTAATTAACCCATTAAGCCCTGACGCACTACAGCAGGAGATGGGTCGACCATGATAATTCAAGGGTAGTACCAAATGAGCTTCGCGCCGACAGGCGCCAAGCTCATCTGGCACTACCCTTGAATTATCATGGTCGACCCATCTCCTGCAACAGGTGCATGGTCGTTAGGTGATGCCTCCAAAATTTGGGAAATACGTACGTCGGGCTGAATGAGTTAACACTTTGACTGTCGGTAGTGATTTTGGTCGGCGTGATTCCTACTGGAATCACCTTAACCAAAATCGCTACAGACAACCAAAGGGTTAGCTAAGGTACCATGAACTAAAACATGTAATGGTGGACACGATCTTTCATGAAGATCAGAAATGTGTGTTGGTTACATGGAAGCATAAGTACATGTTATGTGAGGTGAACTGACTGTTTTAAGCTTAAGGAAAGTGCCTGACAGCGATAAGGTAATACTTCAGCCATTCCCACTATCACTCATCATCACATTCTACCATCAGGCAAAGTACTATTTTGACGAAAATGATTAAACAAATGTAAAAAATAATGTAACATTAAAGGTTGATATACAGAATGATACAAAGAACAGACACAAGTAGAATAAACATGGTAGCCAGTGTATATTTGACAACCAGTTTTTCTCTTTTAGCTCCAAGGCTGATATATACAGAACAATACAAAAAGCAGACGCAAGTACATTAAACATGACAGCTAGTGTATATTTGACCTCCAGTTGTTTTTGTTTTTTTATAGACACAACAATTATTCTTCACTTTTTGCGCTAGAAACAACTCTCTCACTTTAAGCACTAAAAAGGGTGACACAAATCCACATGACAGCCCAAGATTAGTGTCTGATTAGCTTGAGCCAAAATTAGTGCCTGCATGGATTAGTATATTGTGAGAAAGACACTTTAACAACTGGATGGTAGACTCCCGGCTTTGGCTCAAGGGTAGTGCCTGATTAGCTTGGCGCCTGCAGGCACCAAGCTAATCAGGCACTGCCCTAGAGCAATAACAGTCGATTCAATGCCTGCGTAACAAGGGTACACACAAGAGACTACATCTAAGGATCCTCCATGCAGTGTCATTCAATGTCATTCAAAACCAGGAAGGCCAACGGAGACGCCAAACTGTCGGGATAGCTGTCGTAGTCTCTCCTCTAGTAATGTACAGCGCTGAACGCTCTGTTTGTAGTTGTATTTCAAGTCCTCAATCTCCTCAAAGAAATCGGGACCAAAGTTTTCCAACTCTTTCTTCAACTGTGGGAAAAAAAGAAGTAAATCAAATGATGTGTTAATTATATCGTTTCCTGCATTTTTCCCCATGCCCCCCCCCCCCCCAACCACCACCATGAAACCTAAAACTCTCTCAAGAGACAGTTACTACAGTATGTAACAGAGGTTATTCATGATTCCAGCAACTCACGGAATCAACAAATACCCCTTCAACATGGTTTCCAAAATATTTAGACTTCCAAGAAAATGGGCAGCGAAGATTGCTCTGTGGTGATCAAATAAAATGAAATAATAGTAATGCACATGTATGAACAAAGAAGAAAAAAGAGAAGTAAATACATAAATAAATAAATAAATAAATAAATAAATAAGAAATCACAAGTTCAATACCACACTCCATTAATTGTTAGCCATAATGAACCTTATAAAACAGAACATAAAATAAGAAATTTGTTTTCTGACAAACCTAACAAACTGTATGAAAAATGAATTTTTCATTAAAATGCATTTTTTTGAAAAATACTTATCGATGGTATTACATTGTGGAAAATCCCTTAGCTAGCCTAATTTTAGCCAAAATTTGGTCAGTTGTGTCCGTATAAGGGAGTGTTGGCAGGAGTGGGGCGCCATAGACCAGGCCATGACCCGAATAGCCTCCCCTTATTCCCACCCGGTACGAGACTACCCGTCATCCCTCAGTTTAGTTCCTTAGCGTACTTGAGGCAAGCGGGGTAGGTGGGAGGAACCTTCGAGTAATACCATCGGTAAGTATTTTTCAAAAAAATGCATTTTAATGAAAAATTCATTTGTTTTCTCAAAACACATTACCGATGGTATTGCATTGTGGAATTCCGAAGAGGAGGTGGGTGCCGTTATAACGCCCCTACTGCCAACAGACCAACCCTCAGACCCGCCCTCCCGAAGCAAACTCCCGATAATTTTAGTTAAGATACTTACGGCGCCTATGGCGCCGGGAGGGAGTGTTGCGCCGCCGCGATGTCTCCCACCAGCGCGAGGTTCTGCCTCTGGGCGGAGAGATCCCTCAGGTAGAATCTAGCAAACGTGTTCTCAGCTCGCCATCCCACTGCCGCCACAATGTCCTTGACTGCACAGTTGCGGTCAAAGGCGAGACTGGTGGCCATGGCTCTGACCTCGTGTGCCCTGATGTTCATAATTTGGGCTGCACCTGGGGCGAGGTCCTGATAGGCGGAGCAGATCACCCAACGGATCCAGGAGGAGATGGTCTGTGCTGAGATGTCGAGTCTACCTGGAGACAAAGGGAGAAAGAGGCGAGTACGTCCTCGGCGCAGCGGCTTGGTCCTGCGCAGGTAAACACGTAAGGCTCTCACCGGGTCCTGTTGTCTGGTCTCCCGGGTGGAGTCTGTCGTACGTAATGGATGAATGGTCATCATCTGTGGGTTCATCAAAGGCGATCGCGTCTTGGCCAGGAAGGATGGTTCAGGTAGCAAATGCACGGAACCGTCTGTCCGGAACTGCAGGCAATCTGCGCGTGTGGACAGCGCGTGAAACTCACTGACCCTGGACGCCGTGGCTAGGGCCAACAGGAAGCACGTCTTTCGAGTAACGTCCAGCAAGCGCGCCAACTGCAGGGGTTCAAACCGGACGGAGTTGAGCCACGTCAGCACCCAAGGTAGGTCCCATCTAGGCAACAGCGAACGCAACGCCGGGCGTTGTAAGCCGAAGTGTGCCATCAAATCAGCGAGGTCTTTGCAGCCACCAGGATCGGGCCGGCCCAGGTGACGGTAGGTGTCAGCGATCATGGCAAGGTATCCCCGAATGGTAATTGGCGCCAATCTCTGGAAGGTGAAAAGCCAGAGGAAGAACTCCGCCAACTGGGGTGTCATCAAAGCCGTAGGGGGGAGGTCGTTGTCAGCACACCAGTTGCAAAGCACTCTCCACTTTCCCTCGTAAACTCGTCTGGTGGAGAGTCTGCGTACAGCAGCGATAGCTTCCACTGCCGCACTAGAGAAGCCTCTGCTGGTGAGGGCTTGCCGCACAACCTCCAGGTGTGTAGGAGGAGCCGCTCTGGGCACAGATGGAACAGTGGTTGACGTGGTTGCTTGAGCATCGTGCGCGGACAGGGGAGCTGTAGTGGCGGGCACGTGGCTAGGTTCAACAGGTCCGTAGTCCACGACTTGGTCCAGCTGAAAGGAGCCACCAGGAAAAGGATCGTGTTGCAGCCGCGGAGCTTGAGGAGGACTTTGGGCACCATCACCGACGGAGGATACGCGTAGGCGACGAGCCCGTCCCAGGGAATGGACATCGCGTCGACCGCCCAAGCTAGCGGGTCTGGCACTGGTGAGACGAACAGCGGTACCTGGTGGTTCCATCGGGTCACGAAGAGGTCGATCATAGGAGTCTCCCATTTGGCCCCGATCATCTGGAAGATGTCCGGCCGCAGTGTCCACTCGTGTGGAGAAGCTGTCCTCGTCACGACAGGGAGTCGGCGAGCACGTTGAGATGCCCCGGAATGTGTCTGGACCACAGGGTGATGCCCCGATCCTCACACCAGCGAAGCAGTTGGTAAAGGAGGATGCACAGTGATGGAGAGTGGGTCCCGCCCTGCTTCTGTAGGTAGGCGACAACGGTGGAGTTGTCGGACAGCACAAGGAGATCCTGTCCCCGGAGTTGCGAGTCCCACGTCATCAAGGCCTGCCAAACCGCTTTCAGCTCTAACCAATTGATGTGTCGGGTCAGAAGATCTTGAGGCCAAAGAACCGAGGCTGTGATGAACGAAGGTAGTAGGTGAGCTCCCCAACCGGTGAGGCTTGCGTCGACACAGAGAGACAGGTGAGGAGGTGGTGTATAAAGCGGGACTCCTGATGCCAGCCAGATAGGGTCTGCCCAGCGCAGGAGGTGAGGGCGTAACATCGGGAGCACCGGAACCAGCGCGTCGATGTCGTCCTTCGAGGGTCGCCAATGCAGTAGAAGGTGTAGCTGCACAGGCCGGGAGTAGAGTCGTCCTAGGCGAAGCAGGTCGGCTGCCGCACTCATCAACCCCAGAAGTTGTAACCACACGCGAGCAGGGACACTGTCCTGTTGTGCGACTTGCCGTGCCAGATCACCGAGTTTCTTGATACGCGCCTCCGGCAGCCGCACTTCGTTGAGGTCGGTGCGGAACTCCATTCCCAGGTGAACAAAGCGGCGGGACGGCGAGAGGTAGGACTTGCCCATGTTGACGATGAACCCAAAAGAGTCGAGGAGGACTAGGAAAGCGTCTCTGTCCCTCTCCAGAGTGGAGTCTACCTGGTTCCTCAGGAGTAGGTCGTCGAGGTAGTTCGACGTAGGACTTGAGCTCGTCCGTCTGGCCCTGGCAACGACGGCGTCCATGATCCGGGTGAACACCCACGGGCTGAGGTTGAGGCCGAAAGGGAGGGCGCGGAACTGGTAGACTACTCAGGCGAAGGCGAAGCGAAGGAAGCGTCTGGCCGTTGGATGCATCAGAACATGAAGGTAAGCGTCTGACAGGTTGAGGCTGACGGCGAAGTCCATGGGCTGCACCGCGGCTCGGAGGGCTCGTGTGGTCTCCATACGGAAAGCCGGGGCGACTATGAACTTGTTCAGAGCAGAAAGGTCGATCACTGGACGCCACTTGCCCCCCCGGCTTGGGAACGACAAACAGACGGCTGTAGAGGGCTGGGGTGTCGTGTCGTAGCACCACCTCCGTGGCGTTCTTCTGGAGCAGAGCGTCCACCTCATTGCGTAGCGCATCGGCTCTGAGCAGGTCGGTCGGCACCGCAGTCCAAAGTGGAGACCGGCGCAGAGGAGGGGGAGACCGAAAGGACAGCTGAAGGCCCTGACAGACAGTCGACAGGATCCACGGGTCGTCGGGAAACAGCGCCATCCACGCGACGCTGTGTAGTGCTAGCCTTCCGCCGACAGGAGACCCGGGAGCGATTGGCGGCGGCGGAGACGGTGTGCAGTCAACGGGCCCGACCCCGCCCGAAGGGACGTCGGGCAGGTCTAGGCCAAGCGGGGGCGGGAAACCACGAAAGGAAGAGTGAGGACTATCACGGCGTCTTGGTCCCACAGTACTGGTCCGCCGACGTTGACTCGCTACACGTAATCTGTCTCTGCGTGTGTCAGTGTAACCACTCGAGTTCGACGAGCTAACCGCCCGAGAGCGGTAGCGGCGACCAGGATCCCTACGAGGCGAAGAGCATCGTCTCTGCGGGCTGCGCCTGGGTAGTGGGCTGTATCTAACCAAAACAGAGGAAGAGATCGGAATGCCTCCACTAACCTGTGACCTAGACGAGGAGCGAGCCCTGGCATCTGGTTCGTCCGTCCGTCGTGTTTCCACTCTGGGCTGCCGGTGGGCGGTAGCGTGGACATCTCTCGAGGCCGTGTCCCGTTGTACCCGAGACTCATGTGTCACCGTGTGACTACTTGTACGTGGTCGTTTCTGCCTGTCATGTCTGCGATCCATCATGTGTTTCTGGACTGGTAGCGTCGTAGATTCGGTTGCCGACGCCAGCCCGAGGGAAGGATCACTCTTCTCTGCCGTCTCCAGAGGCGTACTGAGCGTCACCCCTTCCGCTGCCAAGGGTTCAGTATCAGATCTCCTGGTCGCCACGGTAAGGGTAACCTTAGTAGGGCCCTCCGCGATATCTTGCGACTTACAAGCTTTACTTGGTCGGGACGTATTAGCCACTGGTACCGGCTTGGTCCCCGCCTTGGTAGTCCGCACCGGGTCTATCAGTCGGTCCCTGACAGGAGTCGGTCGCTCTCGGTGGTAAAACCCCCACAGCTGCGACCATCTTTCTTCCAGCCATGGGGCGCACACCACACACGTATGGGTCGAATCGCAACCAGCACAGGGTGGGCAGACTGCATGCACGTCCGAGGGCCACTGAAAGTCACCACACAACGTGCAGGTACGAACCTGGTATCTGCAACAATAGGGTACAATGAAGAACAAGCGAGCGTGGCCTCCGAGGTCACGCAAAATAAATCGCGCGCGATGAAACAACGAACATTATCGAATTCGAAGGAGAGTACAGTGCGTGCCTACGCTCAGCGCTCCTTCCCACCCTAGAGCGCCGGTCGAGGGCATTCACCGAGATATTACCTGTCCATGGCAGCAAAAGGTAGCAAACCCACGTCTCTCCCCCGAAATGGGGCCACTGTCAGCCGGTCGTTGAAACTCGTCGCCAGTCATGACCGGGCAGGCTCCGAAGTCTCGACACCGCGGCAGGTCGCGTGATTTCGAAGTCCCAACCGCCAAACCCTCGTCGGCAAGTGAACCCTAAGTCGACGAAAGAGAACCGGCACAGCAGAGAGTACAAGCCGTCCCAAACGACTCAAGCTCCACAGTTCACACGTTCCAAAGTTCCAAGCTCACAGTAACCAAGGTCGGGCGACCGGTTCAAGTTTAAAAAAAAACGCAGAGCACGAACAGACACAACCTTCCTAGTGCTAGCTAAGAACTAAACTGAGGGATGACGGGTAGTCTCGTACCGGGTGGGAATAAGGGGAGGCTATTCGGGTCATGGCCTGGTCTATGGCGCCCCACTCCTGCCAAAACTCCCTTATACGGACACAACTGACCAAATTTTGGCTAAAATTAGGCTAGCTAAGGGCTTTTCCACAATGTAATACCATCGGTAATGTGTTTTGAGAAAACAAAAGTCCTATACATTATTGACGGCATCTGTGTCAAACTTTATCAGCTTTCATAAGCCAATGTCGATGGTGCAAACTCTGCGCACAAAATTATTTCAAGTGTCCTGCACTTACCCTCTCCACTTCTAATCGTAGTTTGTCTTTGTCAAGGTTCAGTGACTTCACTTCCAGGCGAGCCTCAACGTTCTCTCTGGCCATCTCCTCGTACTTGCGTGCCTTCGACAAGATGTCACTTGTCACCTGAAAAATTCATTTTTCTCTAAAAGGTATTTTTTCGAAAAATACTTACCGATGACATGACTACATGGGAATGTCTACTTCTAGGCTCAATTTTAGCCTACTTGCCCGTTGTGTGCCCACACAACCCGAGAGGCACCCGGGGAACCCCCCCCCCCCCCCCCCCCAGAGGGGCCGAGAGTTATCTCCCCATACCTGCCTTACCAGATCCGGTCACGAGACCATTCAGTCTGATACTTCGCTCGAAAGCGGCAAGCGGGGCAGGAGGGAGGGTCATCCGAGTTATGTCATTGGTAAGTATTTTTCGAAAAAATACCTTTTAGAGAAAAATGAATTTGTTTCTTCAAAAACATTACCGATGACATGACTACATGGGAGAATTGCGATGAGGAGGAGGGTGCCGCCCAAAACTCCCCAACAGAACAGCGCCGTTCTCCCCGTCGCACACTCCCGACAATTTTAGCGAAGTACACCATGGTGCCGGTGGCGCCGGGAGGGAGTGTTGCGCCGCGGTGATGTCCCCCACCAGTGCGAGATTCTCTCGCTGGCTGGCCAGGTCCCGGAGGTAGAAACGGGCAAAGACCGACTCGGTTTTCCAGCCCACGGCCGCCACGATGTCCTTGACAGCGCAGTTTCGATCAAATGCGACGCTCGTGGCCATAGCTCGTACCTCGTGTGAGTGAATGTGCAGCCTCTTCGCTCCCTGAGGGGAGATCTCCTGATAAGCGGAGCGTATGACCCAGCGGAGCCAGGAAGATCATCTGGGCTGTAATGTCACGCCGGTTGGGTCTTAGAGGTAGGAAGAGGCGTGACCGTCCCCTGCGGACGGGCCTAGATCGCCGCAGATAGGTTTTAAGGGCGCGCACGGGATCCTGTAGCCTGGTCTCCTGGGACCGGGGTCGGTCTCTCAGCGGCCTAATGGTGAACACCTGAGGCGGAGTTAAGGAGACCTGTTCTTTGCCAGAAAGGCTGGGTCCGTGAGAAGCTGGATGGAGCCGTCTGTTCGGAACTGCAGACAGGAAGGGCGTGCCGAAGCGCATGTAGCTCGCTCGCACGCGAAGCGGTAGCAAGAGCCTGCAGGAAACAAGTCTTGCGTGTCAAGTCCGCGAACTGGGCCAAAGGTAAAGGTTTGAAGAGGGCGGAGTTCAACCACGTGAGCACCCAGGGTAGGTCCCAGCGAGGAATGAGCGAGCGGAATGTCGGGCGCTGTATGCCGAAGTGTCCCATAAGGTCGGCTAGGTCCTTGCAGGCGCCCGGATCGGGTCGTCCCAGGTGACAAAAGGTGTCCGCAATCATGGACAGGTAACCGCGTACCATGATGGGGGCTAGGCCGTGGTCTCGGAAGAGCCAGAGAAAGAAGTCCGCCAGCTGAGGATGAGTCAGATCCATGGGGGTAAGGCCGTGATCGGTGCACCAGGAACAGAGGGCTCGCCATTTTCCCTCGTAGACTCGAAGGGTCGATAGTCTACGGGCCGCAACGATCGCCTCCTTTGCTGCACCCGAGTAGCCTCTAGCTCCGAGGGCTTGCCGCACAACCTCCAGGCGTGAAGGAGGAGTCGCTCTGGGCAGGGGTGGAACAGCGGCTGGCGCGGTTGCTTGAGCATGGTCCACGGGGTGGGCAGCAGCAGGGGCGGGTCCGTGGCGAGGCTGAGCAGGACGGTGGTCCATGAGCGGTTCCAGGCGAACGGCGCGACCAACAGGAGGATCGCCGAACAGCCCCGCCATTTGAGGAGGACTTTGGGAACGAGGACGGTAGGGGGATAGGCATAGGCCACAAGGCCGTCCCAGGGAATGGAGAGCGCATCGACAGCCCAGGCAAGGGGGTCGGGAATCGGGGAGACGAAGAGGGGCAGCTGGTGGTTCCACCTCGAGGCGAACAAGTCGACCTGGGGAGTCTCCCAGCGGGCGCAGATCATCTGAAAGATGTCCTGTCGCAGGGTCCATTCCGTGTGTAGGAGCTGGCCGCGGCAAGACAGAGAGTCGGCCCAGAGATTCAGGTGTCCGAGAACGTGCTGGGCTCGAAGGAAAATGCCCCGGTCCTCGCACCAACGCATCATCCTGTAGAGGCGCATACACCGGTCGGGGGAGTGTGTGCCCCCTTGCTTCTGGATGTAAACGACCACCGTCGTGTTGTCCGAAAGCACGAGAAGTTCCTGGTGTCGGAGGAGGTCCTCCCAGAGATGAAGGGGTTGCCAGACGGCCTGCATCTCCAGCCAGTTGATGTGGGTGTGCGCCAAGTCCGAGGGCCAGGGGCCCGAGGTCGCGAGGAACCGCGGTAGGAGATGGGCCCCCCACCCCGAAAGGCTGGCATCGACGCAAGGAGAGATCTGTGGAGGGGGAGCGGCCAGGGGAACTCCCGACGCTAGCCACGTAGGGTCGGTCCACCGACGAAGGTGCGGACGGAGCATCTGGGACACTGGGATCGCGGTCGTCAAGTCTCCGGAAGACGGGCGCCAATGGAGAAGAAGATGCAGTTGAATCGGCCGGGAGTAGAGATGCCCTAGTGGGATAAGACCCGCTGCGGCGTTCATCAAACCCAGCAACTGAAGCCAGACTCTGGCGGGGGCAGCATCCTCCCGAGCTAACTGGTCGGCTAGATCCGCAATCTTCTTGATCCGGGGCGCCGGAAGGCGAACCGAGTTGAGGTCAGTAGCAAATTCCATACCCAGGTGCACAAACTGGCGGGAGGGAGAGAGATCCGACTTGCCGTCGTTTACTAGGAAGCCCAGGTGTGCCAGGAGGTGCAGGAGAGCATCTCTGTCCGTGGCTAGCGCGGTCTCCGATTGGTTGCGCAAAAGGAGGTCGTCCAGGTAGTTCGACGTCGGACTGGAGGAGGACTGTCGGGCTAAGGCGACTACGGCGTCTATCAGCCGAGTAAAGACCCAGGGGCTGAGGTTGAGTCCAAAAGGCAGCGCCCGGAACTGGTAACGACGCCGTCGATCGCAAACCTGAGCAACTTCCTGGAGGCCTGGTGCATCGGGACATGCAGGTATGCATCGGAGAGGTCCAGACTGACTGCGAAGTCGAGAGGCTGGGCCGAGGCTTTCAGGGCTCTGGCAGTCTCCATCCGGAAGGAAGGGGCCGAAATGAACTTGTTCAGCGCCGAAAGATCGATGACCGAACGCCATCTCCCTCCAGGCTTCGGCACGACGAAAAGGCGGCTGTAGAAGGCCGGAGAGTCGGGGACTCGGACAACCTCTGTGGCGGCTTTCCTCAGCTGGGAGGCGACCTCTTCCCTCAAGGCGGCGGCCCTCAGCGGGTCGCTGGGAATCTCGGTCCAGAGAGGGGCACGACGTAAGGGCGGCGGGCTTCGGAAGATGATCCACAGACCCGTAGAGACGGTGTCGCAAATCCAGGGGTCGTCGCCAAAGAGCGTGAGCCAATTTCCGCGGAAATCGGCTAGCCGCCCGCTGACCAGAGACCCCGAGGCTCTCACAGCAGACCAGGTGTCGCCGAACAGCAAGGGCCCACCCAAGGGGGCATGGCGAAGTTGCGCTCGCAGGTCCGGCGGCAACGTACTGCAGGCGAGGAGCAGGGCATCTCGACGCATGAGGTCGCAGTTGGCCGACGCAGCCATCGCGTTGACCGACGAGTGGTAGGCGGCATGGTTGGCGGTCTCCACGAGGACCAGCAGGTCGCCTAGGAGGGAGAGATGGAAGGATGTCAGGATACCTCCACCCGACGGACCAAGGCTTGAGTGAGGAGCTCCAAGACACCACTGAGCAGGCTAAGGAGTTCCGGACCAAGGTCGCTGTCTTGTTAAGGCCCCGCGGCAGGGACCGCCGTCGCAGTCGGGCCGCCGGCTAGCGACACGGCCGAAAGGTCCAGGGTAGGCAGAGGGATGGAGAAGGCCTGGGAATGGCCAGCATACCAGTCCCGCCGAAACGACCTGTCTAAATCCGCAGGCCAGTGACGGTCGGAGAAGAAGACCGGCTCCTGGGACGTGGCCAGCTGCAGGTGCGACGAAAGGACGTCTCGAAGGTCCGGGCGTTTGGGGAAGCGACTCAAACTTCTTGACCTGCCTCTCCGCATCAACGAAGGCGGCGACCTTCCTCTTCAGAGGCGGGGAAGCTGGGCAGGCGTCCGCCGGCAGCGTCGCGGCCACGAACCTGGCGGCTTCATCCAGGGCTAAAAGCATCTCTGACCGGGAAGAAGAGGGGAGCGCCAAGGGGGAAGCAACCTCGAGGGCCACGGGCGAGGTCGAGCAACCCTCCTCGTCCAAAAGAGCCGAGACGGAGTCTTCGGGCAGCAGGCTGAGCGTGTCGTCCTCTAGGGGGCGTCGAGAAGGCACCGGAACCACCACCGACCGCAGCGAGGTCCAAGGAGAGCGCTGAACCTCCGGCGACGACAGGGGACGTGAGGGCAGCGGGGAGCGTGGCAGTAAGCGAGGAGGCGACCGGGAGCGGGACCGAGGACGAGAAGGCGCCCGGCGAGCACGCGGTAAGGAGTCCCGACGACGCGAGGAGGGTCGACGAGGGCGGAGACGCAACGAAGGCGACGCCCGGCGCAGCGCAGAGCGCGAAGGCGCCCGAGGGGAAGCAGGGCGGCGAGGATCCCGCTGACGGCGCTCGCAAGGCGAGCGAGAGGGTGGGCGTCGAGAGGAGGACCAGTGAGGATCAGGGTCGCGGCTGCGTCGCGAAGGATGGTGCTGACGTCTCTCCGGGCCATACTCCGGAAGTAGGCCACTATGCCGGCAAGGCGATCCTCCGAAAGGATCAGTGGGCCTGTTGCGGGGAGAGTGGTGAGGACGGCTCGTCAACGAAGGACGGCTCAAGGCCGACTGCTGCTGGCCACTCTCGGTGGGACAGGCGCTAAGCCGGCAAACAGACCCTCCAGAAGGGTCAGCGGGCGTGGCAGCAGTGGCGGTCCTGGGGTCAGACAAAGAACGTGAACCCCGACGAGAGGACCATTCCGTGCGGGAGAGGTAAGAGGAAACAGCAAGGGCTGCCAACGTCTCAACGGGCACCGGACGCTCGTTAGCC